>CM041777.1:280625677-280817177 GCA_023374045.1 Limonium bicolor
AATTAGATTTTCCAAGGATTTCAACCAAGCTCTTCTAGCCAAATAGATTTGGAACCTCCTCAAATACCCTGATACACTAGTAGCAAGAACCTTGAAATCCATTTATTACCCTACTCTCAATATCCTAAAAGCCAAACCCTCCAAGAGTGACAACCCTATCTGGAAATCCTTACTGTCTAGTATGCAACTTGTGAAGGCAGGAGTTAGAAAAGAAATTGGCAACGACAACAAACTATGATTTGGGAAACTCCATGGGTGCCTAGAGCTGGAAACTACAAGATTATTTCCCCTTGCACCAATCGGTCTAGAGTTACCACTGTAAGAGATCTTATGAATCAAGAGGGCAAGACCTAGAACACTGAGGTGATCAATACCTCTTTCTTACAGATTGATAGCATAGAGATGTTAATATCCAATTTGACCACCAGAAGGAAGATGAATGGATATGGCATTACTCAAAGGATAAAGAGTATTCAGTAAAACAAGGATATATGCTACTCCAAGATAACAAAAATCAGAGCAAACTCTAACATCAACCGAGGTGCTCGGGATTTCATCTCAAGAATCTCTTCGAATCATCCCCCCCCCCCCCCCCAAGAGTAAAGCTCCTATGTTGGAAGCTACTCAATGACTAATTACCATGTATGGCAAATATAGCCAAGAGAGTAGGGGGAAAGGTAAATGCACTTTCTGTGGGGATCTAGATACAGAAATCCATGCTTTATTCCAGTGTTGGGCCAGTAGAAAATTTTGGGACAACCTGGTAGATCTGAGAGAGATACCAGAGTATAAAAGAGGATCAATTCAAGATTGGCTTATTCAGAAAGCTAAGATCTGGGCAACCAGGTAGATCTCCAAAGTGGATAATCATATGTGGGGAATATATGATGGAAAAAACCAAGCTAAACACAACCCTCACTTTGCGGTTATGAGTTGTATTGAAACCAATTTAGCATTCACTTCTACTTATCAAACAAAACTGAATTGTAAAGATAGTAGTAAAATGTATGATGGTACTATTTCATTGCTACAAGATGAGATCTTACTTGTAACCTCATGCTACAGGAAGAAAGTCCAAACAACAATCACATGAGGGCTTCTTATTGATCATGAAAACAATCCGAGAATGGCCTTTAACATCCAAACTTCTTCAAAAAGAAGATCATGAGATGGAGGTTGAAGCCATTACTGAAGGGATCAAGTTGGCAAGAGAAGAAGGTTTTATCAAGATCCACACCAAACTGAATCAAGGAAAAACAAGCAAGATCTGTAATGATGTGAAGAGAGGAAATCAATTGTCAAGCAGGCACTTCCCAAGTCAACTCTTGGTTTCAGACACATGTCCCAAATTCATTTTTATGTTTATAATGCTTTGTTTAAACAATTTTTTGCTTTTAGTTTGTAAAACATTTTAATTATGGTTATGCTTGGAAGATTTGGAGAAAGGGGAAATACCCCTTGTTGTAATTCTAGCCTGTGGGGTAAACTCAAACCAACCCCATCGGAGTAGTAGTAGTAGTACTTGTGTAATGATGCAAACTATATGTGGTAACTATTAATATATGGGTGTGAGAAAGTTTTCTAAAAAAAACTAGTTAGAATAAAGCAAAAAATAAACTAGAAATATTGTTTGATAAACTGTCTATTGCTTAGAATTCCAAATAAACCAATTACATCCTCATTGTATACTCTTTATCCATGTTGTTTTGTTTTTTGCTTTAGTTTTATAAAAAAAAATTAACATCAACCTTGCCCCTTTTTTTATCTATACTGTAATGATTTTGCATTGTTGCTATATTTCATTAATATCAAGTGGTATCATTTAGCATTTATTTATTTCTCATTAATAATGCATCTTATATTGATGATGTATAGCTCAGCATACAAAAGCATTAGTCTTGGCTACAGGTGAATGTAGCCAACTGGCTACATCCACCCCTGCCCGGCGTGTTTTTTTTTATAACACCCCCGACGCTTTTTGTTTTTTTTTTTTAATTTTTTTAATTTTTATTATAAAAACTTTAAATTGTTATAACTTTTAATATATAAGTCCAAAATGAAAAAACAATATACCATTGTTAATCTAAATTCAAACTCTTCAAAATAAGACCAGTCATGGATATATTTTGACAACTTAAAAAAAATTACTTTTACATGTATGGAACGGCAGAACATAAAAAGAAAATTGTACAGATTATCATCCAATTTGTACAAATGTTCACTAACATGTACATCCTCACGTAAAACATGTACAAATCCTCGCATTAAAAACATATAGATAGTCATATAAGCCTGTACGAATAATTAAATATGTACTCCTTAAATTAAAACCTGTACATATAAGGAAGAAACACTTGTACAGACGGTCCATAAACATGTACAGATGTTCATTACATACATTCTCATAATTGAACATGTCATTCTCACATTTGAACATGTACATCGTCACATTAAAACATGTACATTCTCACATAAATATGTACATTCTCACATTAAAGTATATAGCTTCCTAATAGATTACCCTAACCCCACACACCCTAAAACCCCAGGAAAGCTAAAACGTCGAAGGCATTTTTAGGGTTTGTAGTGACGGGTTTAGCGACCCTAAACCCGCTACCACAAACCTTAAAACCCCTGTCGAGTTAGTTGCTACAATATAAAGTACGAAACAAATTCCAAATAGATTATCCTACCCCCAAAAACACCCCAAAACCCACCCTAGGAGTAGCTAAAAAACGTCGAAGGCACTTTTAGGGTTTGTAGTGGCGGGTTTAGGACCACCCCTAAAACCTGTCGAGTTAGTTGCTACAATAAAAGTACAAAAAATTCAAATAAATTACTCTACCCCCCAACACCCAAACCCAACCTAGGAAAGTTAAAAACGTCGAATTCACCACTTTTACTTAATGAATCATAATATCAATTTTAATGAATCATAATACAAAATTATGATCATGTTATCATTTTAGTGTATCATCGTATACACGTAAAAATTATTTTTTTAAAAAATTATCAAAATATATCCATGACTGGTCTTGTTTTGAAGAGTTTGAATTTAGGTGAACAATGATATAATTATTTTTCATTTTGGAATTATATTAAAAGTTATAATAATTTAAAGTTTTTTTAATAAAGTAAAAAATAATAAATATTTTTAAAAATAAAAACAGGAGTTCCGTAAGTACCGCGCGAAATGAGATGAAAAAAAAATAATGTTTTCGATTGCACGTGCTCCCCCCGCACGAAATGAGAAGAAAAAAAATGAGTTCGATTGCACGCGCTCCCCTTCCAGTAGAGTATGTAGCTATCTGGCTACAGTGGGTTGTAGGTAAGAAATTGCCTAAAAAAAGACCCATCACTCGATCCAACTTTATTTATTTTATTGAACATCAATGAAATTTTAATAATTTAACTCGCCGTTTTTCTTTACTGAAATAATTAAAACCTAGGTTAGCTAGCCTGACAAGAGATCAAACTTCAGGCTTGTCAAGCTCAGCTAACAGACGTAACAGAATCAACAAAGAGGAAATATGGGTATATCACGAGACAACACGGTAGCCCGAATCATTAACCGACGGAGCAATCAATCAGTGACAGTAAAAGCATACACGGCTTCTCCCATCCCACGCACATCAACCATCGTCAGCTCTTTCTCCCCTACAACTGATTAGGGCCCATTCTTTTGCATATTAGAGGTTGCTAGCTAACAGCTGATACTAGCTGATATTGACTGATAGTTCATTGTAAAGAATGGGTTGAACCGGTCTACTTAGTCAAACATACTAAACTAGCTGAATACTGCAAACGGTTTAATTGATGTATTAAAAACTAAGAAATAATCCTAGAAGATAACAAATCAACAGACCGTCGGGTTGCAAAAATCACCGGTCACAGTAGTATAGCAATTAAGAAGCAACCAGGTATCAATCCACGGGACTTGAGGTAAAATAGTCTAGCCTTAGGCGATGGTAACAAAAAAGGGGTTGTTTTGGTTTTGGGATCAATAATAGACAATAAAATAAATAGTAGATAATTAAAGCGATAGATAGGGAGTATGAACGGTACTCTAGGTTCAGGGAGTTGTCTCTCTAGCTAGGTTCTGCATATCCTACTACTTAAATGGAGACTTGGATCGGCTTGAAATCTCAATTATCTATTCTGTATTAAGACCTAATTCCAGATAGCTCATCTAGACAGGCATGTAATTCTAGTCTAGAATTAACAGGTATATCTAGATGGTTTTATCGCACAGAATTACTAGTCTGGTTTGGACTGGACTAAAGCACCTAACTGCTAATGTAATCTATCCGATTGCATTTATCACAGGTAATAGGTTAATAGGACCGTCAATGCTAATCACCTTATCTGATCATAACATGATTCAAGGGCTTATAATAAATTCATGACGTTTATTAAAAGCACTTAAAAGCATTAACCTGAACAATCCAAAATAGTCTTAATTAAGCAGTAAAATAATGCAGAGTTTAACTAATTACAACATCCCTTCCCCAAGAGTAAATCCTCTTAGCTAGACATAGCAATTGAAAGCATAAATAAAAGAGAGTTAGGAGAAATCATCTGTTACGAAGATCCTCTTGCTTGCTCCGCCCTTCGTCCTTGCGCTATACTGGTTTGGAGGTTGGATTTGGCGACAATGAAGTGAACTTGGTGAAATGGAGCGAAAATGGAAATTTTGGAAAAGTTTGTGAGACGTCCGGCTAAGTTGGGTCGGACACTAATCCGGACGTGGTGTTGTGGTCAATCCGGATCCGGACGCAGATCCGGACGTGGCTAAATAGTGTGCGTGAATACGGGTTGTGTCTGTAAATGAAGGATGAAGATTATGGAGCGAGATGGGTTGTGTCGTGAGTGAAAGATGAAGATTATGGAGGAGGTTTAATGAATGGAGATGGTTTGTGTCGTGAACGGAAGGATTAGTAGAGAGGGAGAGTAGGAGTTAAACTGAAGCGTCTGGTGCGAATTGAAATGGAGGCTGAAGGAGGGTTTAAATAGGCTTAGAAATAAAACATTGCTTAGTGGTAAGTTGGGTAAGAGCATAGGCGTCGTCTTAATCTATCTTGGGGTATGGGCTGAACCGCCGCTCGGCTGATAATTGCGCCGAAAGCCCGATTATCAGCGTGTTGCATTTTTATTTTTTGTTTCTGTGTGACGTCCGGATCTGTGTCCGGATCCGAACGTGAGACAACGGTTTTAGATCTGAATATCGGGTAATGTCCGGATCTGTGTCCGGATCCGGACAAGACAAAGCACTTTTGGATCTAGATCTCGGGTCATGTCCGGCTTGCGTCCGGATCCGGACGTGTCCTTTGATGGGCGTTCGGATTTGCGTCCGAGTGAGTTTGGCCGGACGTGGCCAAGTTTTGCCTCCTTTTCCGGATTTGTTCCCCGTTTGTTGCGTTGTAATCCTTATGACGTAAAATCTTCATTTCCCTGGGTTTTTCCTATATTTAACATACAAAAATGCATCAGTTCTTATCAAAACATCAATCTTAGGAAAACACATAATAAGTGGGAAACATTGCCTGAATTGTTACAGATTATAAGGTAATTAGACCCTAAAAAGCCTATATGTTTCACACTTATCAACTTCCTAACACTTAAGCTTTTGCTTGTCCTCAAGCAAATATGAATACGAATATCTCTAAAACCGTCAAATAATCTCAAGATCAAACAAGTGCAGGGTGATATCAAACAAAGTGATAAATGAAAGAATAATCTTACTTTTTAGAGGTAGGTTTTCACAAACAGTGAAAGAGGAACAATTTTGTAAAAGCATAGAGAACCTAGATTGCAGAAAACAAGTTAGCTTAGCTTGGGACTTTCCAACAATTTTCATTCCTCTAACCTTTGGATGATAAGGGGTGTGAAGTAATGCCTTATTCCGCAATACCTTTCAACACCACGCACTCATGATCAAAAGCATAAATTTAATTGCAATTATCTCTTTTGTAAGCGAAAGCATTCATCTTCAAGAATTATGTATAAAACAAGCTAATATTTGAGATCTTGCAGAGTTATTCCGTAACCTAGACTTTTCTCTCTATCCTTGAGATGGTGTTGGGCCATGATAAGTGTGAAACATATAGGCTTTTTAGGGTTTAAATACCTTATAATTTGTAACAATTCAGGCAATGTTTCCCACTTATTATGTGTTTTTCCTAAGATTGATGTTTTGATAAGAACTGATGTATTTTATATGCTAAATATAGGAAAAACCCAGGAAATGAAGATGTTACATCATAAGGATTACAACACAACAAACGGGGAACAAATCAGGAGAAGAGACACAAAACTTGGCCACGTCCGGATGGGTTTAGCCGGACGCAAATCCGGACCTCTCTTGTCCGGATCTGTTTGGCCGGACACAAAGCCGGACGTGACTTAAAAATCCAGATCCGAGAGTTCTCTGTCTTGTCCGGATCCGGACAGCGATCCGGACATATTTCGAGTTGCAGATCTAAAAGTTCTGTGTCACGTCTGGATCCGGACACAGATCCGGACGTCACACAGAATTGAAAAATAAAAATGCGTGCGCAGATAATTAGCCTTTCGGCGCAATTATCAGACGACAAGGCGACTACAGCATTTATTTAGACACGACCCATGCTCAAATAATTGTAACTTACCAAACTTCCACTAAGCTTTGTTGCTCTTCTAACTCTATTTAAACCCTGCTCAGCCTTCATTTCTAGTGTACCTGACTTCACAGTCTCCTCCCCTCACTACTAATCCATTCATTCACGACTCATTCCATTCATCTACTCATCTTCACTAAATTTCCTCCGTAAACCTCCGCTCTCATCCACACACACAACCCACATTCATTTACAACATTTAGCTGTGTCCGGATCACGTCCGGATCCGGACCCACCCAAGAACACCCTGTCCGGATCGCGTCCTACCCAACTGAGCCGGACATCTCACGTCCGGATAGCTGTCCAACCCAATTGATCCGGACACCTCACAAAACTCACCAAAATTTCCACTTTCGCCCCATTTCACCAGATTCACCCCATTGTCACCAAGACCAACCTCCAAACCAGCATAGTGCAAGGACAAAGGACGGAGCGAGCAAGAAGATCTTCGTAACATGATTTCTCTCAACTCTCTCTCATTTATGATTATAATCGCTATGTCTAGCTAAGAGGATTTACTCTAAGGGAAGGGATGTTGTAATTAGTTAAACTCTGCATTATTTTACTGCTTTATTGAGACTATTTGGATTGTTCAGGTTAATGCTCTTTAAGTGCTTTTAATAAACGTCATGAATTTATTATCAGCCCTCGAATCATGTTATGATCAGATAAGGTGATTAGCATTGACGGTCCTATTAACCTGTTACCTGTGATAATTGCAATCGGATAGATTACATTAGTCACTAGGAGCTTTAGTCCGGGCCAAAACCAGACTAGTAATTCTGTGCAATAAAACCATCTAGATATACTTGCTAGGTCTAGACTAGAACTACATGCCCTGTCTAGATGAGCTATCTGGAATTAAGACTTAATACAGAATAGATAATTGAGAATTACAAGCCGATCCAAGTCTCCACTTAAGTAGTAGAATATGCAGAACCTAGCTAGTGAAACAACCCCCTGAACCTAGAGTACCGTTCACACTCCAGAGACTATCACTTTAATTTATCTGCTATTTACTTTCTTGTTATCTATTTGTACCCAAAACCACAACAAACCCCCCTTTGAGTTAACCATTACCTAAGGCTAGACTTACCACATCAAGTCCCGTGGATTGACACCCAGGTCGCTTCATAAAATTTGCTATACTATTTCGACCGGGATTTTTGCAACCCGACGATCTATTGAATTATTGAATTCTAGGATTATTTCTTAGCATTTAATATATCAAATAAATTGTTTGCAAAATGGTAGTAGGAAAGATCTTTCCCTGAAAACATACTAGATGTTCTTTAAATGCCACACTTGCTTTTTGCTGCTCTAATACCTGTGCACACCGAGTGAAATTAAACCAAGTGAAAACCGGAGGAATCTTTTTGCTTAATGAGGTTTGTATAAATAATTTTATGTAAAAATACTCCCTTTTCACTAAAAATATGGTAGATTGGCTAATTGCGGAAACCAGATTATTTTAGCTTGGGATTTTGGAAATGAAGTGAATGTTTGGAATGAAAAGGATAAGGCAAGGTACTCCACTGATCAAAAAAATTTCCTAACAATAGCAGGCCTCGTCTATCCGGTTATTAAGTCTTAAGGGTGCCTTAACACCTTTCTACCTAAGGTCTCGGGATCTGGGATAGTTGGCCCAACACCATTACAAGGATAGAGAGAAAGTCTGGGTTATGGAATAACTCTGCAATTCACAATTATTCGTTTGTTTTGTATACAGTTCTTGGAAGAAGAATGTTTTTTGCATGTGAAAGAAAGTTTATTGCAGTTTAATTTTTGTTTTTGATCACGAGTACGTGGTGTTGAAAGGTATTGCGGAATAAGGCATTACTTCACACCCCTTGTCATCCAAAGGTTAGAGGAATGAAAATTGGTGGAAAGTCTCAAGCTAAGTTAACTTGTTTTCTACAATCTAGTTTCTCTATGCTTTTGCAAAATTCTTCCTGCTTCACTGTTTGTGAAAACCTACCTCTAGAGAGCAAGATTATTCTTTCATTTATCACTTTGTTTGATTTCACGCTGCACTTGTTTAAAATTTGAGATTATTTGACGGTTTTTAGAGATGTTCTTATTTCTATTTTGCTTGAGGACAAGCAAAAGCTTAAGTGTGAGGAAGTTGATAAGTGTGAAACATATAGGCTTTTTAGGGTTTAAATACCTTATAATTTGTAACAATTCAGGCAATGTTTCCCACTTATTATGTGTTTTTCCTAAGATTGATGTTTTGATAAGAACTGATGTATTTATATGCTAAATATAGGAAAACCCAGGAAATGAAGATGTTACATCATAAGGATTACAACACAACAAACGGGGAACAAATCAGGAGAAGAGACACAAAAATTGGCCACGTCCGGATGGGTTTAGCCGGACGCAAATCCGGACCTCTCTTGTCCGGATCTGTTTGGCCGGACACAAAGCCGGACGTGACTTAAAAATCCAGATCCGAGAGTTCTCTGTCTTGTCCGGATCGGACAGCGATCCGGACATATTTCGAGTTGCAGATCTAAAAGTTCTGTGTCACGTCCGGATCCGGACACAGATCCGGACATCACACAGAATTGAAAAATAAAAATGCGCTGCGCAGATAATTAGCCTTTCGGCGCAATTATCAGTCGACAAGGCGACTGCAGCATTTATTTAGACACGACCCATGCTCAAATAATTGTAACTTACCAAACTTCCACTAAGCTTTGTTGCTCTTCTAACTCTATTTAAACCCTGCTCAGCCTTCATTTCTAGTGTACCTGACTTCAGTCTCCTCCCCTCACTACTAATCCATTCATTCACGACTCATTCCATTCATCTGCTCATCTTCACTAAATTTCCTCCGTAAACCTCCGCTCTCATCCACACACACAACCCACATTCATTTACAGCATTTAGATGTGTCCGGATCACGTCCGGATCCAGACCCACCCAAGAACACCCTGTCCGGATCGCGTCCTACCCAACTAAGCCGGACATCTCACGTCCGGATAGCTGTCCGACCCAATTGATCCGGACACCTCACAAAACTCACAAAATTTCCACTTTCGCCCCATTTCACCAGATTCACCCCATTGTCACCAAGACCAACCTCCAAACCAGCATAGTGCAAGGACAAAGGACGGAGCGAGCAAGAAGATCTTCGTAACAGATGATTTCTCTCAACTCTCTCTCATTTATGATTATAATCGCTATGTCTAGCTAAGAGGATTTACTCTAGGGGAAGGGATGTTGTAATTAGTTAAACTCTGCATTATTTTACTGCTTTATTGAGACTATTTGGATTGTTCAGTTAATGCTCTTTAAGTGCTTTTAATAAACGTCATGAATTTATTATCAGCCCTCGAATCATGTTATGATCAGATAAGGTGATTAGCATTGACGGTCCTATTAACCTGTTACCTGTGATAATTGCAATCAGATAGATTACATTAGTCACTAGGAGCTTTAGTCCGGGCCAAAACCAGACTAGTAATTCTGTGCAATAAAACCATCTAGATATACTTGCTAGGTCTAGACTAGAACTACATGCCCTGTCTAGATGAGCTATCTGGAATTAAGACTTAATACAGAATAGATAATTGAGAATTACAAGTCGATCCAAGTCTCCACTTAAGTAGTAGAATATGCAGAACCTTGCTAGTGAAACAACCCCCTGAACCTAGAGTACCGTTCACACTCCAGAGACTATCACTTTAATTTATCTGCTATTTACTTTCTTGTATCTATTTGAACCCAAAACCACAACAAACCCCCCTTTGAGTTAACCATTACCTAAGGCTAGACTTACCACATCAAGTCCCGTGGATTGACACCCAGGTCGCTTCATAAAATTTGCTATACTATTTCGACCGGGATTTTTGCAACCCGACGATCTATTGAATTATTGAATTCTAAGATTATTTCTTAGCATTTAATATATCAAATAAATCGTTTGCATAATGGCGCCGTTGCCGGGGACTTGACTTTTGTCTAGTCCCTAGCCTTGGTTAATTCGTTACTTTATTGCAACACACTGTTTATAATTGTTTGTTTTGTAATATATTTTGTTTTTTTTATTTATTTTGTGTGCCATTTTATACAATTGTTTTTCATTACTTTAAAACTCAGACATTTTGTTCCTTTTTCTCTGGCTGATTATAAGCACCTAGTGGATGCGCAGAACGCGTTCAACTGGTCCCCCGATACAGACTTCGATCCCGAAATCGAGAGAGTCTACCTCCAAGCTCTGAGAGCAAGAAGGCAGCTTGATTTCAACATGGCAGCAAATCATGACCAAATCGGAGGAGGTGCAGTGGCCCAATACACGATGGAAGGATAAACAGACCACCAGCCACACCAAGAAGAGGGCCAGTGGTTCTACCAAATCTAACTGCAGAACTTATAGCCGATTGGCAAAAGGTAAAACCTTCTCATCAATCCAATGCTGTTAGAAATCACCCTGCAGGAACTTTTTCAGGTGCAGACCCAGCGGATGCATTGGACCATGTACATCGCTTTCTAGTGCACTTGGATTCCCTGGGCTTATCACAAGGATTGGAGGAGCACGCCAGACTGAGCCTGTTCCAGCACAGCCTATCGGAGAAGCTTCGAAATGGTTCCATCGACTACCGCCAGGCATCATTACCACCTGGGAGCAGATGATGGATAAATTCTACGAGAAGTACATTCCCATCTCCAGGACACGACAGATGATTGCCGACCTGATGGCATTCAGACAGATGGGTAGTGAGACAGTCTGTGAAGCATAGGACCGATTCAAAGAACTACTCCGCCAGTGTCCTCACCATGGTCAGGATATCACCTCATTGGCTCAGGGATTCTTCCAAGGGCTAAAAGACGAAAACAGAGGCGAGATAAGATCCGCCCTAGGAGGAAACCTGCTAGCAAAAAGTGGGGAGGATTTCATGGCATCTATGGAGTCCTACTGTGAGGAGGAGCTTCGCCAATGGAGCAGCAATGGAGGACGAGTATTCTCAATAGGTCACAGTTCTTCCCGAGCTCCAGACCCAATGATGGAACAGCTAGCCGCCGAGCAAGCACAGATGAAAACTACGATGGGGAGCATGGCAAAAATGCTCGAGCAGCTCACAATGGGACCAACCCCCAAGCAATCCGCCAAGAAAGTCTCTACAAGTACCAACGAAGCTTGCTGCTCTCAGTGTGGGGATGCACACGATTATGAGGACTGCCCACTAGTAGCCGAGATGAGGCAAACCAAGGAGGCCAATGTCATAGGCCAGTTCAACAACAGGCAACCCTGGGTGCAGAATCAGCACCAAAACCTGAGGTACGGAAATCCGAACAATGCACTGAATTCACATCAAATGCAACCTCAGAGGACGAACCAGGGGGGACCACCCGGCTTTGCTAGGCCTCAATATAATCAATTCCGGCCACAGCAGCCTCAAGCTCAGCAACCATCTTTGAGCTCAAACAATGCCAGTCTGAAGGAGATGGTGGATAAGTTAATGGCTTCTCAGGAACAGCAAACGGTAATTAACCAGAAATTAGAGAATGCCATGGTGGAGATGCAGGGAACAATGAGCCAGCTGACTCAGTTCCTCTTACAACAGAGACCTTCTGGATCACTGCCTTCCCAAGCAGAAACCAATCCCAAGGAACAGTTGAAGGCAGTATCGGTCTCAGATTGCGAGGATTCTGGAGAATTGGCAGCAGTTACCCTAAGAAGTGGGAAGCAGTTGATGAATAGAAATCAAGTGGCTGAGGATCAAGCTGATGAGGAGACCGGTCTTCCTTCTTCTAGCACTGGTGCACCGTCAGGGCCCCCAGCCCCTCCTGAGGTAGTTGTTGAGGAGACCCAGGCTCCTATTTCTTCCCCTTCTCATACTTTAATTGCTAAAAACTCCAAGGGTAAGGTGGTTCCTAAGGAACTTCCTTTCCCTAATAGATTGAGAGAAAAAGAACTTGATGATCAATTTGGGAAATTTTTGAGTGTGTTTTCGAAGCTTACTATTAATATCCCCTTGATTGATGCTATCAAGCAGATGCCTAATTATGCTCGCTTTGTGAAGGATTTGATTTCTAACAAGCGAAAGTTCAAGGAAAGTGAGATTGTTCAGCTAATAGAGACGTGCTCTGCAACCATCCAGCAGAAGCTTCCTCCAAAGTGTGGAGATCCAGGGCAGCCCATCATCCCTTGCACCATTGGAGACATGGACTGTGGGTTTGGACTCTGCGACCTTGGAGCAAGTATAAATTTGATGCCTTATTCAATGTTTAGGAAGCTTCATGCTGGTGAGCTTGTCCCAATCAATTTTAATTTGCAATTAGCTGATCGTTCCTCAATCAAACCTCGTGGTATGGTTGAGAATGTTGTGGTAGGTGTTGGTAACTTCTTCTTCCCTGCTGATTTTGTCATTCTTGATATGGATGAGGATGTTGAAGTGCCATTAATTTTGGGTAGACCGTTCCTGCGAACTGCTAAAACTGTCATTGATGTTGACAAAGGGAAGATCACCCTTAAATTTAATAATGAGGAACTTAGTTTTGACATCACTAAGATGATGAGAACAAATGCTTCTTCTCATGCTGTGCTTTCAGTGGATGTTGATTGTTCTGATGATTATGATGTGTTTGTCACTAAAACTACTGATGACTCTTCTTTCCTACTTGAGAATTCTGAATTGCTAGAGCAGGTGTTATGCCACTCGATTGAGGATGACAAGGAGAGCACTGAGGTAGCTACTGTTGTCCAGCAGCTTAATCAGGGACGAACCTACTTTCGCCCTCATGCTCCTCCTGTGGAGCCACTAGACAGGCCTACTCAGAGGCTCGTTCCTTCAGGAGAGAAGCCCCCTACTCTTGAACTAAAAACTCTCCCTTCAAATCTTAAATATGCTTTCTTGGCAGAGGGTAGCGCCCTGCCTGTTATCATTTCTTCTTCTTTGTCTGTTTCGCAGGAAAGCAGACTTCTGGAAGTGTTAAGAAGGCACAAGGGAGCTTTGGGGTGGTCAGTGGCAGATATTAAAGGGATTAGTCCAGGGTTCTGCACTCATCGAATTTACATGGAAGATAGTATCAAGCCAGTGAGGCAGCCCCAGAGGAGATTAAACCTAAACCTGAAGGAAGTGGTGAAAGCTGAGGTGTTGAAGCTCTTGGATGCAGGCATCATTTACCCTATCTCTGATAGCCGCTGGGTTTCTCCTTGTGCAAGTTGTTCCCAAGAAAGGAGGAATAGTGGCGGTGCTCAATGATAAAGGTGAATTGGTGCCCCAAAGACAGACCACGGGCTAGAGGATGTGCATCGATTACCGGCGTTTGAACGAAGCCACAAGGAAAGACCACTTCCCGCTACCGTTTATTGATCAAATGTTGGAGCGGCTAGCTGGGCAAGAGTTCTACTGCTTCCTTGATGGGTACAGCGGTTATTTTTAGATTCCCATTGCGCCAGAGGATCAGGAGAAGGCCACCTTCACCTGCCCTTATGGCACTTTTGCATATAGGAGGATGCCATTTGGTCTTTGCAACGCTCCAGCCACATTTCAGCGATGTATGATGGTGATTTTTAATGAGTTTATTGAGAAAAGCATAGAAGTCTTCATGGACGACTTCTCGGTATATGGCCAGAGTTTTGATGTGTGTCTTGATCAGCTGGATCAGATACTAGGCAGATGTAAGGAGACCCACCTGGTTTTGAATTGGGAGAAGTGCCATTTCATGGTCCATGAAGGTATAGTGCTTGGACACAAGGTCTCCAAAGATGGTATTCAGGTGGACAAGGCGAAGGTGGAGGTCATTGAGGGGTTACCTCCTCCCACTTTAGTCAGGGGTTTAGATCTTTTCTGGGTCATGCAGGGTTCTATCGAAGGTTCATCCAGGACTTTTCCAAAATTGCGAAGCCCTTGTCTGATCTTCTTTAGAAGGATGAGAAATTTCAGTTCTCAGAAGAGTGTTTGAAGGCCTTTCAAACTATCAAGAGTAAACTCATCTCTGCCCCTATTGTGGTTCCCCCTGACTGGTCTCTTCCTTTTGAGGTCATGACAGATGCTAGTGACTTTGCAGTTGGTGCTGCACTCTGTCAAAGGAAGGATAAAATTTTGAGGGTTATCACGTATGCGAGTAAGACTCTGACGGAGGCTCAAAAGAATTACACCACCACTTGAAAAGGAGCTACTTGCTGTGGTGTTCGCTCTTGACAAGTTCAGGCCTTATTTGCTGGGAAGCAAGGTAATTGCTCACACCGACCACTCTGCCTTGAAGTACCTATTCCAAAAGAATGATTCTAAGCCCAGACTCTTGAGATAGATATTGCTTCTCCAAGAGTTCGACTTGGAAGTTGTTGATAAGCCAGGGAAGCAGAATGGGGTTGCAGATCATTTATCTAGGCTTGAGACTCCAGATGACGGGGTCCCCATAAATGAATTCTTTCCTGACGAAACAGTCTTTGTAATTGGGAAAGTTAAAGAGCCATGGTACGCTGACCTGGCTAACTATCTTGCCTCTGGTCTGATTCCCCATGATCTAAGCTACAACCGGAGGAAGAAGTTTCTTTCTGAAGCCCGTCATTACGTTTGGGAGGACCCCTATCTCTTCAGAGTGTGTGCTGACGGTTTAATTAGAAGGTGTCTCCCCGATGAAGAGGTTAACAGTGTGATTGAGTTTTGCCATTCCCGAGAGGCAGGTGGTCACCACGGTCCTACTAGGACAGCTGCTAAGGTGTTAGAGTGTGGTTTCTACTGGCCCACTCTACACAAAGATGTCCACCGCTTCTGTGCTCACTGTGATAACTGCCAGAGGATGGGGAACACTTCAAGAAGGCATGAGATGCCTCAGAAGGGAATCCTTGAAGTTGAACTGTTTGATGTCTGGGGTATTGACTTTACTGGCCCATTTCCCTCCTCTCACGGAAACTACTACATCCTCGTTGCTGTAGATTATGTTTCCAAATGGGTCGAAGCAATCCCCTGCTCTTCTGCTGATGCTAGAACTGTGGTGAAATTCTTGAAGAAGAACATCTTTACTAGATTTGGTGTGCCAAGAGCTATCATCAGTGACGGAGGTTCTCACTTTTACAACAAGGCTTTTGATTCTCTGATGACTAAGTACGGGGTGACTCATAAGGTTGCTTTACCTTATCATCCCCAAACTAATGGGCAAGCAGAGGTGAGTAACCGAGAGCTAAAATGGATTCTTCAAAAGACAGTCAACTCACTCCTCCAGGAAGGATTGGTCTGTCAAGCTTGACGATGCTCTGTGGGCTTATAGAACTGCATTCAAGACTCCCATTGGAATGTCTCCTTTTAAGCTAGTGTACGGGAAGGCTTGTCATCTCCCAGTTGAGCTAGAGCACAGAGCTTATTGGGCTTTAAAGGCTCTCAACTTTGATTTACGTGATGCTGGAGAGAAGAGGCGATTTCAGCTTTCTGAGTTGGAGGAACTAAGAGACCAGGCGTACGACAGCTCAAGGATCTATAAAGAGCGCACAAAAGGATCCACGACCGGATGATTCAAAAGAGAGACTTCAAAGTGGGGGATCTGGTGTTGCTCTTTAACTCTCGGCTACGTCTCTTTCCTGGGAAGCTAAAATCACACTGGGCAGGCCCCTTCAGAGTTGTGGGAGTTACATCTTATGGAGCATACGAGCTAGAAAACAAATCAAGAGAAGTATTCAAAGTGAATGGTGCTCGACTAAAGAAGTACCTAGGCG
Organism: Limonium bicolor; assembly: GCA_023374045.1. Taxonomy (NCBI): domain Eukaryota; kingdom Viridiplantae; phylum Streptophyta; class Magnoliopsida; order Caryophyllales; family Plumbaginaceae; genus Limonium; species Limonium bicolor. The sequence goes on from CM041777.1 coordinate 280,642,001, forward strand.
ATACCTTCTCTCAGCCTCCTGCACCAGGTATATCCTTGATTGAAAGCTCCAATTCCATAATTCTATTTCTGCTATCTGTACTGCAGCACCGACTCCCAAAGCATCCAAGAAGCCGCGCCCGTAATGGTATTTCAAGCTGAAGAAAGCCATTGCTAGCTGCTGTGGCGGCCCTCCTTGACCCTATCTGTAAAGTCTAGCTAGAGACTTTAACTCCGGGCAGCTTGGTGGGAGGCAACCCACCGGTTTGTATCTCTTCCTTGGTTTAGTTAATTGTTTTCCTCTCTTGTTCTTATTTAGAGGTGTGTTAATCACGGTTGTGCAAATTGAAAGAGCCATGGCTCTTACTTTATACTAATGGTTTTATCTGGTTCCACTTGAGTTCTTCTGGTTTTGCAGATTTAATCTTTCAGGTACTTCACTCTAATGCTAAACTGAACTCAAGTGTGAGGAAGAATTATGGCAATGTTCACCAAGGATCAGGGAGTCCTTTAACACTCTTGTTATTTAATTTCTGCATTCCGTGTGTTTGTTTATTTTTGTTTGATTATTTGTGGTAATGTTTCATTTTTATGAATAAGGTGTTTTAAGTAGTGGTTTTTAATTTAATTATATATTAAAAAAAAAACGTTTTAACGTGTCCGACTAAACTTAGCCGGACACAAATCCGGTCACCACAACCCTAGCCGCGTCCGGATCCGGACGATACAGCCGGACACGACTGAAAAACGCGCACAGTTTTTAATTTTCTTCCCATTCTTCTGTCGATCTTCTTCTTCCTCCGTCTCACTTTCGAACCCAGAACCACAAACACACCACCATATTTTTTTTTCCTTCCTCCATTTTCACCTCCACCACCAATCAAACTCCACCGCCACCGCCACCCAGATTCCGACGACCGACACACCAGAGCCGCCGCTGCACTGCCCAGTTCCGCCATCGCCCCCGTTTCCCCAATTTCAACCCGAAATCCCTCACTGCAACAGGTTTTCGAAATTTTTCAAATTTTGTCCGATTTCAATTCTGTTTCAGTCAATTAGGGTTAGATTAGGTTATGGTTTTGTGATTTCTGATGATTAACTGCTGTTGGGATGTGAAAATGTGAACCATTCTGTGCCAATTTCGCGATTTCTCTGCCCTGAATTTGTGTATTCGACCCCTGTTTTGTTCGCGGTGAAAATTTTTAGGGTTAGTCGTCGCGTCCGGATCTGTGTCCGGCTGAGTTGACCCGGACGCAGACCCGGACATGTACAAAATTGTGAATTTTTTCTGCAATTGTTTCCTAGGTGATTGTTGTCCTGTTTAATGTTATAGTGTGCAATGTTTGGCTGTTTTAATGCCTTGTTTCTCGAATAAACTGTGTGACAAATATGTTCAAATAGAACATGCTGCTCGATCGGTTTCGAGTTTTGGTGTGTCTGTTGCTTCTCTTTTCTTGCTGTTTAGATTTCTTACTGCTTTTTGTTTATCGTTTAGATGGCTCGCACTAGAGGGGCACACACAGGGTCCTCTTCGAGGAACCCACGACCCGACGACCAGCCAGAGCCGACCCCACTCCGACCTGATGGTTTCCGATCAGCAGCCACCTGGGCGTGGTATGATCAGGGTGGCGCCTTCGTCATAGAGAGGCGCATCACCGATGAGGCATCAGTTGAGGCCGGGCTTACAGAGATATTTGAGGGTATTGGCGCCACCAGCATCTTGCGCATGGGCGTGGGTGTTTTCTCTCCAGAGCTGGTACGCGAGTTCTACGCCAACGTTGTGGCGTCAGACACGACACACAACATTACCTCCTACGTACGCCAGTTCCAGGTGGAGGTAACCCCTGAGACTTTTGCTGATCTTTTATTCCTCCCGGATAATGCGGATAGTCATCGAGAGTTTACGGAGGACTCGCTTAGGGAGAGTAAGACTAGGTGGTTACGAGAGGTCGGGAGTACTACTCGCCGACGGGGTGAGGAGAGTAAGGCTGTACTCCCGTATGCTATACTTCCTTCCCTTCCCCAGAGGACCCTAGCAGAGATCCTCAGTCATCAGATCCGGCCTCAGGCTGGGAATGATGCTTCTGACGAGGATTGTGTGCTCCTAGACTACCTCCTGGCCTCACCACATCCACCAGCTCAGCAGATCTCGATCCCATTCGTCATGTTCAGGCAGCTGCATAAGGTGGTGACATATCTGTGGACGAAGAAGAAGAAGATCACCTCTATCTTTCCCATTTTCATCCAGCATCTTCTTATCTCTACCCTCCCCGAGGAGATCTTCACTGACATGGCGGTGAGGGAGGGAGAGACTCTCATCTCCCTTGCGACCTTCAGGAGATGGGGCTTCTTACACCTCGATGACGGCAGCTGGGTGAAGGGCAGCTCGGGCCTAGGATCCACTAGTACATCTGCGAGTTCCAGCTCTACTCCGGCCACTGCTACTATGGCGCCCCCCACGGCCCCAGTGATGAGCATCCCACCTGAGATGCAGACTCTGATGGACTCCATTCTCCAGCAGCAGCAGCGGATGGAGCAGAGATTCGGGGGCATGGAGCAGCAGTTTGGAGCTGTACAGCAGCAGGTAGGGGAGGTGCAGCAGCAGTTCGGGGATGTCCAGCAGCGCCAGGTGCGCATGGAGGGACATATAGATGACATCCGCCAGACACAGGACCACCTCCAGGCAGAGCAAACCTCCATCCGCGACGTCCAGACTACGATCACTGAGCGCTTGGAGCGCAGTGATGCTTTACACCGAGAGGCCGCTAGGTTCATGGCAGAGGCATCTGCTCACCAGAGAGAGGCAGCCGCTCAGCAGGCCCAAAACACCCAGCTCATGCAGATGCTCGTTGCCCAGTTGGGAGCGAGACCTCCGCCACCACCCCCGCCTCAGTGACAGCCATCATATCTTTACTACTTTCTTTTTTTTTATTTGTTAGTACGTTTCTATTTTTCTGCATTGCTTTCCTTTTGGTCTGTTAAAACTAACGGTATATCACGAGACTAACAGGTGAAGTGATGGTGTTTATATTTGGTTGTGCTTAAATTCTAAATTGCTAAGTTTCTTGTTTCTCTGAGCAGTAAAGCCTTCGTCCATGATTTATTTACATATCCTATCTACTGCGAAACGAACGGCTTGGAAACTCACAACTTTTGCTCTAGACGACACGCATACTGTCTGTGACTCATGAGGAATATCTCGACCCCTGAAAACTTTAAGTGTGAGGAAGAACATCTTCCTCAATCTATAACACCAGGGGAGTCTCAGTTCCTAATTTAACTTATTAATGTTCCACCATTGTTGCGTTGCGGGTTAATTATTGCATATGCATCTATTATGAGTATAACATGTTTTGAAAGCTCTTTTCACTGTTTTTCTTCTCTGACCAATGAGGACATTGCTCCTCTTAAGTGTGAGGAAGTAGGAAAGATCTTTCCCTGAAAACATGCTAGATGTTCTTTAAATGCCACACTTGCTTTTTGCTGCTCTAATACCTGTGCACACCGAGTGAAATTAAACCAAGTGAAAACCGGAGGAATCTTTTTGCTTAGAGGTTTGTATAAATAATTTTATGTAAAATACTCCCCTTTCACTAAAATATGGTAGATTGGCTAATTGCGGAAACCAGATTATTTTAGCTTGGGATTTTGGAAATGAAGTGAATGTTTGGAATGAAAAGGATAAGGCAAGGTACTCCACTGATCAAAAAAATTTTCCTAACAATAGCAGGCCTCGTCTATCCGGTTATTAAGTCTTAAGGGTGCCTTAACACCTATCTACCTAAGGTCTCGGGATCTGAGATAGTTGGCCCAACACCGTTACAAGGATAGAGAGAAAAGTCTGGGTTATGGAATAACTCTGCAATTCACAATTATTCGTTGTTTTGTATACAGTTCTTGGAAGAAGAATGTTTTTTGCATGTGAAAGAAAAGTTTATTGCAGTTTAATTTTTGTTTTTGATCACGAGTACGTGGTGTTGAAAGGTATTGCGGAATAAGGCATTACTTCACACCCCTTGTCATCCAAAGGTTAGAGGAATGAAAATTGGTGGAAAGTCTCAAGCTAAGTTAACTTGTTTTCTACAATCTAGTTTCTCTATGCTTTTGCAAAATTCTTCCTGCTTCACTGTTTGTGAAAACCTACCTCTAGAGAGCAAGATTATTCTTTCATTTATCACTTTGTTTGATTTCACGCTGCACTTGTTTAAAATTTGAGATTATTTGACGGTTTTTAGAGATGTTCTTATTTCTATTTTGCTTGAGGACAGGCAAAAGCTTAAGTGTGAGGAAGTTGATAAGTGTGAAACATATAGGCTTTTTTAGGGTTTAAATACCTTATAATTTGTAACAATTCAGGCAATGTTTCCCACTTATTATGTGTTTTTCCTAAGATTGATGTTTTGATAAGAACTGATGTATTTATATGCTAAATATAGGAAAACCCAGGAAATGAAGATGTTACATCATAAGGATTACAACACAACAAACGGGGAACAAATCAGGAGAGAGACACAAAACTTGGCCACGTCCGGATGGTTTAGCCGGACGCAAATCCGGACCTCTCTTGTCCGATCTGTTTGGGCCGACACAAAGCCGGACGTGACTTAAAAATCCAGATCCGGAGTTCTCTGTCTTGTCCGGATCCGGACAGCGATCCGGACATATTTCGAGTTGCAGATCTAAAAGTTCTGTGTCACGTCCAGATCCGGACACAGATCCGGACATCACACAGAATTGAAAAATAAAAATGCGCTGCGCAGATAATTAGCCTTTCGGCGCAATTATCAGTCGACAAGGCGACTGCAGCATTTATATTAGACACACACATGCTCAAAGAATTGTAACTTCCACAAACTTCCCCTACGTCTTTGTTGGTCTTCTACTCTATTTAAACCCTGCTCAGCCTCTCGTTCATTTCTAGTGTACCTGACTTCACAGTCTCCTCCCTCACTACTAATCCATTCATTCACGACTCATTCCATTCATCTGCTCATCTTCACTAATTTCCTCCGTAAACTCCCTCCTCGCTCTCTCACACACACAACCACATTCATTTACAGCATTTAGATGTGTCCGGATCACGTCCGGATCCAGACCCACCCAAGAACACCCTGTCCGGATCGCGTCCTACCCAACTAAGCCGGACATCTCACGTCCGGATAGCTGTCCGACCCAATTGATCCGGACACCTCACAAAACTCACAAAATTTCCACTTTCGCCCCATTTCACCAGATTCACCCCATTGTCACCAAGACCAACCTCCAACCAGCATAGTGCAAGGACAAACGGAGCGAGCAAGAAGATCTTCGTAACAGATGATTTCTCTCAACTCTCTCTCATTTATGATTATAATCGCTATGTCTAGCTAAGAGGATTTACTCTAGGGGAAGGGATGTTGTAATTAGTTAAACTCTGCATTATTTTACTGCTTTATTGAGACTATTTGGATTGTTCAGGTTAATGCTCTTTAAGTGCTTTTAATAAACGTCATGAATTTATTATCCCCTCGAATCATGTTATGATCAGATAAGGTGATTAGCATTGACGGTCCTATTAACCTGTTACCTGTGATAATTGCAATCGGATAGATTACATTAGTCACTAGGAGCTTTAGTCCGGGCCAAAACCAGACTAGTAATTCTGTGCAATAAAACCATCTAGATATACTTGCTAGGTCTAGACTAGAACTACATGCCCTGTCTAGATGAGCTATCTGGAATTAAGACTTAATACAGAATAGATAATTGAGAATTACAAGCCGATCCAAGTCTCCACTTAAGTAGTAGAATATGCAGAACCTAGCTAGTGAAACAACCCCCTGAACCTAGAGTACCGTTCACACTCCAGAAACTATCACTTTAATTTATCTGCTATTTACTTTCTTGTTATCTATTTGTACCCAAAACCACAACAACCCCCCTTTGAGTTAACCATTACCTAAGGCTAGACTTACCACATCAAGTCCCGTGGATTGACACCCAGGTCGCTTCATAAAATTGGCTATACTATTTCGACCGGGATTTTTGCAACCCGACGATCTATTGAATTATTGAATTCTAGGATTATTTCTTAGCATTTAATATATCAAATAAATCGTTTGTAGGCCAACTATCCCAGATCCCGAGACCTTAGGTAGATAGGTGTTAAGGCACCCTTAACTTAATAACCGGATAGACGAGGCTTGCTATTGTTAGGAAAAAAATTTGATCAACGGAGTACCTTGTCTTATCCTTTTCATTCCAAACATTCTCTTCATTTCCAAAATCCCAAGCTAAAATAGTCTGGTTTCCATAACTAGCTAATCTACCTGGTTTCAGTGAAAATAAAGTATTTTTTAAATAAAACTTTTATCCAAACCTCGTCAAGCAAAACGATTCTTACGGTTGTCACTTGGTTTAATTTCAAATGCTCTTGTAATTATTTCATCGTATTTTGGTGTGCACAGGCATTAGAGCAGCAAAAAGCAAGTGTGGCATTAAAGAACAACTAGCATGTTTTCAGGGAAGGTTTTTCCTTCCACACTTAAGAGGAGCAATGTCCTCATTGGTCATAAAAGAAATGCAAGTAAAGAGCTTTCAAAACATGCTATACTCATAATAGATGCATGTGCAATAATTAAACCTCAACGCAAGCAAAAGTGTACCATCAATAAGTTAAAGTAGGAACTGAGACTCCCCTGGTGTCATAGGTTGAGGAAGATGTCCTTCCTCACACTTGAAGTTTTGCAGGGGTCGAGATACTCCTCACTGAGTCACAGACAATATGCGTTTTGTGCAGAGTAAAAGTTGCTAATTTTCCACTGGCAAGTACGACCACAGGATAAAGTGCATTAACTCGATCAACAGGGAATATTTGAATCGTATGAGTAATATTAGAGAAAGAATACTCCCCATAATTCAAGCTTAGCAGACGTTCGCAAGTAGTGTGGTTCCATTTCCTGTACTTATAGCCGTTTGTTTCGCAGTAGAGGTGACATGTAAATTAATCATTTAAGAACGCTGCACTGCTCGGAGAAACAGGAAATTTAGCATTTCAGAATTAAAACACTGCCAAATATAACTATTACCACTTTACCTGTCAGTCTCGTGTTTAGCGTTAGTTTTAACAAACAAAAGTAAAGCAAGTCAAAGAAAAAAAAAAGAAAAGTACAGAAAAACAAATAAAATAAAATAAAGCAATAAAGAGGGGATGGCTGTCACTGAGGCGGCTGAGGTGGTTGTGGTGGCGGAGCTCCCGCGCCCATCTGGGAAAGGAGCATCTGCAGGAGCTGGCTAGTCTGGTCCTGCTGAGCGGATGAGTCGGCCATGACTGAGCTGCCTCCTCTGCCGAGCAGATGCCTCTGCCATGAACTGTGCAGTCTCTCTCTAAAAGGCATCACTACGCTCCATGCGCTGGGTGATCAGAGCCTGGGTGTCTCGGAGAGTAGTCTGCTCTGTCTGGAGGTGCTCCTAAGTCTGGCGGATGTCATCAATGTGTCCCTCCATGCTCACCGGCGCTGCTGCACATCCCGACCTGCTGCTCCATTGCCGACCTCCCCGACCTGCTGCTCCATACCTCCAAACCGCTGCTCCATACCCCCAAACCGCTGCTCCATCTCCTCTTCTACTGCTGCTGAGAAATGGAGTCCATCATAGTCTGCATCTCTGGTGGGATGCTCATCACTGGGGGCATAGGAGGCGCCATGGTAGCAGTAGGCGCCGGAGTAGAGCTAGAGCTCGCAGAGGACCCGGTGGACCCTAGACCTGAGCTGTCCTTCACCCACCCAGCTACCGTCATCAAGACATATGAAGCCTCATCTCCTGAAGGTCCCGACGGAGATGGGTGTCTCTCCCTCCCTCATCTCAATACCGGTGAAGATCTCCTCGGGGAGTGTGGAGACAAGAAGATGCTGGATAAGATGGGGAAGATGGGGTGATCTTCTTCTTTGTCGTCCTCAGATAAGTCACCACCTTGTGCAGCTGTCTGAACATCACGAAGGGGAGTGAGAGCTACTGAGATGGTGGACGTGGTGCAGCTAGGAGATAATCGAGGAGAACACAATCCTCGTCAGAAGCATCATTCGCTCGGCTGATAATTGCGCCGAAAGCCCGATTATCAGCGTGTTGCATTTTTATTTTTCGTTTCTGTGTGACGTCCGGATCTGTGTCCGGATCCGGACGTGAGACAGCGGTTTTTAGATCTGAATATCAGGTAATGTCCGGATCTGTGTCCGGATCCGGACAAGACACAACACTTTTGGATCTAGATCTCGGGTCACGTCCGGCTTGCGTCCGGATCCGGACGTGTCCTTTGATGGGCGTCCGGATTTGCGTCCGGGTGAGTTTGGCCGGACGTGGCCAAGTTTTGCCTCTTTTTCCGGATTTGTTCCCCATTTGTTGCGTTGTAATCCTTATGACGTAAATCTTCATTTCCCTGGGTTTCTCCTATATTTAACATACAAAAATGCATCAGTTATGCGCCGCTCGATGACGAGGACCCGCTCTGCTCGTACCAGCGGCCCGGGCAGCAGCAGATCTGAAACCATCAGGGCATAGTGAGGTAGAGGCTAGCTCTGACTGGTCGTCGGGCGTGGGTTCCTCGAAGAAGATCCCGTGCGTCCACCTCTAGTTCTAGCCATCTATACGATAAACAAATGCATTAAGAAACCTTAACAACATGAAGCAGTAAAGGAGAAGCAACAGACACACAAATACCCGAACCCGATCGAGCAGCAAGTTCTATTTGAACACATTCTTGCACAAAGTTAATCTACGATAACCAAGGCATTAAAACATCTAAACATAGCAAACAATAGCATTAAACAGTAGAATATTAACCTAGAAACAATTTCTTTAAAATTGCAAAATTTGTACATGTCCGGATCTACGTCCGGGTGTCCTGGGTCGGACGCAGATCCGGACGCGCTATAGAACCCTAAAAAAAATTCGCCACGAATAGAGAGTTTTGACTTTTCCAAAATTCACACAAATTCAACCAGAAACTCGCAAATTTTACACAACCCCCCATGTTTTCGCATCTCAATAACAGATAGTATCAAAATCCGCATATTAACTACCTAATATGCTGTAATTTGACAGAAAATCGAATGAAAATCGGAAGAATGCAAAACCTGTTTCGTTTAGGGTTTTCGAATTCAAATTTTTGGGGAAAATGGGGGCGACGGCGGGACTAGGCGGTGCGGCGGCGTGGTCCTGGCGGTCGCCGGCGTCGGAGTGGCGGTGTTGTGGTGGTGGCGAAGGTGGAAGGAGAGTTAGGATGGGTTTGGTATTTTGAGTTCGAGTTTGAGACGGAGGAAGAAGAAAAAAAGAGAAAAGAAAGAAAGAAAGAAAAGAAAATCGCGGCCGGCGCGTAATTGAGTCACATCCGGATCCGGACGGGGCTAGGTTTTAGCGTCCGGAATTGCGTCCGGCTGGGTTTAGCCGGACACGTTGAAGTCTCTTTTTTTTTAAAATTTTATTAAATTTAAAACCACTCTAAAATATCTCAATGGATTTTTGGAACTAAAAAGGTATTATTACCAAAAATAATCAAGCAAAATAAAACACCACCAGAAATGCAGAAATGAAATAGCAAGTGTTAAATGACTCCCTGATCCTTTAAGGAGTAATGCTGCACGATTTCCCCACACTTGAGTTCAGCCAGCACACATTTAGCTAATTGAGAATTTTTGAATCTGCAAGGCCAGAAGAACTCAAGTGGAAACAGACAAAACCATTAGTAGAAAATAAGAGCCATGGCTCTTTCAATATGCACAACAGTTATTAACACACCAAAAAATAAAACAAAGAGTAAAATAAATAACTAAACCAAGAAAGCGAAAAGAGATACAAACCGGTGGGTTGCCTCCCACCAAGCTGCCCGGAGTTAGAGTCTCTGGCTAGACTTCGCAGATAGTATCAAGGAGGGCCGCCACAGCAGCTAGCTTTCTTCAGTCTGAAATACCATTGCGAGCGTGGCTTCTTTGATGATTTTGGAGAAGGTGCTGCAGTACAGATAGCAGAAACAGAATTAATGGAATAAGAACTTTCAATCAAGGATACACCCGGTGCAGGAGGCTGAGAAAGGGAGTGCCTAGGTACTTCTTCAGTCGAGCACCATTCACTTTGAATACTTCTCCTGACTTGTTTTCTAGCTCGTAGGCACCATAGGTAGTGATCCCCACAACCTTAAATGGACCTGCCCAATGGGATTTCAACTTGCCAGGAAAAGGCGCAGCCTGGAATTGTAGAGCAACAGCAGATCCCCTACTTTAAATTCTCTCTTATGTATCATTTGATCATGGATTCTCTTTGTGCGCTCCTTATAAATTCTGGAACTGTCATAAGCTTGTTCTGTTAGTTCTTCGAGTTTAGACAGCTGAAATTTTCATTTCTCTCCAGCAGTGTGTAGATCAAAATTCAGGGCCTTCAATGCCCAGTAAGCTTTATGCTCTAATTCCACTGGAAGATGGCATGCTTTCCCATACACAAGCTTGAACGGAGACATCCCTATAGGAGTCTTAAAAGCAGTCCGATATGCCCACAGAGCGTCATCCAGCTTGATTGACCAATCCTTCCTTGATGCATTAACAGTCTTCTGCAAGATCCATTTAAGCTCACGATTGGTCACTTCTGCCTGACCATTAGTCTGGGGGTGGTAAGGTAATGCCACCTTGTGAGTCACCCCATATTTAGTCATCAAGGAGTCGAAGGCTCGGTTGCAGAAGTGAGAGCCACCATCACTGATGATCGCCCTGGGTACCCCGAATCTGGTGAATATGTGCTTCTTCAGAAATTTTACCACTGTCTTAGCATCAGCAGTGTGGCAGGGAATAGCTTCAACCCACTTCGAGACATAGTCCACAACTACTAGAATATATTGGTTTCCATGGGATGAAGGGAAAGGGCCCGTGAAATCTATGCCCCAAACATAAAAAGCTCCACCTCAAGAATACCTTGCTGAGGCATCTCATGCCTTCTAGAGATGTTTCCCATCCTTTGACAGGGGTCAGAATGGGAACAGAAGTGGTGGACATCCTTGTGTAGAGTGGGCCAAAAGAATCCACACTCTAATATCTTCGCAGTTGTTCTTGTAAAACCATGATGGCCACCTTCCTCTCTAGCATGACAGAATTCTATTACGCTCTGGATCTCCTCATCTGGAAGGCATCACCTTATCAAACCATCAGCACAGATCCTAAACAGATAGGGATCCTCCCAGATATAGTGGCGGGCTTCTGATAAGAATTTCTTCTTCTGGTTGTAGCTGTAATCGTGAGGAATCATCCCAGAAGCAAGAAAATTCGTCAAATTCGCATACCATGGTTCTTTTACCTTTCCAATCATGAACACCGTCTCATCGGGAAAGAACTCATTGATTGGGATTCCATCATCAGGGATGTCAAGCCTAGACAGGTGATCAGCAACTCCGTTCTGCTTCCCCTTTTTATCCACAACTTCCAAATTAAATTCTTGGAGAAGCAAAATCCACCTCAGAAGTCTAGGTTTTGATTCATTTTTCTGGAAAAGATACTTGAGGGCCGTATGATCAGTGTGGACAATCACCTTGCTTCCTAGCAGATATGGTCGAAACTTATCCAGAGCGAACACCACAACTAGCAACTCCTTCTCTATAGTAGTATAATTTTTCTGCGCGTCTATCAAGGTCTTGCTAGCATAGGTGATTACTCTCAGCATCTTGTCCTTATTCTGACATAATGCGGCGCCAATAGCATAGTCGCTCGCATCCGTCATGATCTCAAACGGTTCTGACCAATCTGGTGGGACCACAATTGGAGCTGAGCAGAGCTTATCTTTGATGGTCTGAAAGGCTGTCAAGAACTCCTCAGTGAACTGGAACTTGACATCTTTCTGAAGCAGGTCTGACAGGGGCTTAGCAATCTTTGAGAAGTCCTGAATGAATCCCTTGTAGAATCCTGCATGACCAAGGAACGATCTGACATCCTTCACTGTAGTCGGTGGGGGAAGCTTCTCTATCACCTCCACCTTGGCTTTATCGACTTGGATGCCCTCCTTAGAAACCTTGTGACCCAGTACAATTCCTTCCCGTACCATAAAATGACACTTCTCCTAGTTCAGCACAAGGTTCGTCTCCTCACATCTCCCCAATATCTTATCCAACTGCTCCAGGCACACCTCAAAACTCTGCCCATATACTGAAAAGTCGTCCATAAAAACTTCAATGCTCTTCTCAATGAAGCCATTGAAGATGGCCATCATACATCTCTGGAACGTCGCTGGAGCATTACAGAGGCCAAAAGGCATCCTCCTATATGCGAATGTCCCATATGGACAGGTAAAGGTCGTCTTCTCTTGATCTTCTGGAGCAATAGGGATCTGGAAGTAGCCGCTATAGCCATCGAGGAAGCAGTAAAACTCTTGACCAGCCAACCGCTCCAGCATTTGATCTATGAATGGGAGCGGGAAATAGTCCTTCCTTGTGGCGTTATTGAGGCGGCGGTAGTCGATACACATTCTCCAACCTGTCGTCTGCCTCTGGGAACCATCTCCCCCTTCTCATTGGGAACTTCCACGATCCCTCCTTTCTTTAGGACAACCTGGACTGGAGACACCCACTGGCTGTCAGATATCGGGTAGATAATGCCTGCATCAAGAAGCTTCAGCACTTCAGCTTTGACCACCTCCTTCAGATTGGGATTTAATCTTCTCTGGGACTGCCTCACTGCCTTATAATTCTCCTCCATATAAATCTGGTGAGTGCAGAAACCCAGATTGATCCCTTTGATATCAGCAACTGACCACCCCATGGCACTTTTATGCTTCTTTAGCACCTCTAGAAGTCTAGTTTCCTGCGAAATAGACAAAGATGTAGAGATAATAACAGGCAGGGTGCTACCCTCTGCCAAGAAAATATATTTAAGATGGGAAGGGAGAGATTTGAGTTCAAGGGTATGAGGCTTCTCTATTGAAGGGATAGGCCTTTGAATGGGTCGATCCAGCTTTTCTACTGGAGGAGTGGAGGAGCGAAATATGACCTCCCTTGATTTAGCTGCTGGATGACTGAGGCCATCTCAAAGCTTTCCTTGTCATCCTCAATGGATAGACTCAATACCTGCTCTAAAATGTCAGAGCACTTAAACAAAGAATTAGAAGTATCAGTACTCCTATGGATGTAGTCTTCCTCAAGATCATAAAAATCTTCAATTAAATCAACAGAGAAAACAGCATGAGAAGTATTTTTCCGCATCATCTTATTAATATCAAAACTTAATTCTTCATCATGAAATTTTAAGGTAATCTTTCCTTTATCAACATCTATAACAGTCTTCGCAGTTCTAAGGAAAGGTCTACCAAGAATTAGAGGTACCTCAACATCTTCATCCATGTCGAGGATCACAAAGTCAGTTGGGAAGAAAAACTTACCCACACTAACAACAATTTTCTACCATACCTCTGGGTGTGATTGATGATCTATCAGCTAATTGGAGTCTGAAATGAATTGGAACAAGCTCACCCGCATGAAGCTTTTTTAACATGGTGTATGGCATCAGGTTGATGCTCGCTCCTAGATCGCAGAGACCGTATCCACAATCCATATCTCCAATTGAGCAAGGAATAATGGGCTGACCAGGATCACCACGCTTTGGAGGCAGCTTCTGTAGGATCGCTGCTGAACAGGTCTCAGTCAGCTGAATGGTGTCCTTCTCCTTATATTTCCGCTTATTCGAAATCATATCATTCATCACAAATTTAGCATAATTTGGCATTTGTTTAATCGCATCAATAAGAGGAATATTGATAGTCACCTTCCGAAAGACATCTAAAAATTTTCCAAATTGCTCATCGAGCTCTCCTCTCTTCGAGACGGTTTGGAAAAGGAAGTTCTTTTGCAGGTGTTTTTCCTTTCGTATTTTTAATAGCAGTTGAATGAGAGGAGGAAGGAATAGGAGCCTGGGTCTCCTCATGTACTACCTCAAGAGGGGCAGGATGCCCTGATGGTGCACCGGCGGTATTAGAAGGGGCCTTGGTCTCCTCATCAGTGTGGTTCCCTGCCACTTTGTCTTTGATTAAGTTCCTTCCGCTCCTTAGGGTAACTGCTGCTACTTCTCCAGAATCCTCGCAGTCTTCAATCACTGCTGCTTCTGAGACTGACACTGCCTTCAACTGCTCCTTGGGATTGGTTTCTGGTTGGGAAGGTAGTGATCCAGAAGGTCTCTGCTGTAAGAGGAACTGAGTCAACTGGCTCATCGTTCCCTGCATCTCTACCATGGCATTCTCTAATTTCTGCTGCTGACCAGCTGTCAGACTCTGATTGATTACAGTTTGCTGCTCCTGAGAAGCCATCAACTTATCCACCATTTCCTTCAGATTGGCATTGTTTGAGCTCAATGATGGTTGCTGAGCTTGAGACTGCTGTGGCCTGAACTGATTATACTGAGGTCTAGCAAAGTCGGGTGGTCCTCCCTGGTTCATCCTCTGAGGCTGCATCTGATGTGAATTTAGCGCATTGTTCGGATTTCCGTACCTGAGGTTTTGGTGCTGATTCTGCACCCAGGGTTATCTGTTGTTGAATTGTCCTATGACATGGCCTCCTCAGTTTGCTTCATCTCGGCTACCAGTGGGCAGTCCTCATATTCATGTGCATCCCCACACTGGGAGCAGCAAACTTCATTGGCACTTGTAGAGACCATCTTGGTAGATTGTCTAAGGGTTAGCCCCATGGTGAGCTGTTCGAGCATTTTTGCCATACTTCCCATTGTGGTTTTCAGCTGCGCTTGCTCTCGGCGGCTATCTGTTCCATCATCGGGTCCGGAGCTCGGGTAGAACTGTGACCTATTGAGAATACTCTTCCCCCATTGCTGCTCCATTGGCGAAGCTCCTCACAGTAGGACTCCATTGCTGCCATGAAATCCTCCCCGCTTTTCGCTAGCAGGTTACCTCCTAAGGCAGCTCGCACCTCGCCTCTGTTTTCATCTTTTAGCCCTTGGAAGAATCCTTGAGCCAGTGAGGTGATATTCTGACCGTGGTGAGGGCACTGGCGGAGTAGTTCTTTGAATTGGTCCCATGCCTCGCATATAGTCTCAGTCTACCCCCAGCTGCCTGAATGCCGTCAGGTCGGCGATCATCTATTGTGTCCTGGAGATAGGGATGTATTTCTCATAGAATTTATCCTTCATTTGCTCCCAGGTGGTGATGATGCCTGTGGTAGCCTATGGAACCATTTAGAAGCTTCTCCTAATAAGCTGTGCTGGAACAGCTCAGTGTGGCATATTCTTCCAAGCCTTGTGATAAGCCAAGCGAGTCCAAGTGCACCAGGAATCGATGTACGTGGTCTAGTGCATCAGCTGGGTCGGCACCTGAAAATGTTCCTGTAGGGTGATTTCGAACAGCATTGGACTGATGGTAGGGTTTTAACCTTTTGTCAATCGGCCACTAGTTCTGCAGTTAGGTCTGGTAGAACCACTGGGCCTCTTCTGGGTGTGGCTGGTGGTTTGTTTATTCTTCACATCGTGTATTGGGCGACTGGACCTCCTCCCAGCTGGTCATGGTTTGCTGCCATGTTGAAATCGAGCTGCCTTCTTGCTCTTAGAGCTTGGAGGTAAACTCTCTCGATTTCGGGGTCGAAGTCTGTATCCGGTGGACCAGATGAACGTGTTCTGCGCATCCACTAGGTACTTATAACAGCAAAAGAAAAATGAACAAAAATGTGTTGAATTTAGAACTAAAGTAGACAAGGGAATACCAAAAATAAAATTGACGAAATAACTAAGACAAATGAACTTATAGTACTTGAAAATTTAAATGACAGAAAAATTATAAACTGAAATTAAATGACAGTAATGAAAAACAATTGGATAAAATGGCACACAATAAACTTTAAATATAAATAATAGACTAAAGAAATTACGAAACAAATAAAAATAGTAAACAGGGTATTTTAACAGAGTAACGAATTAACCAAGGCTAGGGACTAGACAAAGTCAAGTCCCCGGCAACGGCGCCATTTTACAAACGGTTTAATTGATGTATTAAAAACTAAGAAATAATCCTAGAAGATAACAAATCAACAGACCGTCGGGTTGCAAAAATCCCGGTCACAGTAGTATAGCAATTAAGAAGCAACCAGGTATCAATCCACGGGACTTGAGGTAAATAAGTCTAGCCTTAGGCGATGGGTAACTAAAAAGGGGTTGTTTTGGTTTTGGGATCAATAATTGACAATAAAATAAATAGCAGATAAATTAAAGCTATAGATATGGAGTATGAACGGTACTCTAGGTTCAGGGAGTTGTCTCTCTAGCTAGGTTCTGCATATTCTACTACTACTTAATGGAGACTTGGATCGGCTTGTAATTCTCAATTATCTATTATGTATTAAGTCCTAATTCCAGATAGCTCATCTAGACAAGGCATGTAATTATAGTCTAGAATTAACAGGTATATCTAGATGGTTTTATCGCACAGAATTACTAGTCTGGTTTAGACTGGACTAAAGCACCTAACTGCTAATAATCTAATCTATCCGATTGCATTTATCACAGGTAACAGGTTAATAGGACGTCAATGCTAATCACCTTATCTGATCATAACATGATTCGAGGGCTTATAATAAATTCATGACGTTTATTAAAAGCACTTAAAAGCATTAACCTGAACAATCCAAAATAGTCTCAATTAAGCAGTAAAATATTGCAGAGTTTAACTAATTACAACATCCCTTCCCCCAGAGTAAATCCTCTTAGCTAGACATAGCAATTGAAAGCATAAATAAAAGAGAGTTAGGAGAAATCATCTGT
Organism: Limonium bicolor; assembly: GCA_023374045.1. Taxonomy (NCBI): domain Eukaryota; kingdom Viridiplantae; phylum Streptophyta; class Magnoliopsida; order Caryophyllales; family Plumbaginaceae; genus Limonium; species Limonium bicolor. The sequence continues at coordinate 280,658,736 of CM041777.1, forward strand.
TACGAAGATCCTCCTGCTTGCTCCGCCCTTCGTCCTTGCGTTATGCTGGTTTAGAGGTTGGATTTGGCGACAATGAAGTGAACTTGGTGAAATGGAGCGAAAATGGAAATTTTGGAAATTTTTGTGAGACGTCCGGCAAAGTTGGGTCGGACACTAATCCGGACGTGGTGTTGTGGGTCAGTCCGGATCCGGACGCAGATCCGGACGTGGCTAAATGGTGTGCGTGAATACGGGTTGTGTCTGTAAATGAAGGATGAAGATTATGAAGCGAGATGGGTTGTGTCGTGAGTGAAAGATGAAGATTATGGAGGAGGTTTAATGAATGGAGATGGGTTGTGTCGTGAACAGAAGGATTAGTAGAGAGGGAGAGTAGGAGTTAGACTGAAGCGTCTGGTGCGAATTGAAATGGAGGCTGAAGGAGGGTTTAAATAGGCTTAGAAATAAAACATTGCTTAGTGGTAAGTTGGGTAAGAGCATGGGCGTCGTCTTAATCTATCTTGGGGTATGGACTAAACCGCCGCTCGGCTGATAATTGCGCCGAAAGCCCGATTATCAGCGCGTTGCATTTTTATTTTTCGTTTCTGTGTGACGTCCGGATCTGTGTCTGGATCCGGACGTGAGACAACGGTTTTAGATCTGAATATCGGGTAATGTCCGGATCGTGTCCGGATCCGGACAAGACACAACACTTTGGATCTGGATCTCGGGTCACATCCGGCTTGCGTCCGGATCCGGACGTGTCCTTTGATGGGCGTCCGGATTTGCGTCCGGGTGAGTTTGGCCGGACGTGGCCAAGTTTTGCCTCTTTTTCCGAATTTGTTCCCCGTTTGTTGCGTTGTAATCCTTATGACGTAAAATCTTCATTTCCCTGGGTTTTTCCTATTTTTAACATACAAAAATGCATCAGTTCATATCAAAACATCAATCTTAGAAAAACACATAATAAGTGGGAATCATTGCCTGAATTGTTACAGGTTATAAGGTAATTAGACCCTAAAAAGCCTATATGTTTCACACTTATCAAATACTAGAGACAATTAGAGTTTAAATAGCTAAGTTTTGATAGCTGATATTGACTGATGACTAATTCTAAAAGAATGAGTTGAACTGAACAATCTAGCTGATAATGCATAAACCAGCTGAAAGCTGGACAAAAAATGGGACCTAAATGGGTGGGTGGGTGGGTCTGGTTCGGGCCAGATCGATATTGAATTTTAGATTTGAATAGATTTATATTTTTGTCCAAGTCTGTTTTAAATTTTTTTTAGACCAGATTGGGCTAGGCCCAAACTTTTTTAATCTTTGTCATTGTCTGGCCCACCCAGCCGATTTTATAATTTTTTTATAATATTGTTAGTTTTTTTTGAAAAAATATATAGACTATATATAATATTAATATATATTAAATATAATATGAATATATGTTATATGTAATATTAATAGATATTATATATAATTTAAATAAATAGTACAAGATATTATATAAAATTAATTTAAATATATACTTTCTCCTCATTCTCAATACTTGATTTTCTAATTTTAGGCATAAGAATTAAAGAGGAAAAAATTAGACTATTTTACCCTTACTTCTTGTATTGAGAATTGAAATAATTTGAAAATTAGAGTTGTAAAATAAATGAAGAGAGGGTAGAATTGGCAAGCAGATCACAAAAAAAGCTAGAACATCTTCTATTTTGAAAATAGTGAAAGGACCCAACAAATCATATACTGTAAAACAAGAGGAGTATTATATTATAGTTATAATAATAATAATATAATAATAATAATAATAATAATATAATAATAATAATAATAATAATAATAAACCGGATCGGGCTTAGTTGCGGGCCTAAAACTTTATCAAAGAACAACCCAATTTGTCATTCGGATCTGATTTATTATTCAAACTCACCCTGAATTTTTCTAGATAGGCTTTTCAAGCTTTATTTCCGGACCGGACCAAATTGAACCGTCAAACTTATCTGTGTTGATCAGCTCTACCTGCCTGCACGTGTGTGCATGATCGATGGGTCCAGCAGTGACCTCTGTAGTCCATGCTGTAGCGCTTGGTGCAAGCTACCACCGGTTTTGTAATCTCTGCATCCAAGCACAGTACGAGATCTGTACTTGTCAGATGGCCAAAAGCAGCAAAATGGAGTGAGATAAATAACTTTAGTTTTTCTTTATTTAATTATGGTTAATTAATAATAAATTGATAAACATATTTAAATTAAATTTTAATAGATCTATCTAATATTCTAAATCAATAATATTAAGATATACTATATAATAATTTCATTATAATGCTACTTTCTTTTTAAGGCTACATAAATAAAGTTATTGAGTTTTAGGAGAACATATATAATAATTTAAAGTACATCACTGGGAATCCCCTTGAGGTTTTGGAATAATAACGGTAACCACCTTGTTTTATCATTATTATTGGTAACCCCCTTGAGGTTACGGTATTTCTAACTACGAGCCTCTGAACTATTAACTCTGCTAATAAATCGTTGAGTAAATTACTCGGAGCCCCCTTGAGGATTTGGGGTAATATAGTTAACCCTCTTGTGTTTATCATAATTATTGGTAACCACCTTAAGGTTATGGTATCTCTGACTATGAGCCCTCGAACTACAACTCTGTTATCAAGACGTTAACTACGTGCTGACCCGTCAACTTAATTATATTGATAATGTTAGGCTGAACGAAAAACACTACTTAATCAACATTGTTATTTTCCTAAAAACGTCAACCCAACCTTGAAAATGCATCTGAAATGGAATGAGGGAGAGTTAAACGATATTGATTAAGTAGTTTTGTTGTCCTTCTGACATCATTAATGTGATTAAGCTGACAGGAAAACACGAAGTTAACTTCTTGATAACAAATTAAGTTATAGTTAGGGGGCTCGTAGTTAAAGATACATAACCTCAAGGTGGTTACCAATAATTATGATAAACACAGGGGAGTGAACTGTATTATCCCAAATTCTTAAGGGGGTTCCGAGTAATTTACTCTAAATCGTTAACCCCTTGCTAACCTGTCGGCTTATTCACTAAATCATGCCAAGCTTGACAAAAAACACTAATTAATCAGCCATTCTAAGTCTCTCTCATCCCATTGATATTTTCCTAAGAACATCGACACTAACTCATCCAATATGATCATGCTCCAATTTACAACATGATTAGAGTTTATGACACTGAAAAGTCATGCCTTCATTTAGTCTATGAGATGTGGGATTTAAAGATTGAAGAAGTCAAATGCAAAATATACTCACTTGAAGGTAGAGAGCATGATGATGAAAGTCCGTTCTTGAAGGTGGTGCACATTATTCTTGTTGCTCGATGGGCCAAAAGCCACACACCACTACATTGTGTTCCTCATTCTTTGAATCCAAGGTAACTTGTTATCATTTCTTCATCATTTGTAATAGTTTCTTATTATTTAGCGTACATGCACTAGTACAAAAAACGCCTATTTCGGCGGTTGTTTTGGGCCTATCTCGGGCGGTTGTACAACCGCCGAAATGGAGACCGCCGAAATAGGTTCTCAGCCCTATTTCGGCGGTTGTGCAACCGCCGAAATAGACACCCTATTTCGGCGGTTGTTAGCTAAAAACCGCCGAGATAGACCCGTGTTAGAACAAAAAAACACACCTATTTCGGCGGTTGTTAGCTAACAACCGCCGAAATAGGTCCTTTTTTAAAAAAAAAAATCGATTTTTGTGTCGTCTTCAACCTCGTAGCAGTTCCATTCCAGTGCTTTTCGACAGAGGCGGAAACAGGAGCGCAGAGCATGTATGTTCGCCTCCAAGTTTGAGTATATTATTGGTTCGCAATGAATTGCTTCAGTTTGAGTATATTACCGGTTCGTCAGTTAGGGTTGTGAGACTACCGTGAGAGTATGAACACAAGCGCAGAGCATGTAGTTCGCCTGCAAAATTACCGTGAGATAAGAGGATGAAGAGATGTAAGTAGAGCATGTTTGTTTGCCAGTAAGGGTTGCGACTTTACCTGAGAAAAAAGATGAAGAGAGGAGCGCCGAGCATGTACGAGATTAGCCGGTTTGGGTTGCGAAATCACCATGAGAGAAGAAGAGAGGAGCAGACCGCATGTGTATTCGCCAGTTAGGGATGCGAAATTAAAGTGAGAGAAGAGAGGATGAAGATATGAGGTCGGCGAGCAAATAATAATTAAATAAAGTCTATTTCGGCGGTTGTTAGTAACAACCGCCGAAATAGACTGAAATTTAAGCGGTATTTCAAAATTTTCGGAAAAAAATCCCGGGAAATGACCCTATTTCGGCGGTTGTAAAGACAACCGCCGAAATAGGGCTCCGAGATTTCTAGTGTCTGGAAAAAGACACCTATTTCGGCGGTTGCCTCTACAACCGCCGAAATAGGGGCGCCGAAATAGGTGTTTTTTGTACTAGTGATGCTTATCATTTATACACTTTGTAAGTTCTATAGTCATCTATGGCTTATAGAGGATCTTAGTAGAATTCCTCCTCATATAGATGTAGAGGTATCCACTGAGAGAATGAAATATTTTAGAAGACTCTACATCTAGTTATAGAGGCTTAACTTTGATAATCAAGCTCCTATGCTTTAATATTTGGATCTTAAAGTGCTTGAAAACCTACCTCTTCTTTTTTTGAAAGAAATTGGAGTATTTATAATTTTATTCATTCACATAAGAGGAATATGTTAGCAACTAAGCGGTGGAAGATTTAGTCTTTGTCCATAACAACTTGCGTCTTCTTTCAAGAAATAATGAAGAGTATCACAATAATAGAACAAAGATGTGGGATGTAGGAGGAGATGCTTTTGGAACATTAGAAGATGGTGCATACCTAGAGATGGCTGAGCTTTCTCTTGATTAGCCGGCATTGGAGAATACGTTTTTTCCAGCTTGGTGAAGATAACATTGTAATATTAAGATGTGGATGAAGAACCATTATTTTTAGATATTTACTCATATTGTGGTAGGGTACAATCTATATTTTTATTTACGATGTGGTTATAGACCAATTATTTGAATATTTATTCATATGATGGTAGGGTACAATGTATCTCTTTTATTTCAGATGTGGTTGCAATGACATCTCTTTTGAACTTGTAAGTCAAATATTAAGAATTCATATATGATATGTCTATTATCATTTTTTGCTATATATCCTTAATTATAATTTTATTGCCATTTCTTTTTTTTTGATCAGAAAATGTCATTTATTAACTAACTAGGATTGTTCAAACAATCTTGTCGCAGCAACATAGGACAGTTCGCTGGGGGTTATAACTCAACACACCCCCGCTTACATGATCGAGCCAATTTGGCCATAACATCAGCTACAAGATTAGCTTTCTCTCCTAACAACTGAAAATTCCACAAATAGAAAAACCCAGCAAATTCTACAAGCATTACAATACTTTTCTAGCGGATGAGAAAGCAAAGCACCATTCCTAATTAAAGAGATAGCCTCAGCAGAAATGTTTTCTGTTGGCAGAAAGCCTAACCCGTTTCGGTACGACATTGGGTATCATAGGCAAAACCTATCAACTATTGTGATGGATAGATCAACTATCAAGCTCGCTCCCGAATCTCCATAACAAGCAGTCCAAATTTTTTTTGTGGAGATAGCGAAAGTCAATCCTTCATGTAGCGCCTTCAGCTTCACCAGTCACATCAAAGTTTTAGCCAATCATCATTAATCTCTCCCTGTGATCATTATATTAACAACCTGGCCGGGGGGGATTTTCCTTAATCTCAATAGGAACCAAAAATTGACGCGGCGGCGGAAGAGACCGGTGTCAAGAAATAAGACAACGGACTTGACTAGAGAATGCAGATGCCAACTCAAGAATTGGAGTGAATTATTTTTTCAAATTCCTCCTACCTCAACTTAGATCTTCATAGATGCTAAGATGTGGTGAAAATGATTAATTTCCTTTTGGATAATTAAATCAATAAACATCTTCAGATAGCTACAAATAGTCGCATGCATCTTCCACGACAATTCCATTAAATCCAATCTTCTTTGCATGCAGATTTGGTGGTGAATCCCCCACCAGGAGCATCAGATCCTCCAGCCCTCACACCATCAAATCCCCAGTAAGAAAGAACACCCCTCCAGAGAGACTAGTTGGTCCTCCAAGAGCAAGCCTTTAATTTTCCAATTTTAGAGGTGAATATCGCCGACCACAAAGATCCCTCGAATATCTTGTGTGTACCACCAAGGATAGAGTAGCAACGAAGAGAAGTAAAAGATGAAACCAAAAAACCCAAAAAAGGTGCCCTTGCCTAGGAAAGAGAAGTATGTGTTGAAAAGATAGTAGTATATAGTCTTGATTGTTGGCAAAAACTTTGAATGGGAACTGATGGATATTGGGGATATGGAGGAGGAATTAGTAGCAGAGGCATAGAATTTTGATTGACGGCAGGGTGTGAAAAGGTTTGGAAAAAGAGATGGAAGGGAGAGGGGAGAGCAACTAACCTATCTTGTTTTTTTAAACAACAAGGGAGTTATATTTATGAGTTACATAATCTGGAAACAGACTTCGGAATGTTGAAAAAAAAACATTGCATGGACGCACGGGACGTGCGAGCCAGATTGGCTAAGCAATGGGTTGACGTATTGTCAGACCTTGGAATATGAACCAAGTGATAGTTAGGGGTAAACCCAATGAATCTAAGAAGTTGTATAAGATAGATTGTGCAGCCCGATGCAAAGATGATGGATTGCCATGAAGCTAATCAACAAGAGGTTTGCAATCTGTCAAAATCAAAAAGAAGTACCACCAAACTGTTTAGCTGCATTGAGGCCTAACTCCAAGGTCATGGCTTCCACGTGTGAAGAAATATAAGATCTAGTGCCACCCTTGGAACCCACTAACTTTAGCACCCTCTGTTGAAATCGAGCATAGGCAATACCAAAATGATTGAGGGAATCCAAACATCCATCCACAAATATTTCGGTGAAGTGTGGATTTAGCTGCCGATGATGTTGTAGGGATGGACTAGAGTGGCATGAGGTGAAGAGGAAACTGTCTGCTTGACACCATGCTTGATCAAAATAGAGAGTGATGGTATTATTCACTTGGAAACGGGCAAACCAAAGGCACCATAGAAGTAGAATCAAGTTAATCAAAGACGACGGTGCAGCATGGAGACAAATTCCAAACAGTCAATGAAGGCAGAATCTGATCGGGTTCTATGGGCGTGGATGAAAACTGAATTGTCTTCCCAATAGGGTGAACTAATGGATAGTGAACCAGCACATGGACGAGGGATTTGACCACATAATTTGCAATAGTTTGTGCATCCAAAGTTTTTAATCTGCGAGCACAAGTTACCCTTAAAAGGAACAATACCATGCAGAACCTTCCAAGCGAATTGCTTCACCCTATGAGGGATGTCCAACATCCTAACCCGTTTGACTGTGAGGGCAATGGAGTGTGAGCCATGGGAAGATGATGCAGTTGAGGAATTCACCCTCCTCTCAAAGTTAGCGTAGTAAGCAGATTTGACAGTGAAAGCACCTGAAGATGAGAAAGCCAGTACCACGGATCGCATGTAGGGGAGATGGGAGACGTTACCATTAGGTGTTGTGGAAGAGATGTTTGAGAAATCAAAAGGGCATATGAGGCAGGAAACCAGGTATAGAGCAGATCAGTATTCCATGACCCATCGGGTAAGAGTAGAGTGGCAGCAGGGGTAACCTCCAGATCGCGGGAAGGCAGCTGCCATAGGAAAGGCTTGCCACCATTCTTCCCTGTAACCCATCTATTGTTATAGTATTGTCTGGCCATTCACTATGTTTTTCCTGGCGCCAAATTCAATGAATCTTTAACAGTCAGTAGATATTTCCAGGTGGGCTAGCAGTTGATAGCGTAGATCGTAGTGCGAGGGTTGATTTTATTCGGAAAGACTCTTTTGATGTAACTCTTCTTGTTATTCTGCTAGACATGTTGATTGCCTGATCTCGATAGGAGGGGGTGCGAAATGGAGGATTACATGATTGTATGGCTGGTCGAATATTTCTGAGAAATGGATAACTTGAGATTTTTTGTGCTACTTACGTGATCAATGGTCAGGTCCATGGCTAGTCGGGGGTGACTTCAACGAAATCCTATATCCATCTGAGCACCTGGGCCGAGGTAATTAACCTCAATCCACCATGCAGGCTTTCTGTGATTGTCTCACCTCTTGTCAGTTACAGGACCTTGATTACGTTGCACCAAATTCACCTATACAAACAAAGCCAAACTTCAGCCCAATGATAAATGTCATCTGGACCGTCCTCAGTAATGACAGTCGGTTGCAAATTTTCCTTGATGCTCAGAATTATCACTTGAATGGGGTGCTTCGGACCACAACCCCATCAAACTCATTCTTTCTCCTTCGACTCGTCAGGGACCAAGACCATTACGTTTTGAAAATTGCTGGGCTCAGCACCCCACATGTCATTCCCTAGTGCATCAAGTTGGGAACAATCTTCTTTACTAGTTTTATTGGAAAGGCCCATCTTTGTGGCAAATGTTTACAACATTAGGGACGTCAACAATATTGGAAAGAGAAAGCAATTATTGAGCAGACGAAAATGACCTGATTCTTCGCTTCTCTACCTTCAACTGTAGAGAATCTACATCAATGGGGTATTTGAATCGGACCTTGGACTCTCTGCTCCACAAAGAGGAATCTGTCTACACCAACGTTCCCGCCAACATGGATCACTTCAGGAGATCGAAACTCTGCTTATTTCATGTCTAGTCACAAGTTTTTTAATAGTCAGAATGCTATCTATCAACTTTCCTCCCCATCTCACCCTTTAGTCTCTACCTGGAGAGACATAGAACTCCTTACCCGTAACTACTACCAACATCTTTTTACTAGCATCAACCCACAGTGAAATCCACACTTACTGGCTTGCGTTGAAGGCCGGGTACCGTTGGACATGTCTGTTAACATGGTTGCACCATACACTCGTCAGAGATTATAGCCGCATATAACCAAATGCATCCTTCCAAAGCCCCAGGCCGCGACTATTAAATGTCATTTTCCTACACACACCTTTGGCCAGTAATCCATGATGATTTCATTGACTCTTGCTTACAGTTGTAAACACCCCCGCACTTCCCCATGTGCTCAACCACACTCAAGTGGTCTTAATCCCCAAGAAAAAAGAGGGCATCTTTGATTACAGATTTTCGCCCAAGTTCTCTTTGTAACATCTTGTACAGGTAATCTCAAAGGTCTTGGTCAATCGTATTATTGATTTTATGTCCACATGTTCATCTCACTAATCAAGCAGCTTTGTCAAGGACTGACTTATTACAGATCAAAAACTGACTTCCCATGAGATTCTCCAACACATGTGTACCTCGAAAGCTCGTCTCAGGGGTCATTTTGCCTACAAGTAGGGGTGGCAATTTCAACACGACCCGTTTGACCAACACGAACCCGACACGAAGTTAGCGGGTTTGGGTTTTAAAATTTGACATGATTAAATAAACGGGTCAACCCGAACACGACTCGTTTAATAACCGTGTCGGGTTTGGGTTTAAGGTATGTAACCCGCTAACCCGTTTAAGTAATTTATATTAAATAAATATATATTATAAATTATAGATTATTCTATTTTATTATCAAATTTTAATAAATAAGATATATAAATATTAAAATTAAGTATTTAACTAAATTAAAGTTAATAATATCATAGAATGACAAATCTAATGTTAATTAATCAAATTATTTTCTTTTATAAACTAAACATGTTAGGTTTGAGTTAAATATATGCTGATTTGAGTTTTAAATTTGGACATAATTAGTTAATTGGGTCAGACGGGTCAACCCGTTTGATAACCCGGTCAACCTGTTTAATAAACGGGTTGGGTTTGGGTTTCATATTTTGACACGATTAATTAAACGGGTTGGGTCGGGTCAACCCGTTTAAAAACGGGTCGGGTTTGGGTTTAGCCTAACACGACCCGCGAACCCGTTTTGCCACCCCTACCTACAAGGTGGATATGTCATAGGCGTTTGACCATTTGAAGTGGCGATTCATCCTTGATGTTCTCAACAGCATGGGCTTCCATCCTTCTTGGGTTGCACTAGTTCGTAAGTGCATTACATCAGTTTCATCTTAGATACTAATAAATGGCTACCCTGGGCAAACCTTCCACCCTCAGCACGGTATCCGTCAAGGTGATCCCTTATCCTCATTTTTATTCATCTGTTGTATGGAGGTTCTTAGCTCATCCTTACAATTGGCCACGGATGTTTGTTTATACAAGGGTTTTACAATCAGAGGAATGCACTCTTCTATTACAAACCTTTTGTTTGTGGATGATTGTGTTATTTTTGGTACCACCACAGTTCAGTCTGTCGAGACGCTTACAACACTTCTGGAAGACTTTCGGTTGGCATCTGGACAATGCATTAATCACGACAAATCTGCTATTATGTTCTCAAAATCCGTTGACCCTCAACTATGCTCACAGTTAGCCTCAATTTTACAAGCACGCCAGGTTACTGATTTAGGAATGTATCTAGGCTTCCCTAGCAACATACATAGGCACAGAAGCTCAGTCTTTGGGTACAATCATGAACGAGTTGTGCACAAAATTCAGTCATGGCATTCAAAAGTATCCCAGGCGGCCGAGGTATCTTAATCAAGGCAGTTCTTCAAGCTATTCCGACCTATGTTATGTCCTATGTTCTTATACCTAAAGCTTTGTTAAAATAAATTCAGAGTCAACTAGCAAGATTTTGGTGGACATGCAACCCTAATAAGAAGGGTATCCATTGGATCAAATGGGAATCACTTTGCCACGACCCTTCTTTTAGGGGTATGGGTTTTCGTGATTTACTGAGTTTCAATAGGGCTCTCCTTGCCAAACAGCTTTGGCGGATTATCACATAACCTTCTACCATTTTATCCCAGCTCATCCATGCCAAATATCTCCGGCAACTAACCTATCTTGTTGAATTGATATTATTGCAGTAATCTAGGATGTTGGTTTAGGGCCAAAATTCCAGTCAATGAGTTAATTGGGGACTCAATTCCCAATAAAGGGTATATTTCCCTGTAAACCCCCAACGTGGGTGTTTTTCCCTATAAAGAAGCCGATAATGGTACTGTTGGCTTCTGGTAGCCAATAACCACATTATCGGCTTCTGTTACACAGCAAAATATAACACGTTTATATTGCCCAAAATTTTGACCTTCAGGAAGAGCCCTAGTGCGCAAATGAGAAAGCAAGGGCAAAAACATTTAAAAACATAGAATCGAGAATCGTTAAGGACATTTTCAGTATTTTCTATTTTTACATTATTAGCTCTCACACCTTTAAACGGTCGTGAAAGCTTGATAATCATAAAGGGTATTTTTTGTAATTTTAGGAAATTTATTTTGGAAAATTAGCTTTTAATATTATAAGCTAATTTCCTTTCTAGTTAAAGCCCAAAAAGAAAAGACTTTCACTCTTTAAAATAAAGTTTGCAATTAGATTAATCAAGTCCATTCATGATTAGAAACTAGCACACTTTATTTGGAGCCCACGGCCTGAAAATTAAAAGGAAAGTTAAGTCATATTGTAATTTTCTCTCTCCTTTGAAAATGGCCCAAAATAATTTGAAATGTTATAAAATTTTAACATATGATAAGGGATGATGTAAGAGCATAATGACATTGAAATTTTGAATTTTTATTTCGAATAAATATCTTTTAATTTATTAACAAATCTGGTGAAAATTAAGTTTAAAAATAATCCATTATCAAAATAAAATAATTTTCTATGGAAAATTCAGCAATATCTTCCTTTACATGCTGGTAAAACTTTATAACCAAATTCAATTCAAAATTTAACCGACCAGTTTCGGTAAACTTGGATTTACCGGATTTTGACCTTATCCACTCGTCTCATCCTGTGTCAATATAAAGACCCTTCGTGGCTGAATCAAGACATACACGGTAACCCTAGAAGTCAGAAAGCACTGATGCCAACCTACCTCCCACATTTTCTTACACTTGAGCATCAAAACTCTACCGAAATCCTTCTAAAATCCTTGAAAATACAATTTTTGCTATTTCATCAAAGTTCCAATCATCAAAACCTCATCAAACCACTACCAAAACATAAGCAACATCATCAAGAGCACATATTCAGAAGCATGGTTTGAAATTCCATCAGATAGGCTTTCAACAAAACGATCGGAGAATCCCGTCAAAGGAACTACTGGTTACAGAGATCAAAACAGGTAAAAATCTTGATTTTTGTAATCTTCTACCCTAAATATGTTATGGGTATAAGTTTTTAGGCGAATCAAGGATTTCCGGTGTTTTAATTCGCATTTAGGTAAGCTTCTGCCCCAAAACTTGTTAGCTAAGTTTTGTGCTATATTCGACATCAATTTGTGAACTTTTGAGCCAAAAACACCACCGAGAACCACTCGAATGCCACCGTCCGAGGGCGGTCCGCACCCACGAACGTAATGTCTGGGGTTACGGACAATATGTTCAAAGCCACAGACATCACCGGACGGTGACAAGAATTTTATTTTTTAATTTTGTAGGGTTTATTAGGCTGTGTCCGGGCCTATGGACACCCTGTCTGTGGCCCCGAACGTTTTAAATTTTTTATCTTTTGTAATTTTAATATATTTTGTTTAATTTGGTAGATTAGGTTCCGTGGTCACGGACATCAAAAACATTTGACCTAATTCGGCCCCCGATACCCTAGTTAAATTTCAGTAAAAAAAAGTCCAAAACATAAAAATATAGAAGCCGGCACACTTTAGGTTAATCAACTTTATAATAAGCGTTGCATGGCATAAGTAGAGGAAAAATAGCTTCAAAGGGTAGTGAAAGTAATTGAACCCGAAACAGTTATATACCAAGCCCTCGAACGTGAACTTTTACCTTTCATAGTTTACTGTAGATTAATATTAGGTGGCGAATCTTAATAGGTTTTGGTGGGCTATCCTCAGGTTATAAAGACTTTTGTTATACAGCATAGTTTTAGACTTAGGTTATAATGGACCTAGAACCTAAATAGATCCTTATCAACCTGACCAACATAGGATAAGGTTCGAAAAAACCCGGGGATCACAACGTTACCCATTTTTGCAGATGTTGATATGTGGTTATCAGCATATACATTGTTGCAAAGAAGCCGATAGTAGGATTATCGGTTTACTTGTTGGATTACAACAACTAGATTTGTACTGCAACGATTATTTTTATAACCATTAATAAATTGGTGTTTTTAAGTTATTTGTTGATCACAATTGCAAATTCCTACCTCCTCTTAACCAAATCAACATTTATAGTTCAAATTTCTTCCACATTTGCTACAAACCTCTGAAATGAAAATCTCATGTACACTTTTTCTAAACGTAGATCTCAAATACAACCCTTATGGTGTATATTTTCATATATTCCACTGGTAAAAATTTATATGCACCCAAATATTTGAGCTTTCAACATTTCAATCCTTCCAAGATAATGTGAAAAATCTTGTCGATTTAGAGTTAGGGGGGACTATGTTATCTCCGACATGGTTTATCGAAAGATGGAGAGCAAATATCCATCTGCTTCATTTCTTCCACTTCAAATTACTAGTGATTCTCGTGTGAAGATGATGATATCGAACTTCTAGAAGAATACCGATGTGTTGTGCAAGTTGAATTCTCAAGCATGTAACTACACCTTCTTCGGAGGAAAACAACGAATGTGGTGAAGATTCTCCCAAGCATGACCAAGTGTGGGTTGAAGGTGAAAATGATGAAAGTTCAGATGTTAATCTAGAGATGGAGCCATAAGATTTTCCTGATGATGACTACCTCGCCGATGAACCTGACCCTTCCACACCGTACACTCCTGGAGCCCCATTCTTATCACGGGTGGACGTATAGACCATAAGCCAAATATCGTAAAACACTGATCGATGAAGTGTAGCATATTGGAGGCCAGGAAATGAGTTTGTGAAAGGACAAGAATCTGCTAGAAAAATATTCTTGTGATGGCAATGAAAGAGTATCACTTGCAGAAAAATGTGGATTTTGTTGCGCACGCGAATAACAGAAAAATTGACTCATTAAGGTGTCAAGAAGGGTACAATTTCAGATTTTGTGTTGCGCTACAGAAGAATGCATTTGATGGTGGATATGAAAATTCACTCCTCACTCATGTTCTCCTGTCTTAAAGGAGAATAAGGATCGTTTCTTGACGTATATTTTTGTTGCTGAAGTGATGATACCATGAGTCACAGAGAATCATGCACTACAAGTCAAGACTATCATTTAACTATTCCATTCGGAATACAGAAGGAAAATCAAACACAAAAAGCTTGGTTAGGTCGTGCTGAAGTGATAAGAAGGGTTTATGGAGATTGAGTGCAATCATATGTGGAATTACCTAGGTATAACCTAACCATCATACACTTTATACCTAATTCAAACGTGGATCTAGATTTACTATTGTCTTCCAGGACGAAACTCAAACCACTTATGTTAGACAGTTTAAACGATGTTTTTGGGCATTTAGGACATGCATTACTGCTTTCAAGTATATTAAACCTCTATTGCAAATATATGCGACTAACCTATATGGTAAGTACAAGGGTAAATTGTTGGTTGTTGTTGCTCAAGATGGCAACCATAAGATAATTCCAATAACCTTTGGCCTAGAAGTTGGGGAATTGAGAGATGACTGGAAGTATTTTGACCATGTTCGTAACAAAGTTATTGGAGCTATGATTGATGTCATAGTGATTGCGGTCCACGCCGAAGCTATAATGTCAATCATGAGGGAGGATTCTTACTGGCTTCCTCCGTATGCCCAACATTTCTTGTGTATCCATCATATTGCTTCAAACTTTCAGAAAGGATTTAGAAACAAGGAGTGGAAGAAGTACCTAATCCACACAGGTAACAGTTAGATTTCAAACTAACCAGCTTCTCTTATATCTCTAAGTATCTTATGTGATGATATTGCTTGTGCAGGTTACGTTTTTAGAAGGGATGTCATTCAAGCAACATTGAATCATTTACTTTCTTTTCATCCCTCCATTGCTCCTTTTTCAAAGAGCTTCCCCTAGAGCAATGGTCTTGTGCTTTTGATGATGGTCAAATGTGGGGTCATATGACAACTAACTTAGTGGAGTGAGTGAATGGGGTATTGAAGATGGTTCGCTTGCTTCCGGTAACGGCGGTTGTGGAAATCACTTTTGAGATAACTTGGAAATGTACACTGCACAAAGGAACAACAACTCATTTTTTATGAAACTTCTGTCAGACAAAGTAGTTGAGAACCAAACTTTTGCCAACTACCACCATGTAGTTGTTATTTATGCCATGGTTTCGGTGTATGAGGTGGTTAACAATGGAGATGCAAACCTAGGAGAGACAAAGGAAAATTATAGTCCAAATCAACTAAAGGGAGTGTGAATGTTGTGAGTGGCAGACATTCAAGTATCCATGTTCACATGTCACGGCGGTGCTCCAGTACCACACTTGATTAAAGGAACTGCTGAAATACCCCTGACTTAAATATGGTGATTAATTATTCTAATATGATATTTAGATGCCTAATGATTCCAAAGAACATCGGTGAAGAAAGTAAAACCAAAAGAAAGAGGAAAACGCTTAAAAGGCACAAAATGTAAAAACATGCGTAAGCAACCATAGGAGGCATATGACCTTAACTAGGGTCCTAGATGGATTCCTAGGACTTGGTTACACACTAAGAACATGTGGTAACAATTCCCAAAGAAAACAAATCCATATAGTGGGTTAAAAACACAAATGAAGCCTTAAAGCACATTTTTCAGGAAAACCCGAAAATGTGACTTTAACGGTTTAATGGACTTGTGTAAATTATAGTTGATCACGTAATTATAATTAAACACTAACGAAGGTCTATAACCAATAAAAATTAAATAAAAAAAATCTGGAAAGTGGCTCAGATTGATGAATAGTACTAAACGGGGATTTATGAGTGTTTCTTGTGAAAAGATGAAAATACCCTTCCCTAAATATCTAGAGGGGGCTGGTTTTTGTTATGACTCATCACTCCCTTTTCAGCCAAGTGAGAAACAAAAAGCGAATTGCTACCTTACTTTACTCATTTCTCACTTTACCACTTAAAAGTACAAGAGACTCTCTCTCCTCACATTTCTTTCCTCCCAGCTGGTTTCCTCATTTCTCTCCCAGCCAGTTTCTTCATTTCTCTCCTTCCTCACGTAAAGCTGAAGCTTCCATGGCTTCATGAATTCCTTTTTGCTTGCCCAAGCCACTACAAAGCTCCAACTCAAAAACAAAGTAGATATTCTCTTAGTCTAGTCAAGGGCTTCCTTCTCCACCTCTTGGCTTCTCCAAAGCTTGAATTTTACTTCCATGGGTGGAGCTTCATTAAAAGAAGAAACTATATTTTCTTGAGCTAGGCAATCTCCCCTTGGGTTTGAGGTAAAAAAATCTAAAAAAAAAACATTTCCTTTCTTCCTCTTCCATAGCCGGCTGCACTCTTCATAGTGCTTTCTTTCCCTCTTTGTTTTAGGCTTGAGTAAGCTCCAAAATATTTCTTGGAACCTTGCTTGCTTGTGGACCGAAAACACCCATTTTAGGGTTGAAGGTAATTCCTCATTTTAGTGCTTTAAGCACACTCTTGTATTCTAGGGTAATTCATGAGTCTAAGTGTGTTGCTTAGTTCTCATTTCCTTCATTTGAGTGTTGTTTTAGAGTTTTGGCAACTTCATTGCCTCCTTGACCAAAAATCAAAGAGAGAGGAGAAGAGAGAAAGGGAAAAAAAGTACTTAGAAGCTTAAGGTAAATGATCTACCTTAATGCCTATGTTTAAAGCCTTAAGAAAATTATATCTATGATTAATATAATGGTGTCCGGAAATGAATTGTGAAAATGCAGGTTAATGACTTTAAAATTATGCTAGTTTAGTTGTTTAAGTTATATAATTTAAGAGCCTAAGTGCTATGCAATTTGAGATTATTGCACCATAATGTGTGAGTTGTGAATGTGCTGAATTTGGTGTGTTAGTGTCCAGGATGGACATGGTTAGTTAGAATTGATTAGGCAGAGAAATTGTGCATTTGGGCATGCTAGAATAGTAAAGAAGCTATGGCAACATTTCTGTAGAAACCAAGTGTTTTAAGTGTATTGGTGAGTAGGAATGACCTAGGGTTAACTAGGTGTTTTTAAGGATTAAATTGGTTAATCGATCACCCTAAAATGATAGTTGAAGGATTGCAATGAGTTGTGTAAAGTTTGGGTGAAAAACAATGTCAAGTGTCATGAGAATGTCTAGCAATGCACTAGCGAGCACAATGTTGAGAATGAGGAGTATAATGTGTAGAGGAAGTGAAATCAGTTATAGAGGCTAGTATGACCAAGGTGTGAGTATATTGTAGTATGAGCAATTTGGAGTAAAACAATGGAGTTCCACGTGCATGAAATGAGAGTGGAAACTTGTATAATTGATCAAGGATTAAGTGATGGGTTTGGTCAATGGATTATGAAGGTTTATTGCATAAGTATGGTGTTAGAACATGTTTGGATACATGTGGAAAGACCAAAAAGAAATGAGTAAGAAATGTGGTTAGGATAGCAAAATCAAACTATCAAAAGTTACAGGTTATTGCAGGGTCCGGGACTTGACCCTTGTATGAGGTCCCGGACCACAAGAGAAAATAGGCCGAGAGTAGTATGCAGTGGATGGTCTGGGACTTAGGACCTGCATGAGATCCCGGACCACCCCATAAAAATGGTTGAGAAAAATGCTAAAGTTCTAGTCCGGGACTTAGGACCAGTATAAGGTCCCGGACCAAGGTGAAAAAAATTGTCGAAATTGTGAACCTGGGTTGGTCCGAGAGTTAGGGTATGGACCATGTCCCGGACCACCCTAAAAATGTGACCGTGAGTTAGAAAATGAAGTTAAATGAATGGGATTGGATGGTATTGGTATTAGATGATGATTAGGACTTGTTGGGTGACATGAAAAGGTCATTAGAAGTGTGAACAAGTAAAAGATAGAATGTGGAGTTTAGAATTATAAGTTTAATATAATGACAACATTAGGAACTTATAATCACAAGTGAAAAAGGAAGTGAAACCTTGAGATAAGGAGGATTAATATTTGGAGATTAAAGAAGTCTAAGAGTGGGCTAAAGTGATTAGTTGGAAACATAAGTTTAATGTTGGTTATGGTAGTAAACTATAACGGTTAATATAAATATAAGAGATGACAAGTAAGTGTCATAGGTAATAACAAGTAGTCAGGGTTAATAAAGAAATTAACCGTTCGACTGAATGAATGATAGGAACGGGATTTAGACGAGACGGAAACCGAGATTAGGAGATCATCATCTTAGGCTAGCCAACGTCAAGGTGACAGGTATGGTTTTCTTGCAATCTGTGTCCTACCAAGTTACACTCGGCATGTGTGCTACTTGTTTATATGCACCGACCTAATAAGATAAATACACAAAAACGTTTATTGCATTTAATATCTTGATGCCTGCTATGTGAGCTAACCATCATTGTTTGAGTTTGTGATATAACTGAGTATGGTAGACCAATTCACAAAAGAATAACATTTTTGTTAGGGACTCATAGAGAGAGTCGATCCACGAAATAACTAAACGTGAAGAAACACATAAGAATTCTCAACTAGAGAACAACGATAGTTCAACCATATGAACTCACTTGAACGTGAAAAGAGATATACAGGGCAATTAAACTCCCTCTTAATGGTTAGTCAACCTCCTATATGAGGATTCGACCCAACATGAGACAACAACCAAAACTTCTAAGTATTGGAAATGTAGGGGCAACCCTTAAATATGAGAATACAATAACTTAGGAAAACTTCCTAATATTGTTAGATGTCATCAAGAGAGATGCTTTTAAACTAGTATATACTATTGCTGACCCTGGGAATAGGTTAGGGGAATGTGAGTCACGCATGTATGAAAGAGGAAACAAGAGAGATTGTTTCTGATTTCATGGTTGAACTCCCTAGTCCAGGGCCGTGAGCCACAGTGTGGTGCCCGATGGAGTAAGACTGGCAGAGCTTATCGGTCTAAAGAGATAAGCTGGATATTATGGGTTATGAGAGAAAGAGGAATCAAGAGAGTGGTTCCGGTTACTAGTTGAACCTTCCCACCCTAGACCCGGAAGGGTCGAAACCGGGGAAGTAAGACTAGCACCTAAAAGCCCGGTGGTGAGATCTAATGTGTCTTTGCCCTGAGGTCTAAGAGACTTAACTTAAGAATTATTCAAGAGTAATAATCAAGAAAACGAGATCGAGACCAGAGGGTGTATATAGATCTAAGAGAACAAATAAAATTTATCTGACTAAGATGGATAAGTTATTGACTAATACGAATGAGGCGCTACTGAGGTAGAGACTCTCAAGGCCTAAAGAACAGGGTAATATAATCTAACAAACTTGATGTGTTATCCTTGTGATTAGTATTCCATTGTTTGAATACTTGTCTGAATGCGAGCATGTTATGTGTTTACAGCGCTTCATGTTATGGTTTAAATAAAATCAATCGCATGTTTATACAACAATTAGTTGAGTGTGGCTCGGTAGTATGCGGGTTGCACGATTACCATGCCAGCAAAAGTGCTGAGCCCCTTTGGGGCCACCCATTACTTTTCAGGTACACTGTAGTTGACCATCGTTCGAGAGTAGGACAGGGATTGCTGTGGCATGGGTAGTTGGTTAATTACATTTGTAATTGTTAGTAGAGTAAGACCAAATCTGTTGTCGGCAATAGGTTGTGATAAACTCGGTATGGTTTAGATTATAAGTGTTTAGTATTGGCTTGAGGATTGTATTGTATAAGTACTCGGGAACTTCGGTCCATCAGACCGTGACTGTTTAGTTTAGGCCTTGTTAGTCACTTGGGTGGCTAACGACATTGTATCACCCAACCGTTCGTATTGGAATTTTCCGTTGAGAACAGAATGACGAACAAGGTGATTTGACGTTAATGATAAGATTGGCGGTAGGGGTGTTACAACTGCATTCATGATGTTTACAAACTGTATACCATGAAACAGGCGTACAACAAGAACAAGTTTGTCCCACTCGGCAACCAATAAAAGTGGGCGATGTATGCTGGACTTACTGTAATATCAGACCCAACTATGATGCACAATGTCAGAGGCCACCCTATATTCTCCCGTGTTCAAAACGAAATGGATGAGAACTATGAGCGTGAGAGTCGACATTAAGGACTATGTCGATAACGCAGTCATGCGAGGACAAATTACCCTAATGTAAGTTATAGTTAATTGTGAATGTATCATTGTAGGTTTGTGTGACATATGGCTGTAATTTTCGCTCCTTCTTAGACAGATCGTGCCTTTAGTAAACACAAAAAAGTCTGATATGTAAGTTCAAATTTTAATATGTGTAAACCCCTCACAACGTACAAAATATCTTCATAATGGCAGAAGTCATTCAACTAAAGATTCTATTTATTATGTGCTTGCTTAAGGCACAACCTGATAGACCAGGAGCAACTGGATAACATAAATATATATAAATAAGTTACTAAACTAAATAAATTAAATAGTTAACACATTCTCGATCTTGCCTTCTCTAAGCGTCGCGCTATTACATTACGTCGCATCTCGTACGTCGATTTTTGTCTTTGAAGGTCACCATCATCAAATTCCACAGGATCATACAAGACAAGTAGCGGGATATGTTCCATGAATTCGTTGTACTGCATGTAATTCTACCATAAAGTGTGGAGTGCTCTTCTATTTAATTCACTCGGATTTTTAGTATAAGTTAGACTAGTCTCGATTCATGTGTGACTCATTTTTGGTTCAAATTGCGCTCCTTGGCGGCCAACTATAGTCGTGTAACTGATATGTAATTAAAAGTATAGGCCATATTTCATCAAAAATTAAGAAGTGTGTTAGTGTTTCTTCTGTAGAAATGCTAGGGGTAGCTACATTGTTGAATCTCTTTTATAGAGGGTGTATCCACAATAGAGGTAAGGACAAGCATGCTGGAAGATGGTGGCAAACCACATTTATTTGATATCAACTATGTTGTCACCTCAAACGTTTTAGTTCAAGAGGTCACATACATTGTTACTGTTATTGGACAGAGCAAATGAGAAAACTGTACCAGACCAATGTACTGAGTGTAAAGAGTAGTGTTTCATATTGGTTCCTTAGCTGTTTAACTAGTGTTACAAATGAATCAGGGTATGCCGATAAACACAAGTGATCTACACCACTGAAACTTGCATCTTATCTTTTGCTAATAATAAAATCTATGTAAGAATATTGAACGGATAAGCCTGAGCCTGAACAAAAATGCAAGAATATGTGACAACACAAAATTGTTAAAGCTGGTGGCAGACCACAATTATTTGATACCAACTGTGTTATCACCTCAAACGTTTTAGTTAAAGATGTCACATGCATTATTACTACCATTGGACAAAGCAAAAGAAAAAATGTACCAGACCAATGTACTAAGCGTACATAGCTATGATGCATTATTGGTTTCATGGTTGTTTAACTAGTGTTACAAATGAATCAAGTTGTGCCTATAAATAGAAGTGATGTACACCACTGAACCTTGCGCTTCATTGCAAATTATGTCTATTTGTTAGCCCTTTGAGTGATGAATCGGGCTTATATTTTAGCAGGAACGATGTATCAAGATATATTGACTTTGATATTTATAGTTTCATTGGTTTCACTGAGTTATTTTATTACGCAAGCAATATATTAAGAATTTATGCTGCAAGAAATTACGTTCTTGGAACAATGCTTCACAGGATCTTGCGATGCATCCACCCATGAGTCATGTTTGGATCGTTAATTCTTTTAAGCGATTTTGATGTGCAGCGGATGATACAACAATTCCTGCTCAATCGACAAGCTTATGAGAGTATGGAAATATCAATTACATACACTTTTGCTCCGCCTATACAGCTTCCCCTTCCCGATTCAGAGCCTTCAATGGATGAAGTTTATGGAGAGTATGAAGATATCGATGATAATGAGAGCGATCAGGATAACGCGAGAAAGTTGAAAATTAGATTAAGTTTTATTTTTGAAAGAAAAAATTCATTTTATATAGCTCCTACTATGTCAGGTCGTGCCTTAAGCAAGCACCCAAAAAATAATAATTATGTATTATGTAATGAATATTTCACTGTGTTTACTGTGTACCAACACAATGTATCAACTAACTGTTTACTCTATGGTTGCACAAGACCCAAAATATCATCTATAGTTTCCTCTATGGGTTGTAAATAGTATAAATGATTTGACATCTCATTGGAACTTATTGACAGGAAAAGATAGGACCACTCACCTATTGAAATCCTATCCTATAAAATTGGTGGATTTTGTAGAAGCGGGCTACACATCATTTAGGGACAATTTCCGGTGACTTAAAAGCAATAAATGGGTGTACATGTCTTTTGGTTTACTCATTGGGCTATATGGTTATTATTGTAGGTCTTAGATCTCTAGTGGTGTGTGTTGTTCTGAAGAAGCGGGTTAAACTTGGCATCTTGTTAAGCTACTCAAGCAACAGTTAATGGGGGGTTTAGTTTACTCATAGTAGTTTGCCTTTGTGCATACCTTTTTGACGTAGGACTATGGTTTATCGAGTCTATATGTAACTCTAAATCTGTAATGAACGATTAATGAATGGATAGGGGTTTTTTTTAAGTATGCATCGAATAAAATTTAGTCCAAATGTTTTGCTTTTGACATGTTTATAGATCTTGCCATCTCGTGTCACACCCCCTCTTGAGAACCGAAGAGAGAGAAATGAAAATAGCTAGATGAATGGAAACAATGTTGATGTTGACTATTTGAACTACAAACTTATGAGAAATTTTGAATCTTTTCCTTACTAGTAATTTTAAGCTATCGGAAAAGGAGCTGTCTTGCCTACAACTAAATGTAGCTAAATTGGCTACATCCTGGGGGCGCGCGACTACATTCTCTTTTTTTTTCTTTTTTTTACCTACGTGTGGAAGCGTTGTTTTCTTTTCTTTTTTTTATCATAAAAACTTTAAATGGTTGTAACTTTTAATATATAAGTCCAAAATAAACAAAATTATATAACTGTTCATCTAAATTCAAGCTCTTCAAAACAAGAGCAGTCATGGATATATTTTGACAACTTTTAAAAAAAATTACATGTATGGAGCAAAGAATGTAAAAGAAAACTTATACAGATTGTCATACAAATCTGTACAAATGTTCACTAAAACATGTACATCCTCACGTAAAAACATGTACATCCTCGCATTAAAAACATATAGATAGTCATATAAACTTGTACGAATAATTAAATTGTACATCCTAAAATTAAAACATGTACATATAAGGAAGAACATTTGTACAGACGGTCATACAAACATGTACAGATGTTCATTAAAACATATACATTCTCATAATTGAACATGTACATTCTCACATTTGAACATGTACATCGTAACATTAAAACATGTACATTCTCACATTAAAATATGTACATTCTCACATTAAAGTATATAATGGCTTCCAAATAGATTACCATAACCCCACACACCCTAAAACCCACCCTAGAAAGCTAAAAAACATCGAAGGCATTTTTGGGCGCGACCACAAACCCTAAAAACCTGTCGAGTTAGTTGCTACAATGTAAAGTATAGAATGAATTCCTAATAGATTACCCTACCCCAAAACACCCCAAAACCCACCCTAGGATAGCTAAAAAACGTCGAAGGCATTTTTAGGGTTTGTAGTGGCGGGTTTAGGGTGACCCTAAACCCGCGACCACAAACCCTAAAAACTGTCGAGTTAGTTGATATAATATAAAGTACGGAACAAATTCCAAATAGATTACCCTACCCCCCAAAACACCCAAAACTCATCCTAGGAAAGCTAAAACGTCGAAGGCAACCCTAAACCTGCTATCATCGTATACATGTAAAAAAATTTTTAAAAAAAGTTGTTAAAATATATCAATGACTGATCTTGTTTTGAAGAGCTTGAATTTAGGTGAACGATGATATAATTTTTTTCATTTTGGACTTATATATTAAAAGGTACAACAATAAGTTTTTATGATAAAAAAATAAAAAGAATAAAATCTTTAAAAAAGGAAAAAATGAAGAAAAAAACAAAGCAGCGTTGCGGCGCTCGTGAAAAGAAAAGGATTAAAAAAAATCCAGATCCCTTGCGCGCCTGCTCAGTGTCTCTGATATGTGGCCATCTGGCTACAGTCACCTATAGGCAAGAATTTGCCATCAAAAAACATATCTAGCGAAATAAATCGGATCTAGGAAAGAGTTCTTGTTATAATGAAGAACTACATAGCATGTCTTTAGTTATAGTATCATCAAATTTAATTTTGTTTTAAAAAATCCAAATCGAGAAAGATGAAAATAGTAATCATTTGTATTACCAATCATCATAGTTTTAGTCTTATTTTACTCACGCACCAATTCATCCTAAAGAATCTTCTCTGTTTTTCTAATTTTATTGACGAGGTTGCACATAATAATATTATGATGGAACACTAATTCAAACATGACCCATATGTTAAAACACATATAGAATGATAATAAAAAATTTGAGAATGGTTATATAATATCTTTATTATCACAAATACAAGATATTTTGGATGTTTTTATTTTTTCAAAAATATAAGGTGGTCCAGAATTATTTATTAATTTTTAATATTACAATTTTCTTAAAATATACATAGTACTTGTTCAAATATATGTTGTTTTAGGTTTGATATTCTTTTTCCAATTACACAAAATTTTTGTACAATTTCATAAATGTTCTCTTTTGTACTCCCTCCGTCCTGAATTGACCGTCTTGTTTGCTTTATGACACGTTTTTCCACTTCAATATTAAGTATATAAGATAAAATACTTTTATAAAACTAAAATTTGTAACAATAGTTTATCATGTAAGGAATCATATGCAAAACTTAAATTTTCAAAATTAATTTATCTTATATGTTAAAAATTGAAGTCAAACGACATATCCAAATAGTAAAAGGACGGTCAATTCAGGACGGGAGAGTATTTACATGACTCGCCGAGGCTTTGCTGCGTACAGTCAGCTCACCACAGCCAATGACAACTCACAACTCCCACTACTATTATAAATTTTGGCCCTCCGCGTCCCAGAATCTTTTCGTTCCTTTCATCTATCCCTCCCTTCCTCTGTCCTGTATCGCAACCATGGCGTCCCCCTTCCTTTATGCTCCTTCTCACCATCCCTTCCTGGCCGTGCTATGCTCCGCCGTCGATATGTCGATCATCCACTACGACGAGAAGCACAGCGGCGTGAAACCCTCGCCATCTCTGAGATCGGACGTTGAGTTGCGAAGGATCTACGAGGCGTGGCTGGTGAAAAATGGCAAGACCTACAATGCTCTTGGGGAGAAAGAGAGACGCTTTGAGATTTTTGTCGATAACCTTCAGTTCGTGGAGCAGCACAACGCCGATGCCGCCGCCGGATTCACGGGTTCACTTTGGGCTCAACAAGTTCGCGGATTTGACAAACGAGGAGTTTCGGTCGATGTACCTTGGCGCGAAGATGGACGTCGAGAAGAGGAGCAGATTGAGGGCGCGGGGGAGCGGGCGGTACGCTTACCAGGCCGGGGATGAGTTGCCTGACTCCGTGGATTGGCGAGAGAAAGGGGCTGTTGCTGGGGTGAAGAATCAAGGACAGTGTGGTATGACTCTGAACTTTTGTTTCTTCCCTCCGTGAATTGTTGCTCCCCGTTTGAAATCCTGCATTTTGGGGTTTGCTGTTTGATAAATCCCGGAGTTTGAATTAGCTGTCATATATGTTCCGTTCATTTGTTCGTCTGTTTGATGGGAAAATCGTGATTGGTTTGTTGGTCGTTGGGTAGTAGTTTGGATTATTAGCGACTTGCGTGATATACATTATTTGTCCTGTGCTCTTCGTTGACCAATATTTAACTGTATATAATTGTTTAGTTTTCTTGGAAATCCAAAAAAAAAATCACGATGAGGGTGATTGAGTTGGTCAATAAAACTGACAAGGTTTTTTAGTAGATAACAAGGCTGATAAATTGTTTGTTTTACTTCTTCGTGAAAAGGGTCATTGAGAAGGCGAACAAGGATGAAATTGTTCCCTCTTCTCACTGATCATCGGGTGCATGTTAGTCTCTTCTGGATGGATCTTCTTTTGTTCAGTTCTCAAGTTACTCTGTGCTACACAAATGATGCTCAAAACATAAAGTATGCTGCGTAAACTCTAACTCTTGCTCTTTAAGTTGGCAATTGAGTGTCATTGTGATGGATTATGATCCAACGGTCCAAATTTGGAAGAGCTAATGGTCGGTGTTTATGATGACATTGGCGGTTTTGATTGATGTTCTGTTTGTCTGGGCATTGTCTGCTTTTACCTTGCATACACCATTAAATGGTCCTACAGACTGATGAATGTTCTTTTTTGTATACAATTTCATCATCAGGGAGCTGCTGGGCTTTCCCACTATAGCTGCTGTTGAAGGAATAAACAAAATCGTTACTGGTAATCTGACATCACTATCAGAGCAAGAGCTTGTAGATTGTGACAGGACATATAACGCAGGATGCAATGGTGGTCTGATGGACTATGCGTTTGACTTCATTGTGAAGAATGGTGGCATTGATACTGAGGAAGACTATTCTTACACCGCAAAAGATGGCACTTGTGACCAATATCGGGTCTGTTTCTAAGTCAACTTTTTTTTCCTTTTCTGATTTTTTCCGCCTTGCAAATAGTTCTCGTTATTGATCGATGCTGTCTAGTTTTTCCATTTGGTTAAGTTAGTGGAAGGTAACTAAAGTTTGCTCTCCGGGTTACCGAGATGGATGCTGTATGTCTATCTTAAGTTGATAGACGAACCAAAAAGATCAGCATTAGTACCCTAAAGATTTGTGCAAGCCAACTTCCTATTTAAGGAAGAGTTATCTGCCTGCATATGCCGTCTTTATTCAGAACGACAGATTACATTGTGATTATTATTAAGAGATGCCCACTTTCTGTCTCTTGCAGAAGAATGCAAAGGTTGTTTCTATTGATGGTTATGAAGATGTCCCTGAAAATGATGAGAAGTCATTGAAGAAGGCTGTTGCTCATCAGCCAGTTAGTGTGGCCATTGAAGCTGGTGGCAGGAAATTCCAGCTTTACCAGTCGGTATCACATCCATCTTTGTTCATTTAACCATGATATGTATCTGATTATGCAAATTGTTACGTGACTCTATCTTAATGTTCTGAAACATGCTTCAATTCAGGGTGTGTTTACCGGTGATTGTGGCACACAACTAGACCACGGTGTTGCAGCTGTTGGATATGGAACTGAAAATGGTGCGGACTATTGGATAGTGAGGAACTCGTGGGGATCTGATTGGGGAGAGGATGGGTACATAAGGATGGAGAGGAATCTGAACAAGGCTGAGACAGGCAAGTGTGGAATTGCAATGGAAGCATCCTATCCTATCAAGACAAGCATGAACCCACCAAACCCAGGACCCTCTCCTCCCTCTCCCCCACCTGCACCATCAACTGTGTGCGACGACTACTACTCTTGCCCATCCAGCACCACTTGCTGCTGTGTTTATCAGTACGGTGATTACTGCTTTGTATGGGGATGTTGCCCTTTGGAATCAGCCACTTGCTGCGATGATCACTACAGCTGCTGCCCCCAGGAGTATCCAGTCTGTGACATTAATGAAGGGGCTTGCAGAGTGGTAGGCGCTTACCACTCTTCCAGTTGAAGTTGAATTTTGTGTATTAATGCTTCACGGCGAAATACTGCTTCTTCTTGGACTTCTGCATTTGTGCTCTCTTTGCTGCAATGTTTTTGCCAATATAAATATTCTCTACAACTGGCGGAGGGTTCCTTTGCCCCAGAAACCCCACCGTCAAAATAAGTGTCAAGGTGTGGTTTATGCTGCTGATATGATCACCATACTAATGTGTTTCTTCTTTTGTTTTTTTACTGAACAGAGCAAGAACAGTCCATTGAGCATTAAGGCGATGAGACGTACTCCAGCTGAGCTTCTAACCAGAGTTGGAAGCGATTGAAGATGAGTCTTTCTGCGTGTTTTCTCGGTCTGTCTCAATACCCCTGGCCAAAGAAATGGAAGTTTTGATAAGCTGGGCTTGAATATGTTTATAAGTTATCTTTAGCTGACCGTGCCTCAGGCTGGATGGTTGCTTTGATAGTCCCTTTATGTAAATTAATAGGTGTAAATTTCGTACTCAGACGATGAAACTTCTTAAGCTAGATAGATCTCTTAGACTTGGATATAGAAAGAACACAATTTGTCTTGTAAATTATGGTCTGAGGTAACTGGATGTTCTTTGTTGACATATGAAACGAGGGGACTATTATTGAACTCCACTCTCAATTTGCTTAGCATGTTGCATCTCCTTGACATCGTAGGACGTAGATAATCCGTCAGTCAAAAAACATTATCAATAAGGTGGAGAGAGATATATAAGGAAAGGGGGGTGTTTGTTTGGGGTAATTAGGTTTTTCTGGTGTTTGTTTTGACAGTTTTTTCTGTTTTTAGAAAACAAAAAGGGAATGAGATTACCCAAAATCCTCTATTTTGATTTCCCACCCCCCTCTAGGAAATGAGATTCTCTTTCCTCAGTATACTCTGACCGGGGACATATGACCATTGATCGGTGACTAATGATCATTGACTGATGATCGATAAATGTTGGCCAATAATTAATGACTGTTGATTGACAGCAGTTGACCATTGACCGACGTCCGTGACCGGTTATTTATTTTATTTCTCCCAATTCAAACAAACAACAGGAAATCATAAGGTTTTTTTCTTTTCCAT
This sequence comes from Limonium bicolor, assembly GCA_023374045.1. Taxonomy (NCBI): domain Eukaryota; kingdom Viridiplantae; phylum Streptophyta; class Magnoliopsida; order Caryophyllales; family Plumbaginaceae; genus Limonium; species Limonium bicolor. Next base: position 280,687,626 of record CM041777.1, read on the forward strand.
TCCCGATTCCATTCCGTTTTTCTACCTGAAACAAACACCCCTAAGTAAAATAAGTGCAAAGTCAAAAAAAAAAGGCAACGAAGAATAAGAGTAAATGTAACCATACAAAATCTTATGAAAGCATTAATTCCCCGAAAGAATCTGTACTATCGTCCTCCCGAGGGAGGCGATTCCAGAGGCGCGCTCAGCCCTCATGTCTCTTCTGTTTCCACAGGGAGATCTGTCTCTTCCTTCATTGGTAGGCCTTTATCCAGTTTCCGGTTCCCTTTGTGCGTCTCCCTTGGTCTTCCTCCTCAACGGTTGTCTTCCAAGTTGACCTAGGTCCGACAGGGTCTTTTCAGGCTGCTCTCCAAGGGGGTTATTGTGTACACGCCTTTGACTCCCCTTTTCTGGCGGTTCTGGAGTCATCCAGATCTTGTTGCTATTTTGTTTAGTGCTGGAGCGTTGGACTAGGCACGGGCTATTCCAGTTTTTTCAGACAGAGGTTGGTGTCGTCGTTCAGGTCTATTTTTTCCAGTTTTTTCGTTGGTGTGAAGTCTCAGGGGTGGGACGAGTTCGTTTCGATCTGTTGTTCTCAGTCGTAAGTTGGTGTTGTCGGCCAGGTCCAGTTCCCCAGTCTCCGTCGGTGTGGAGTTTCAGGGGCGGGACGAGATTGTCGGATCTGATTGGTCCGATTGGGGATGTAACCTGTGTGTATAATCGATCTAGTGCGATTTTGGTTCTTATTTTGTCTTCTATTGGAGTGGCGTGTGTGTTTCGATCTCAGGTTCATCAGTCAGATCTGTTGGTTTTGTTTATGTAGTGTCGATTTGGGGTGTAGGTTATCAAAGGTGTTTGGAGCTTTTGTGATTGATCCTGATCAGGCGGGTTTAAGGAGTGCTCATTCTTGGTTGTGATCCTGGTCTCCTTGCTCGTTGATGGGCAGTTGTTGGTCTAGCTGGGCTGATAGGAATTTCAAGCCAACTATGTTTAGTTGGTATTCTAGCAACAACCGGTCAGGAGGAAGGTGGAATCTGAGTAAGATGGGTAATGTTGCTGTTTCGCAGCTGTTAAGAGTGAGTTATTTCAGATGGATCTTCGGGGTGCAGATTTATAAGGAGAAGCATAAGGGAAGAAACAAGATCAGAAGAGATAGGAGGAGGGATGGTAACAAAAAGCTGAAAAATCAAAGAAAGTGGTTTCTGGTAACAGTGAAGTTCAGATTTCAGATTCTTACTAGAAAGATCTCAAGCACTTTGAATGTGCATAGAATTGGATTTTTAACACGCCAAATAGCTCTGGAGCTTGTCAATCAGATGGGTAGCCTTAGCTTGTGTTTTAATCTAATGGTTGGATCAATCAAGTGGAGTGTTTGGAGAGAACCAAAGTCTCCAGTTATCAAGAGAAGTCAAGTTGGGAATATCAGGGCCAGGAGCTATCGAAAAGGAAAGTTAAGATTCATCTGGGTGGATCAGATTAGTGATGTGTATAAACTAAGTTGGAGTAGATCAAAGATTAGTATGGTTACTCCTTTTTGGATTAGTGTCAGGGTGAGTCCCAATCTAGTTGGGGTGTGTAGCTCTGTTAGTTTCATGTGGCTGCTTAATAGCCCTGCTTTTGTCTCTATAACTGCTGTTAGTGGTAGATATAGAGTTGATAATTTTCTTGTGTTTAGTAGTATTTTGTGGAGGGAGTTGCTGCTCTGCCCTCCTAGCAAGGGAGCCTATGTAATATCTGGACTCCTAATGTTTTTAGCCTTATGAATGAAAGTATCCCAAGTTCAGTCAAAAAAATAATAATATTAATCACAAGCTTATCAATATTTGATTCTAGGGTTCAGTCTCCACGACCTCGAGCAAGATTCCTAGCCAGGAAGATGAAGATAATGATAATCGTCATATGGGCAATTCTCATATAAACTTGGCAATAAGATATGACTAATCAATACCTAAACCAATCGGACGTGACATCATTCATAATAAAGGTATCTTCAAAGGGTTATGCGTGCTAAACAAAGCACTAACGTGAATAGTGGAACAGAGATGAAAGAAATATAATGTGGTTCAAAGACAGACATGAGTGGAAGAGTTATTGCATAAATATCAGAGCGTGTAGAATGGTGTAAATCTATCAACGACGTTGAAAGCTCAGCTTTTACCTGCCCTAGTAATGAAGAACTAAGATTGGGAATGGTGAGTCCATGGTTACACCGGATCCAAGTTCGACTGGTTAAGCCAAAGGTTGTCTTGTCAACTGCAAGTCTTGTGTAAGAATTCTTCTTTTTTTTTAAAGCAACAACATCCTGCAAGTCTTGTGTAAGAAATTGGAAACACAATTATCAACTACAGTCACAATATTTTGCAATTAAAGCGCAATGAAATACTAAACTAACCAAACTACATAACAAAGTTGTATATATTATGGTGAAGATTCATAAAATAAAAAGAAATATCAAATTCGATTCTACACGTAACAACCGGAATGTTTGTTGTTTTTGTGGATCCCTTGAGTCGTATAGACAATCAAAAACTTCACGCAACACACATCGGTTTGGATCCAGAAACTGCTATGAGGAGGGAGAGAGGAAAGACCCGATTGATGATCTCCAGAAGTTCAAACAGTTATAGTCCAAGATGGAAGGAGAAATTTTGCAACTGCAAATACAAAACTTCAAGAGAGGACAGACGAGAGAAAGAGAGACCAGCACGGTACCAAGGAAGTTGGAAGGAAAACACTCCTACTACAATCTTCATAGACAACATCAGTAGAGATGTGTCAGAGTATCAACTGGGAAGATTAGTGAACAGCTTCGCCAAATGGAGCAGAATCTATATATGCAGGAAGGTGAGAAACTGGACTCAAAATGCTTTTGCGTTTGTTGATGTTAGCCACGTTAAAGAAGCAAAAGGAGTGATAGACGGTATTAAAGGATGGGCCATAAATGGGAGTAAACTTTGGGCTAGAATGGAGTTCCAAGGCCACAAGGTAAGAGAAGAACGGAGCAGACCAAGGTCTGTAGAAACCTCAGAGAAGTTGGGCAAAGCTCGCGGATACAAAGGAACAAAGGATGATGGGATCAGAAAAGAGAGAAGCTCGGCTCTTTCCAGACTATCAATAAACGTTAAAGTGGATGAAGAGATGAAATCATGCCTAGAGAAGTGTGTTGTGGTTGCTACCCTTCAAGAAGAGATGAGTGCACAAGATGCATTGAACCTAATGCATCGCCGATGGTCGAATGTTTCGGGGTTGCTAGCCCTCTCAAGGAAAAAGTTCCTCATTGTCTTCACTTCATCCAGGGAAGTAGATGATATAATATGTAAGGCACAGGAGCATGAGGACATGGATATAAGACGGTGGATGGTACATGATCAAATAGAGAAACGCAAAGCTTGGGTTATCATTCGAGGCATTCCCCTTCATGCTTGGAACGGGACTAATGTGAGAAAAATTGCTCAGACTGTTGGGGAGGTTATTCAGATAGAAGACGAGGACAACAATGCCATGGAAAATGCCGAGGTTCATATTCGTGTTGAGACGTCCTCTCTCTAGATGATCAACTTGAAGATTATTGTCAAAGTTGAGGGTCAACGATTCCCAGTGAGCATAGTAGAAGTCGAAGAACAGTCCCCCATTCTCAAGAACTTCGACTCCTCCAAGAGTATAATCTAGTTTACGAAAGATAAAGAAAAGAATCCAAAAAATCCACAAAGTCAACAAAGCTCAAAAAATGTTGACCAGGGGCAGTTGGATAAAGGCGGGGAACAGAATAGTCACAAAGCCAGTGACTCCAGTTCAAGTAATAATATTCAGTCTAACTCCCAAGGGCAAGAGGGAGCCGCGTCCAGCTTTGAGGGACTAGAAAATGCACTGATCCAACATAATGATGATGTTGGGAATGATGTTAATAATGATGGAAGGGAGGAGGGAGATTGGCCGTCCAAGAGACAATCCAAGAAAGCCCCGCCTCAGGGGAAAATTTCCAAGTCTAGCCGCATAAAGCAATAGCCACTGATGAGGACTTGTTTCCCCTGACACAAGAGTTTAGTGAAGTGGGGGATGCTGCTCCTGTGACAGAAGTGGCCCGTGTCTCCTCGGGTGCAAGTGAGGATAACGGGAGAACCGCTGAGAGGGGCAAAAGCGCGGGACGTGCGAGTTCCAAAGCAGCCCTTGACCCATTACTAATGGGAAAGTCACAGAGTGTGTCAGTAGCTGGGGATAGGTCACAATTTAAGGAGAATACCCCTGAGAAGAGCCCTATAGAAAATGAAGGTATAAGCCAAGTTGTAGAAATCCTCCACAACACCTCACCAGCGTCAGCAAGAAGGAAAAGGCAAAGACCACCAGCAAGAAATGAGCAGGGTAAAATCATAAATGTAGAATCAGAAGGTGAGGAGTGCATTGATTTGCTTCTACAGTTGGATTGGCAAGTCCCTAACCCAAGTCTCACCAAATCTAACCTCATCGATCAAATCCAATCTCAGGCGAGAATTTGAGGAGAGGTAGTCGGGGTGAGCAGTGATCGATACAAAGGTAGAGGAGTATAGAAGTGCTCAGGGACACAGCAAGAATATCGTGGTAGGGTATTGTTTGAAGTTGTGGGAGGGCTTTTTGGTTGGTCGTTTTGGTTAGAGGGTTAGGAGAAGAAAGGGTTAGTAGAATCGTATGTATTAGGAGTGTTGTGTGTGTCTGTTATAGGCTATATGCTAGTAGAGTGATGCATAAGGGTACAAGTTGTTATGTCTGGAGCTTGGATACTGGAATTGTATCTTTGTATGCCATCTGATGTAACCATGGGGGTTGGGCTGGGTACTCTTTTTCCTCCTTGGGTTTTTTCCCACCGGGTTTTGCCTAGGGAGGTTTTAATGAGGCCTGTCTTAGCTCGCCCGACTGACATTTGTCAGGTTACTTTTATCTTTAATATAAGGCTAATGCCTTAATTATAAAAAAAAAATTAGTGTCTGAGATAATTTCACGGCAAAGACTCGGAAGAATAGAGAAGAAATAAAAAATATACAATGAAAACTAATAAAATAATCTTAAATTTACTTCCTAATTTTCATTTTAACTGTAGGATACCATTAAAAATTGGATTCGCTAACTGAAATCGGTGTAATCGAATTAGAAATCCGGTTAAGTGAATAGATTTGTCTGTTGGTTGCACCGTTCAAAATTCAAATAGAACGGTTCCGATTAGTTTTGTGGAGATCAGTTAAGTGGATTTTTTTTTTGAAAACATCATATATATATTACTATATATTAGAAGGCGTATAAGTATATGTAAGCTGACACCATACATGACATATATTGTGCCGGACGTGCAGCAAGTAGTGGATCAACCACCACGACGGTCCTCACGCGAAAGAGTGCTCCCAGTACGTTTAGCAGATTAAATCAGATTAGAATAAGGAAAATAGGAAGTGGCTAGGATAGTGGATAGTTATCTCCTTATTATCAGCAAGTCTTTGAATTTAGAAATATCTTTAATTCCCTAAAACGTCTCCTATATATTTAGAGGACTGATTACCGTTGTAATTAAAAAAAATGAATTAAACTCTTCTTCTTGCGTAATCTTCCCCTGTGCTCTTGTCACACTGGTGCTTTCAACGTGTTGGACTCATGGCCGACGGTACGAGACTCAAAACCCTGGAGGAAAGTCAACGCAAAACCAATGACCAGCTCCAAACCCTCGCCACTCAATTTCACCATCTCCAAACCTCCCTCGCCGGCCAAATCACCGAATTAACCAAACAATTCTCCAACCTTCAACAGCCACCCCAATAGCATCCAACCGCGCATCCCAAAACTCGAGATTTCACTCTTTAATGGTGACAACGTCCTACCCTGGCTATTTCAAGTCGAACGGTTCTTTGATTATCATCAAACTACCGCCGACCAACGTCTGCACCTCGCCTCCCTCTACATGGTCGGTCCCGCCCTGCTCTGGTTTTCTGTCCGCCATCAGCATCAGCCCTTCACAACCTGGGCAGAATTCAAGGCATCGCTGGAAGAAGGCTTTGGGCCTTCCAAAGTTGACAACTCTGAAGGCCTCCTCTACAAACTCACCCAAACCACCACCGTCCGTTCGTACCTGGAGACGTTCGAAGGGCTGCACGCGTAGGTTTCGCATCTCTCCGACGCTAGTGCCCGCCAGTGCTTCCTCTCCGGCCTCCGTGACGATATTCGTCGTGAAGTCCTACTCCTTAACCCCCTCACCATTCCAGAAGCTGCAAGTCTTGCCCGATCCATCGAAGAAAAACTGTCCATCTGCACCCGACCACCACAACGCCTTCACCCCCCATGCCCCGCTCTTTCCGCCCCGCCGCCCTCTTCCCCCACACCTCGTACCCTGCCTCTACTCCCAACCCCCAGTCGCCCCAACTTCAAACGCCTCACTCCGGCCGAAGCACTCATCCGCCGAGAAAAGGGCCTCTGCTATAATTGTGACAAGAAGTTCATCCCCGGCCATCGTTGCAAATCCTCCCCTATGATGTGCCTCATCTCCGATGACCCGTCGAGCAAAGTGGAGGAATTCTACGACACGGTCGACGACACCTCCAACGAGCAGTCTATACCACCGCCCACCGACACGGACACTCCAACCATCTCTCTCTACGCCATGCAAGGCCACGCCGCGCCCACCACCATTCGTGTGCATGCCCACATCCGCGGTCACAACCTCATCTGCTTAATCGACTCCGGTTCATCTCATAACTTTATACAGGATTTTTTTTATTCCTCGCACCTCAACTTACCGGTCGAACCAAGTCGCCATCTTCGGTTACGGTGGGCAATGGCGAAACAATGGCTGCTTCCAGTCTCTGTTGCGCCACCCCTTCACATTGGCGAGCATTCTTTCACCGCCGATCTCCACCTCCTTCCCGTCCATGGAGCGGACATGGTCTTGGGCTGCGCCTGGCTCTCGTCCTTGGGTCCATTCATCGTGGATTACTCGGCCCTCATTCTCCAGCTTTGTCGGGACAACAAGTGGTGTACCATCCATGGCCTTCGCAACCCCCCACCCCTCCCGATCACTTACGCGCAAATCCTCTATCGCCCACTTCTATACACTCACAGTCACCCCCCTTATCCACGAGGACGCCCCACTTCCGCCCGCCCCACCAGCCCCGATCCAACAGTTGCTGCACCGCTACACCACCGTGTTCGACCCCCCACAAGGGCTTCCCCCTAGCCGGCCCCATGACCACCACATTCCCCTCCTCCCTCACACCTCCCCAGTCCAAGTCCGACCGTACCGTTACTCTCATCACCACAAAACTGAAATCGAACGACTTGTCCGTGAAATGCTTGCCGACGACACCATTCGCCCCAGCACAAGCCCCTTCTCCTCGCCGGTCTTATTAATAAGTAAGAAAGACGGCACTTGGCGGTTCTGTATGGATTATCGCGCTCTCAACGCCGTCACCATTACGGATCGCTTTCCGATCCCCACCGTCGATGAACTCTTGGATGAATTACATGGCGCCACTATCTTCTCCAAATTGGACCTTCGCGCCGGCTACCACCAGATCCGCCTCGCTGACCCAGACATCCATAAAACGACCTTCCGCACTCATGATGGACACTACGAATTTTCGGTAATGCCCTTCGGCCTCACGAATGCTCCCTCCACATTTCAATCAGCTATGAATGACCTCTTCCGTCCGGTTTTACGCTGCTTTGTCCTGATATTTTTGACGATATTCTCGTCTATAGCCCTGACCTCGAGACATACCTAGGCCACCTCGATCACGTGCTCCACACTCTGCACCAGCATTCCTACTATGCGAAAGGATCCAAATGCATCTTCGGTACATCCACCATAGCTTACTTAGGCCACATAATCTCCCCCAGTGGTGTCGCCCCTGATCCGTCCAAAATCACCGCGGTACAAGCATGGCCTCGGCCCAAAACCCCACGCCAGCTACGAGGCTTCCTTGGCCTAGCGGGATACTATCATCGTTTTGTCGCTAATTTTGCTTCCATTGCAGGGACACTCACTCAGTTATTATGTAAGGATGCCTTCCAATGGTCAGAGGAAGCCACGGCCGCCTTTGACTCCCTGAAGCATGCCCTGTCCACCACCCCAATTCTAGCACTGCCCGACTTCTCCAAACCCTTCCAGGTCCAAACTGATGCCTCCGGCTCGGGGATCGGCGCGGTTCTCACACAGGACGGTCATCCTATCGCCTATTTCAGTCAGGCCCTGTGCAACCGGATGAAGACAGCTTCAGCTTACTCTCGCGAAATGCTAGCCATCATAGTGGCAGTCAAAAAGTGGAGACCTTATCTTCTCGGTACTCACTTCACTATCATTACCGATCAGCAAAGCCTCCGCTCTCTCTCTTCCCAAACCATCCAGACACCGGAACAACAGAAATGGCTTTCCAAATTATTGGGGTTTGACTACACCATCATTTACCGCCCTGGTAAAGATAACACCCCCGCAGACTCCCTGTCCCCTGCATTCGAGGGTCAACTACACGCCATCCAAGCCATCTCACGACCCGTCCTCGCCCTCCTATCCGCTCTCCGTAACCACATCACCACCCGGTGTGTTGATCTTCTCAACGACATCAACACAAACCCCGGTGCTCACCCTCACTACTCCACCCGCGGTGACCTTATCTTTTATCGTGACTGCATCTACGTCCCCGACACCGCCGCACTACGCCATCTCCTTGTCAAAGAGTTCCACTATGCACTGCCCGGATTCACAACGTGTTCCATATCTCCCTCCTCAAAGTCGTCATCGGCCCACCCCCTGCACACTCTGTCGTGCTACCGCCGGACTTCACCAACGGTCACCCTCTAGTCACATCAAACCGCGCCCTGCGCTACCGACAGCAGCTAGTTCAGGGTCAGTTCATCCCTTATGTCCTCATCGAATGGGCTGGCCTACCTGCGGACGACGCTTCATGGGAGCCGGTCGCTGAGATCAAACGAGATTTTCCTACATTTCGCCTTGAGGACAAGGTGGAGCCTGATGGGCGGGGCAATGTGCCGGACGTGCAGCAAGTAGTGGATCAACCACCACGACGGTCCTCACGCGAAAGAGTGCTCCCAGCACGTTTAGCAGATTAAATCAGATTAGAATTAGGAAAATAGGAAGTGGCTAGGATAGTGGGTAGTTATCTCCTTATTATCAGCAAGTCTTTGAATTTAGAAATATATTTAATTCCCTAAAACGTCTCCTATATATTTAGAGGACTGATTACCGTTGTAATTAAAAAAATGAATTAAACTCTTCTTCTTGCGTAATCTTCCCCTGTGATCTTGTCACATATATCAAGTTTCCTAACCAGCAATCTACATATGTCGTTTTTAAAATAGAGGTTACTTGATTGTCTTCTTCTCTACACTGAGAGTGAGTACTCACCATCATTATGACCACCGCCATCTGCACCACCATTGGTGCTAACGGCACAACCATCATTTTTGGTGTCGTCTGCTGCGTAGACTTCATTGACAACCATCGACTCCACAGAACAAAGATTAGACTCTTCTGCTCTTGCAATAGCATAGAAGATGGAAGTTTTGTTTGCATAACCCACCCAAAACCCTGAAAATTCAAAGAAACTAAAAACAAAATTATACACAACAAGAAACTCCCCTAACCGGAGAGAAGACAAGATACTAAGTAGTATTATTATTAAGCAAAAGAACATCGAGAGACTAGATATTGAACTACTAAGCAAAAATATGATGACAATAGAGAAAACTAGAACAAGAAAAAGAGGAGAGAGGAGAGAGGAGAGAGTGTTACTCTACTTTCCAATGGCTTCAGTGTCACATGTCATTATATTACTGACCCAAGAGAAGAAAAAAATTTAAAAAAAAGAAGAAAGAAATAGATGTATTGGGCGTGCATGGAGGGGAGAGTTAGACTAGAAGGAGAGATAATTATTTTATTTCAAAATATTATAACTCACAAAATATAAGTGTGTAAGGGCGATAACCCGACATTCCTTAATTAAAAGGCCCCTCGCGGGTTTAACAATTATTTGAGTTTTATTGAGTCGCCATCTAATTTAACCATCCAATTAGAATGGAACGTCACATAAACATGAAATATAAATGACAATATAATTCTTCTCATTAATTTCTCTTTCCGAACACATGTAATTACAACTCTAAAACTATACATTACATAAAAAAAAAACATGAGATTATCCAAAATGACATTACAACATTAAACCAAAAATCTAAGTTCGGGGGCTAGGTTAAGAATTGGGGAGGTGCTTGGAAGCAATGCCCTTTTCCCCCGAGATAACTCAGTCCTTACTTTTATTATCGGATTTTAAAATAAAAATATGAAACTAAATAATAACAATAAAAAATGAAGAACATAAATAATTAGTCATGCAATATTCAAATATGTATAAGCTCTAAGATTTGGAATATGCAACTTTTCCACTAGAGAAAAGTATTATGAAATTGGACACTCTTATAATTATGAGTTCGTCATCTCCAGCCTTTAAGAGGCAAGATGGGATCCTCATCTAGTGACAATGCAATTATAAAACAATATAATAAAAAAAGTTAGAAGCCTAAAACCGTTCCATTACCTGTGACAAGTAAGACGTTAGCTATAGACATCTGTCATAGATAAAAAGAAATAAAATTAGTCCAATATATATATATTTAAAAAACATAAAAAAAATATAAATATATGTATACAAGGTCGAGGGCTCAGTTACATCATTGCCCAAATCCTAGAATCTCAACATCAGTTAGCCAGATGAATATATAAACATCCATTCATATATTTAATTAAACACATATGCTCACAAATCCAAAGCTATGGTATTCTGATGAATTTGCCATCAAAGCTTTATTCTGATGAATATGTCATCAATCAGCACTATCAAAAGTCTCATATTTTAAGTGCAGTACGGCTTAAACATATCTCTCACCTATGACTAACTTGAAATTAATTCTTATTCGTAGTGAAAGTATCCGTGAATTCTCAAGTGGAACAACCTCATACGAATGTGAAATTAAGAACATGGATATTATATTAACAGATGGACTTCACAATTAAGCAGTGACAAGTTTATATATTAAACAATACAACCGAATATGAGTATCGACCAACGGTAAGTAATTCAATTGAATGAGTAAATATAATTAGTGGCCACAATAATGATTAGTATCGAACCATGACGCCATCATCTAAAATAATTTCAAAATAAAACTACTACCAATATATTGAACTTACCAGTGATCCAGAGTATACTATCCGGTTCTCAGTCTGATTGCTTCAGGAGTGGTACTTGACAACTACGACTTGGAAAGCTTGACCGTAAGTCAACTGAAAATAAAATAGAATAAATAAAAACTATAAAAATAAAATAAAATGACACCAAAGACAATTAAATTGAACGTGTTCCTAATAATGGACTCAACTAATAGAAAAAATAGAATAATAAAACAATAAAAAATAAAATAAAATGACACCAAAACAATTGAAGTGAAGTGTAACACCCTCACCACAAACACGATATAATCTCTCACGTAGCAATAATTAAAACGTCTCACAGCGGAAAAATAAATAACAATCACAAAACTCACTCGGGTGTCACCGGCCGTTACTCGCCCATGCGAGCAACGCAGCCAAACTACATCCAACTTCCAATAAATAAACTGCTAACCGCGGTGATAACGAGAAACTCCTATACATCATACTAAATCCATAAATCATAAACATCGACAAGTGAGCGTCTACCCAAACCTGAATATACACAACCTTACCATAACACAATTCACCATCCTCGTCGCTATACAACATCTCCATGTGTGGTAACAAAAGTATAACTCCAATTACCCTGTTCCTGCTCTTCAGCTCCGACAATGATCAACAACCTGTAATGGTGGTGTAGTATCAGCGATAGACGCTGAGTATGCCGGGACTGGACCCTAATGGTCACTTGTCATTTTAACCATCTTATTATTAGATTGGTTTTATGCCTTTCCATTTTACAGTTATAAACAATATTGTAGCATAAATGTATAATATACATAGCCATCCATCCAAATATTCATAAACGTTAATCATCCATCCAAATATCCAAACATTCATTTAATATTCCATACAACATTTATATATCGAACGTATCGAGTAATAACAATATAATGTACAATGTACATTTGCCGTAGCGTACAGTTTTCATATTTGATTTACCTTAGCCTTGTAGGCTCCATCCAACCATCAACACACAATAAAATAACCACAAGTATAACCAATGACACAAAAGCGAAACAACGAGAATAATAAACAAGTATTAAGTCTCGTCCATGGTATAGAAACCAATATTGTTCGCCACTATATAAGTCTCAATTGTTTTAGTTGTGTCAGTTATACCTAGTGACAATGTCTCGTTAAAACGACATGTCTCTAGTTACCCATATATTATGGCGGGTCACCCACGGCAGTAGCCACTCCAACGGTAGAGTCTCCGACCAACGAGCCATTCTAGCTCACGGGAAATTTTCTTGATACTTACGGACTCGTACGCGGACATCCTGGTATCATTTTTGTGATCACAGCGCGCACCAAGAGCCACATCCTCTTGGCTTTACTTCCATTCCTTTAATTAATTAATTATACTATCGCATCGCATTACCAAATTTTCTAACACAGCAGACTAAGGTCATTAGTCCAATCCGGAGTCTGTAAACTCGGGATCCAGTGTTAGATACGAGAGCGGCGTATAGAAAAGGCCAATGCTCCGTACAAAAGTCTCAGATAATATGTATATGTTATTATCATAGTGCTACACGTTTTACTTACGTTCCTTATATCTCATATAAGATAGCACCATAGCCGCTAGTTCGTTTTATATATATTGGTTCATATATACGAACCGATACTGTTAACTCACAACAGTAAATAATAAGCAGCTATAAATATACAATTCATGCATATTAATTAAACATTCAGACAATCAATCTTGTCACAGATCACACAGAAGTCTGAACTGAGGAAGCCCTCAGAGACAATCAGAGACACATAACGACATACAAGTTATATCAACCAAATCCGAGCCCAAGGAGCAACCTTAGGATAACTCGGATCAAACCCCTTTACATACCGTTCACCCTGTTCGTATTACGGTGGAGTATGAATCAGCAAGGTCCTATGCTCCGTGTAGTCCGCTAGCTTGTCAAGCGTCCTTGTCAGAAGTATAATCTAAACGGTATTAAAACTATAAGTCAGTCTCCATGACTAACTACATTCGGTATTTCCGAATTATAAGTAACCCCGACAGTTCACCCCTGTTTTCTACAGTTGTTTGTTACAGTTTTTTTCTAAAACAGTTGGCTTTGTTACTTAAAACGCGTACGTCAAAACTATTTCAACTGTTAAGTTTAATTCCTTAATTCTTTTAATCTTATCCACATCTAGTTTAGGTACGTAACCTATAGTTGCATGTATGCATGCATTCTTATATTATATTGCATTCTAAAATTCATAACTTATAGTTCGTAACTATATTTTTTTTTTTAAATAACCACCACCATTAAATCATATGGTTTTCAACCAAAAATATATATATATATCCACCTTATATACATCATTCTTGTGTATGTATATATATTTTTACCACGTAGGTAATTCTCATGAGTTTCATAAACTCTTATATTTTATGTTACATTTTATCATCTTTTATTAGATGATTATTCCCATCAGTTGTATTATATTATACAACTTATATTAAGATTATTATCCTAATATCATGTAACATTTTATGTTGTATAATTACAACCCCTAAGGTTTATTCCATAAACACCTTAGTTTATAAATCCCATTTATTTATAGTTTGTCACATTATTTTATGTGAGTACCCTTCCTTATATTAATTCCATCTAAACCATATCATTGTCATAACATTTATGACATTGTAGACCATAGTCTAAAATTCATTTTCCAATTCTTATTAATTCGGTATAGCCCTTGAATTTATTTAAATTCCCTTTTTGACCACATAACGTCATGTAATGTTATACCAAAATACTAATACCATTTGATATGATATTTTTATTTCCTTTAACTTATAACCTATAGTTTTTATACAAAACTATTGTATATTGCCTCATAGGCATATATTAAACCTTATACTTTTCCTTAAACCATAATTTCCTTTATTTACGAAATCACCCCTTTCTTTTTACCATGTTATATATACCATTTAATATAACATTTCTAACTTATAAAAGAGTATAACCTATGGTTATTTTTTGTAAATTCCGAACAGCCCTTGTGCTATTCTATAATTGCCATCTGGCCCTATTTATAACATATAGTTTTACCATATCATAAAAACCATATATTATACACATATCTTAATAAGTACTCTTATATTATTCTAAAAATCTCCAAATTTCACCAAAGGGTTATAAATATCCTTATAAACCCATATACTCTTGGTATTTACCATTCCACCATCTATATTTCTCCAAAGTGTCATAATGACATAATAACTATATTATACATATATAGTTCATTTTAATTCCAAAAACAACCCAATAAATTCCTAAAATTCCTAATAGCCCATGGGTGTTTAAAATACCATTGTACACCTTTTATTTTTGGTAATAACATATTTACCACATATGTTATAAAAAAATATTACCATTAAATACATAACTTATTATAAAACCTTAAATAAGTTATCTAACTTATTTATTTTGGTCAAAACCTAGCATATGGTCAATGTTGACCTCCTTAATATTTCCTTGACCATTAATTCCTAATAATTACGGTTTGCACCCAAACTTTCTAGAAATCACCATTTAACCCCAAAACTTTATAAAAATCTTATAAACTTTATTTTAACTCCTTTTTACCTCTAATTTTCGGCCTTATTATTCTAAAGCCCCCAAATTAAATTTAATTACACCTAATACCCCATTTATTTTCGGTAATGCATTTATACTACTTAAACTTAATTAAAAGCTTGTAAATGCATAAATAAAATGGCCTAAAATACATGGCCTTATTACAAACATTGGCTTGCAAAATAAATTACACATAAATGTCCCAAAAATACTTATAATTCTCGGCCTCACCACACACTTTCCATTTAATTACCAAACTTCCACATAATGTCTTAAATTTGACATTTATGTTACTTAATCACTTAGATAAATTTACTAAGCCATTTCTTTAAACATTTTAAGGTCAAAAATGACCTTATTACCATGTTCTCTCACGGCAATTAATATAGAATTAGCTTAGAACATTTTAACTTAGCAAAGTTAATGTTTAAGTGATTTATACCTTGATTTAGCTTGAATAATTCCTTGTTTGAATTCGGCCAGCCTTAGATAAAATTTCCAAAGCTTCTCTTGCATGTTTTCAAACAGCAAACAAGGCCTAGTTAGTCTCCAAGAAAGATCTAACCATAAGAAGTAATTTAATGTAAGATTTAAGGCAAAAATCACCTTAAAAATGCAAGGAGAGTTCAAGATGGTTTCGGCCCTGAATCAAACACACCACAAGGTGTTAGATCTACCATATTGACATAGGAAATAGCTAGATCATAACAAGCTACCTTGTTATTAGGTTTTACCTTGGAAAAATGCCTTAAAAGAGGGTATTTCCTTTGGATCTCGGCCACCCTTGCTCCAAATGGCTAACCAACTGATTGAACATGTAAAGGAGGAGAAAATAAGGCTATGAACAAAGTTTCACAGCCGAACTTGAAGGGAATCAAAAGATATGAGCTTAAAGCACATTTTTACCTTAAATGGTCAAGACTTGAAATTTTCTCCTTAGATCTTGTTATGGCCGAGAATGATTCTTCATTTAACCTCCAAAACACTCTACATAGATGTATAGAAAAGGTTGGAGTGTAGATCAATCGAAAAAGGAAAGAAAGATGAAGAAAATGGGCATTTTTATGCCTTAAGAGCTTACCTAGAGCATGAACTCTCTCCAATGGAGCTTGGAACTCTTACCTACGGTGGAGAGGAGCCAAAGGGAGCTCAAGGACAGAGCAACCTCGGCTGAAGAGGAAGGATGAAGGAGAATGACCTAATATTGCCTTAAAGTCATTTTTTTGAATATTTTAGGTCATTATTGTTTTGATGACTCATCAATGCTTGATTGATGCTGATAATTGAAGGGGGATTTGGTGGATACAAGAATAGGGGGCAGCCATCCTTGATTGACAAAGGTAGGGTATGATTGGAGCCAATTTGAATAAAAATGAGATAAATAATGTTACTTTAGTTCATTTATTGTAAGGTGACTCATCTCCCTTGTCTTCTTCTTGCTTGGAGCACCGAAATACAAGGGAAAAGAGGAGCAAATGGAGGCTCCAAATCAGCTGGCTCACATGGGAAAGGTAAGTGGAGCCCACCTTTTTGTTTTATAAGGTAAAGTTGTTTTTTTTTTTGTTATTTTATGTAAAAGTAAGGTGTATATTTAATTGTCACATGGGTATTATCACATGGTCTGTATAGGAGCCTTATTAATCTGATTTATAAGGTCCATTTCGTGGTCAATGGTCAACATTGACCAACTTAGTCAATGTTGACCCAAATGGGCCCCACTTTAGGGTTTTATTAATATTTTAATATTAACTTTGTAAAATTCGTAAATTTCTGGAATTAAATTCCTAATATCATATAATATGATATTTTATCATATTTAAAGGTATTTATAACCTTTTAGCTCATTTAAAACCAATTTAGAAGGCAATTACACAAAAACGTGCTTTAAGGAGTTTTAGTGCACATTTTGTGTCGCCAGGTGTTTCTGAGCTCTGTTTTCTTTGACAACGGTTTTGTTGTGTTCCTTACATGATATTTGATCATGGTATTCAATTTTATATCATTTAGAGGTCATTAGACCTTTAAGGTTTCTTAGAGCACATTTTTGCCCTTTTTGACCTTGAAGCATGAAAGTGCTTTTTCTTTGTGTTGGAGTGTTGCCCAACGGTTATAATATGTTTAGTAATGTGTTAATATGCTTAGGACAAATTTTTAGGTCCTAAGTAGTTCATTTGGGTATTTTGTTTATCCTTAACAGTCAAAGGGTGCAACATCTTGTTTTGTGTTGACCACTGTTGTTCTCAGTTGACTTTTAAGGCATGTTTAGGCCTTAATTAATATGATTAGATATTTAATCCATGTTTAATAAGTTTGGGGTATTTCAATCTACCCCCCTTAAAAAGACTTCGTCCCGAAGTCTCTTAATCAAATAGGTAAGTATATAAATGTATAACTACCCATTATTCCCATAATGTATATCTATGTGATATATCATTTACATACATCGTATTGCACTTATACAGCACATAGCCATCACGTTGTGGCGTTAGTTCAATCATATATGGATATAGGTGATCCATCAGCATCATTATTTCCTATCAGTTCTACAAGTCCTGACAACCTTCCTGAGGTGTCCATAACGTTCCATTGTTCCACATTCCATATCTAATGATTCATTTCGTATCTAGGCGATACCATATGTAATCATTCTATAAAGCAATATGAATACATATCACAAATAGCATAAGCAAGGTGTTACACACCTGGTGTAAACACAACATTCATACAGGTATCTCGTAAGATACGTACATACAAGTGTACATCACACACAAACAAACCAATTCACTGTATGCCATGCATACGAAATAATTCACATACTAACCACACAAACCTCGTATGCCCCGCACATCACCAATTCTTTGTATGCAATGCATACTAAACAAACAAAACTTAGTGCACACATGTGCACAGCCAAGAGGCTCTACCCCCCTTAAAAAGGGTTACGCCCCCGTACCCCACAAGTATACAACAGCCGCTCAACAAGGAGCGCTGGATACTTGGCTCTCAAAGAGTTCTCCAACTCGTGGATTATCCTCATATCAGAGAGACGAGTATGACTCTAGCCCTTCTGGGCTCTACAATTCGTAAGGGATGTGGCACTAAACAATTTGTGCTCTCTCCCAAATTCATTCTAATGGGCCCACTCGCTCTGTATGAGGTGTAGACCCATGAACACAGGCTCCATTTGCCTCTTTTTTTTTCATTGCTGTGAATCCACTTGTTTGGATAACTCGCATACATGCGTGTGTCTTCTCTCACTGACATTCAGTTTGAGATGTAATATGACATTGGCTATTGTTAGTACTTAGTGCTCCTGCACTTGTCTTTGTAATACTAAGACGTACCAGCCTAAATGTCCACAAAGATGATGTTTGTCATCCATGTCTCCTGGTATTTGTTCCGGAGTGACACACTGTTGTAGTTCCTCTTCTTTTTTTTAATACACACTCGTGTTGATATCCATTTTATCTTTCTGCATTCCCACTAGATTAATAACTGCACGAGTGCAATACCAAAACACTCAGTCATACAGAGTGCAGAGGCGTAAACGCTCAACAGCTAATATCCAATGAGTCAAGCAGAAAAGATGTGCGAATTATCCTGTGAGTGGTACATTCCAAATCCACTGTTCCTTGCTTAAGGTATCTGCTATCATATAGCTTTATCTTTTTCTTTGCGTAATCACGCGTTTATGTCCATATCATCTGGTAGATTTCCTCTGGATTGCAAGCATTTGCTTGATCCTTATGAGGCTTCTACATATTATTCGTCCATAATGGGTTTTCCTGTTTTTTTTTTTGGGTTCTGTCCTTGAACTGTTTCCTTGTCTTCTCTGTATACCGTCCACTGTTCTCTATTGAAAATTCTTGCTTTCTTTAGCCCGTTGGTTTAACTGCGGCTCTTCTCGTCCATCTTCGAGGTAATCCGTCTTACTGTCCGTAGAATGGAGTTGACTACTTCTCGTGTTCCTAACACTACTTGTCTACTTGCATGGGGTACCGTACTGATACATTACTACTTACCCGACTAACTTATAAATAAGTCTGTCAGGCCCACATGCTCCTATCGGAGTGCGGTCGTCCCATGTCTCGTTTAGTAAACTGGTAATGTCTGTCACACGGTTGTGGTGAAGTATTCTTTTGTCAATCTCCCCTTGATGGATATCCTCTTTTTTTTCCTTTTCTCTCTTCTTCTTCTTCTCTCTTCTTCTTCTTATTCTCTTTTCTTCTTCTTCTTTTTTTGTTTTTTTGCTTGCTTTTGCATCAGTGGTAATTCGGGTCATAAATCGGCGTTATTCAGCTCGGTGTAAGTAAGATCTGTGCTATATTTAGCAAACTCGTTTCTCCCTTTTTTTTTATCTCTTGAGTACAACACATATTCCTTTTCTCCCTGTTTTTTTTTTCATATCTCATCCATAGTTCATATTCGTCCCCTCATCCATGTAATTGGATGTATTGCAGATTGCATAATAGCTTGAGCAACTTGGCTCTTCACTTCCCAACCATCCTCACTGACGGTGGTGCATCTACAAAGGGTATGCTTGTCCATAAGGACTAAACATGTGTCACTAATAGTGATTAGCATTAAATGCAAGTATACTCCGATGGTATTTGGCTAGTAGCTCTGTCTGAAACTTCCTCGAACGTTTAAACTGGTGTGTGTTTTTTTTTACAGTCATAGTGGCTGTATAATGTGTCCAGTTGCAGTGGTTGGACTATCGGTCCTTCCAAATTGCATAGGTTTCTAATCTCCAGGTTTGAATGAAAAAGTTTGAAAAAAAAACCAGTTTTTTTTTATAAAAGGTTAAAAAAAGTAGTAGTTGTTGCAGTTACATTTGCAGTAGCTGTTACTGTTGTTGTCACTGTCGCTGCACTTGCTGTAGCAAGTGCGCAAGGCAGATGGAAATTTCAGTGGTTTACTGTCATAGCGCTTGCAATAGCAAGTGCGCCATGCAGGTGGAAATTCTGGTTCAGTAATTCCCGGTCTCATTGACTCTGTGTCATCGAGTATGGGCTACATGATAATGTAAGCCTTAACATCCTGTTCATATATATATCCTTCAAGGTTCAAAGCTTATTGGTACTGAGTACACACAACTAATCCCAAAGTCTTACACAAAAGGCGAGTGGTCAATGACACACTCCCACATACTTATAACATAGCTCCTTCTAACATTCAAAGTAAGCACACAACATAGTAAGTAAAAGTCTTCCACCAGCGGTCTCATGGAGTTAGGGTACTCATGCCCTATCTACTCCCTTGCCCTTCTAGGCTCCAGCATCAGTAGATGTCTGGCCATCCTGACCGCCTCGTGGTACTCCAGATCCTCCAACTGAGGCCTTCTGAGTATTCTTTGGTGGCCTGTAATTACGGCTCTCTGGGTTCATCCAGCATTCAAATTCCCTATGGCCTTCTTTGTGGCAGCACCGACATTCGACTTTGCGGCCTTCGCAGTCGACCCCTGGGTGGTCCTTCCCACAACGCTTACAGTAAAAATGGCGCTGGGGCTGTCCGGTGCCTGATGATTGTATTAAAGTTTAAGTTAAAATCTGGTGGTATAAAGGTTAAGATTGCATTTGACTTTATGAGGTAGGTGTTCTCACCCTTAGGAGGTGCAGATCTCAGAGGCTTAGCATCAATAGCTGGGCCGGTCAACTGCAGGACGGGCTCTTTCCCTTGTGACCTTGTTGCCCTTTCTTTTGGAAAAACTTCCTGTTTAAATGTTTCGGGTCAGTATTTATAAGATATTTAGTATGGTAAACAATTTAGAGTGGGATAAGTCCTTACTTTCCCTTTTCTGGCTATCGCCTGAAGACGCTCCTCCACCCTCAGACTCTTCCTCAGGGTTCTTCCTTTTCTTTGCCCCTAGAGTCTCTTCCCGAGTCTGGAGCGTTAGCTCCGTCCTCGAGGCAGCCTCATAACACTCCTGGAATCTCCTTGGTAAGTTCTCACAAAGTTAATTGGTAATGTAGTAAGTAAAGAATCTTATGGCTTTCATGTTGGTACCTGGATGGTAGTGTAGAGGGTAGCACCCATCGCCATCTAAATGCGAAATAATAGTCCTCTCCGGAACTTCTCGACCTTCACGGTCTCTGAGTAACCCACACCGGGAATGAAGTCCAGCTGACCAATGAATCGAGCGTAATACTCATCCACGGTCAGACCTCCTTGGGTCAGTGTCTCGGACTTCTGGCGCTTCTTCTGTTTGAGATGTGCTGGGTAGTAATTCCCTCTCAGCAACTCGACAAAGGCAGCCCACGTAAAGTCGGGCGTAGCCAGGTGATGGTCCTTGACCAACCTCCACCAAGTACTGGCTGCATCCTTCAGATGGAAAGCAGCAATGGCGACCTTCTTGTCGTCAGGTACTTGTAAAGCTTCATAGGCCTTCTCATGTTCAACAATGTAACGCTCCAACGCTACGGGGTCTGGCTCCCCAGAATATGTAGGTGGTCGGGTCTCGCTAACTGACTTCAGCCAGTTCGTTCCCCTGGGCTGTGGCGGGTGGGCTGGTGCTCCTCCTATCTGAGTACCCAGCTGTGCAAGAACGGCTGCAACCGTCTCTGCAACTCCTGGAATGCCGGGGTCACCGCCTCCACCTCTACCAGTACCACGCCCTCTAGTTCCACCAGACATCTGTAGTGCAGTATGTCACATAAATACTCGGTAAATTACCGTACACAACCAATAGATATTAAGTTGCCTTAAGGCTAACCTGTCACGCAATTCGCGTTACTAGACACAATATCCTTAAATGTTTCCCAATATTTCCCAAGTCCTAAGCTCACAGTCTTAACTTATCTTCTTGTCATCAGAGCGGTACTCCGCTCTGATACCACTTTTGTAACACCCCTCACCACAAACACGATATAATCTCTCACGTAGCAATAATTAAAATGTCTCGCAGCGGAAAAATAAATAACAATCACAAAACTCACTCGGGTGTCACCGGCCGTTACTCGCCCATGCGAGCAACGCAGCCAAACTACATCCAACTTCCAATACAAATAAAATGCTAACCGCAGTAATAACGAGAAACTCCTATACATCATACTAAATCCATAAATCATAAACATCGACAAGTGAGGGTCTACCCAAACCTGAATATACACAACCTTACCATAACACAATTCACCATCCTCGTCGCTATACAACATCTCCATGTGTGGTAACAAAAGTATAACTCCAATTACCTTGTTCCTGCTCTTCAGCTCCGACAATGATCAACAACCTGTAATGGTGTAGTATCAGCGATAGACGCTGAGTATGCCGGCCTGGACCCTAATGGTCACTTGTCATTTTAACCATCTTATTATTAGATTGGTTTTATGCCTTTCCATTTTACAGTTATAAACAATACTGTAGCATAAATGTATAATATACATAGCCATCCATCCAAATATTCATAAACGTTAATCATCCATCCAAATATCCAAACATTCATTTAATATTCCATACAACATTTATATATTGAACGTATCGAGTAATAACAATATAATGTACAATGTACATTTGTCGTAGCGTACAGTTTTCATATTTGATTTACCTTAGCCTTGTAGGCTCCAACCAACCATCAACACACAATAAAATAACCACAAGTATAACCAATGAACAACAAAGCGAAACAACGAGAATAAAAACAAGTATTAAGTCTCGTCCATGGTATAGAAACCAATATTGTTCGCCACTATATAAGTCTCAATTGTTTTAGTTGTTCAGTTATACCTAGTGACAATGTCTCGTTAAAACGACATGTCTCTAGTTACCCATATATTATGGCGGGTCACCCACGGCAGTAGCCACTCCAACGGTAGAGTCTCCGACCAACGAGCCATTCTAGCTCACGGGAAATTTCTTGATACTTACGGACCCGTACGCGGACATCCTGGTATCGTTTTTGTGATCACAGCGCGCACCAAGAGCCACATCCTCTTGGCTTTACTTCCATTCCTTTAATTAATTAATTATACCATCGCATCGCATTACCAAATTTTCTAACACAGCAGACTAAGGTCATTAGTCCAATCCGGAGTCTGTAAACTCGGGATCCAGTGTTAGATACGAGAGCGGCGTATAGAAAAGGCCAATGCTCCGTACAAAAGTCTCAGATAATATGTATATGTTATTATCATAGTGCTACAACGTTTTACTTACGTTCCTTATATCTCATATAAGATAGCACCATAGCCGCTAGTTCGTTTTATATATTGGTTCATATATACGAACCGATACTGTTAACTCAACAACAGTAAATAATAAGCAGCTATAAATATACAATTCATGCATATTAATTAACACATTCAGACAATCAATCTTGTCACAGATCACACAGAAGTCTGAACTGAGGAAGCCCTCAGAGACAATCAGAGACACATAACAACATACAAGTTATATCAACCAATTCCGAGCCCAAGGAGCAACCTTAGGACAACTCGGATCAAACCCCTTTACATACCGTTCACCCTGTTCGTATTACGGTGGAGTATGAATCAGCAAGGTCCTATGCTCCGTGTAGTCCGCTAGCTTGTCAAGCGTCCTTGTCAGAAGTATAATCTAAACGGTATTAAAACTATAAGTCAGTCTCCATGACTAACTAGATCCGGTATTTCCGAATTATAAGTAACCCCGACAGTTCACCCCTGTTTTCTACAGTTGTTTGTTACAGTTTTTTCTAAAATAGTCGGCTTTGTTACTTAAAACGCGTACGTCAAAACTATTTCAACTGTTAAGTTTAATTCCTTATATTTCTTTTAATCTTATCCACATCTAGTTTAGGTACGTAACCTATAGTTGCATGTATGCATGCATTATATTATATTGCATTCTAAAATTCATAACTTATAGTTCGTAACTATATTTTTTTTTAAATAACCACCACCATTAAATCATATGGTTTTCAACCAAAATATATATATATCCACCTTATTACATCATTCTTGTGTATGTATATATTTTTTACCACGTAGGTAATTCTCATGAGTTTCATAAACTCTTATATTTTATGTTACATTTTATCATCTTTTATTAGATGATTATTCCCATCAGTTGTATTATATTATACAACTTATATTAAGATTATTATCCTAATATCATGTAACATTTTATGTTGTATAATTACAACCCCTAAGGTTTATTCCATAAACACCTTAGTTTATAAATCCCATTTATTTATAGTTTGTCACATTATTTTATGTGAGTACCCTTCCTTATATTAATTCCATCTAAACCATATCATTGTCATAACATTTATGACATTGTAGACCATAGTCTAAAATTCATTTTCCAATTCTTATTAATTCGGTATAGCCCTTGAATTTATTTAAATTCCCTTTTTGACCACATAACGTCATGTAATGTTATACCAAAATACTAATACCATTTGATATGATATTTTTATTTCCTTTAACTTATAACCTATAGTTTTTATACAAAACTATTGTATATTGCCTCATAGGCATATATTAAACCTTATACTTTTCCTTAAACCATAATTTCCTTTATTTACGAAATCACCCCTTTCTTTTTACCATGTTATATATACCATTTAATATAACATTTCTAACTTATAAAAGAGTATAACCTATGGTTATTTTTTGTAAATTCCGAACAGCCCTTGTGCTATTCTATAATTGCCATCTGGCCCTATTTATAACATATAGTTTTACCATATCATAAAAACCATATATTATACACATATCTTAATAAGTACTCTTATATTATTCTAAAAATCTCCAAATTTCACCAAAGGGTTATAAATATCCTTATAAACCCATATACTCTTGGTATTTACCATTCCACCATCTATATTTCTCCAAAGTGTCATAATGACATAATAACTATATATTATACATATATAGTTCATTTTAATTCCAAAAACAACCCAATAAATTCCTAAAAATTCCTAATAGCCCATGGGTGTTTAAAATACCATTGTACACCTTTTATTTTTGGTAATAACATATTTACCACATATGTTATAAAAATATTACCATTAAATACATAACTTATTATAAAACCTTAAATAAGTTATCTAACTTATTTATTTTGGTCAAAACCTAGCATATGGTCAATGTTGACCTCCTTAATATTTCCTTGACCATTAATTCCTAATAATTACGGTTTGCACCCAAACTTTCTAGAAATCACCATTTAACCCCAAAACTTTATAAAAATCTTATAAACTTTATTTTAACTCCTTTTTACCTCTAATTTTCGGCCTTATTATTCTAAAGCCCCCAAATTAAATTTAATTACACCTAATACCCCATTTATTTTCGGTAATGCATTTATACTACTTAAACTTAATTAAAAGCTTGTAAATGCATAAATAAAATGGCCTAAAATACATGGCCTTATTACAAACATTGGCTTGCAAAATAAATTACACATAAATGTCCCAAAAATACTTATAATTCTCGGCCTCACCACACACTTTCCATTTAATTACCAAACTTCCACATAATGTCTTAAATTTGACATTTATGTTACTTAATCACTTAGATAAATTTACTAAGCCATTTCTTTAAACATTTTAAGGTCAAAAATGACCTTATTACCATGTTCTCTCACGGCAATTAATATAGAATTAGCTTAGAACATTTTAACTTAGCAAAGTTAATGTTTAAGTGATTTATACCTTGATTTAGCTTGAATAATTCCTTGTTTGAATTCGGCCAGCCTTAGATAAAATTTCCAAAGCTTCTCTTGCATGTTTTCAAACAGCAAACAAGGCCTAGTTAGTCTCCAAGAAAGATCTAACCATAAGAAGTAATTTAATGTAAGATTTAAGGCAAAAATCATCTTAAAAATGCAAGGAGAGTTCAAGATGGTTTCGGCCTGAATCAAACACACCACAAGGTGTTAGATCTACCATATTGACATAGGAAATAGCTAGATCATAACAAGCTACCTTGTTATTAGGTTTTACCTTGGAAAAATGCCTTAAAAGAGGGTATTTCCTTTGGATCTCGGCCAACCTTGCTCCAAATGGCTAACCAACTGATTGAACATGTAAAGGAGGAGAAAATAAGGCTAGGAACAAAGTTTCACAGCCGAACTTGAAGGGAATCAAAAGATATGAGCTTAAAGCACATTTTTACCTTAAATGGTCAAGACTTGAAATTTTCTCCTTAGATCTTGTTATGGCTGAGAATGATTCTTAATTTAACCTCCAAAACACTCTACATAGATGTATAGAAAAGGTTGGAGTGTAGATCAATCGAAAAAGGAAAGAAAGATGAAGAAAATGGGCATTTTTATGCCTTAAGAGCTTACCTAGAGCATGAACTCTCTCCAATGGAGCTTGGAACTCTTACCTACGGTGGAGAGGAGCCAAAGGGAGCTCAAGGACAGAGAAACCTCGGCTGAAGAGGAAGGATGAAGGAGAATGACCTAATATTGCCTTAAAGTCATTTTTTTGAATATTTTAGGTCATTATTGTTTTGATGACTCATCAATGCTTGATTGATGCTGATAATTGAAGGGGAATTCGGTGGAGACAAGAAGAGGGGGCAGCCGTCCTTGATTGACAAAGGTAGGGTATGATTGGAGCCAATTTGAATAAAAAATGAGATAAATAATGTTACTTTAGTTCATTTATTGTAAGGTGACTCATCTCTCTTGTCTTTTTCTTGCTTGGAGCACCGAAATACAAGGGAAAAGAGGAGAAAATGGAGGCTCCAAATCGGCTGGCTCACATGGGAAAGGTAAGTGGAGCCCACCTTTTGTTTTATAAGGTAAATGTTTTTTTTTTTTGTTATTTTATGTAAAAGTAAGGTGTATATTTAATTGTCACATGGGTATTGTCACATGGTCTGTCTAGGAGCCTTATTAATCTGATTTATAAGGTCCATTTCGTGGTCAATGGTCAACATTGACCAACTTAGTCAATGTTGACCCAAACGGGCCCCACTTTAGGGTTTTATTAATATTTTAATATTAACTTTGTAAAAATTCGTAAATTTCTGGAATTAAATTCCTAATATCATATAATATGATATTTTATCATATTTAAAGGTATTTATAACCTTTTAGCTCATTTAAAACCAATTTAGAAGGCAATTACACAAAAACGTGCTTTAAGGTGTTTTAGTGCACATTTTGTGTCGCCAGGTGTTTCTGAGCTCTGTTTTCTTTGACAACGGTTTTTTTGTGTTCCTTACATGATATTTGATCATGGTATTCAATTTTATATCATTTAGAGGTCATTAGACCTTTAAGGTTTCTTAGAGCACATTTTTGCCCTTTTTGACCTTGAAGCATGAAAGTGCTTTTTCTTTGTGTTGGAGTGTTGCCCAACGGTTATAATATGTTTAGTAATGTGTTAATATGCTTAGGACAAATTTTTAGGTCCTAAGTAGTTCACTTGGGTATTTTGTTTATCCTTAACAGTCAAAGGGTGCAACATCTTGTTTTGTGTTGACCACTGTTGTTCTCAGTTGACTTTTAAGGCATGTTTAGGCCTTAATTAATATGATTAGATATTTAATCCATGTTTAATAAGTTTGGGGTATTTCATGAAGGTACTCCTAAATAATAGAGTAAACTAATGGAAATAAAATAGGATAAATAAAAACTATAAAAAATAAAATAAAATGACGCCAAAGACAATTAAATTGAATGTACTCCTAAATAATATGGTCAACTAATAGAATAAGTAAAAAACTATGAAAGGTAAAATAAAATAACACAAAAATAACTTAATTAAGTGTTCCTTTTTTTTCTTGCAAACATGGAAATGATAATAACAAAAGGGGAATAGTAGATAAAAAGGAAATTAAATAATAAAATAGTTTAAAACAACCAATGCTACAATCTTATAAAAAAAGCTAAATAATAAATTATAATACAAAAAGTGTAACCCTTGATAGAAATCCACGATAAATAGAAATTTAAATAATAAACTAAGCCAAAATAACCCACGCTATAATCTAATGAGAATAAAAAAAGTAATAATAAAAAATAACTAAATGCAAAAAGTATAATCTTTGTGCCTTGAACTTGTGACCTCTAGCCTAATTTAATTACCTCTACCATCTAACTACAAGAGCTTGTGTGCACAAATAAATGAAAATGTGGTAAAATATTCGGTGTCTACGGATGCCACCCATTGAGTTTGATGCAATCAAAGGAAAGTCAATGTACGATGACACCATAATATTTTAATCAAACTTAGCAGCGTAAAAAAAATGAGAATGTGGTAAAATATTTGGTGGCTATAAAGTGTAAAAATAAAAAAAAATATTTCACTGTTTATCATTTTTTGTGCTCTTCAAAACAAGATACACGGAGGATATGTTTTGGTAAACTTAAAATTTTATGGTTTTAGAAGGAGTATATATTGGCTGCGTTCGGACATGACATATATATGGTATAAATGTGGCATTTTTGAGTTTGGCATTTTTGACAAAAAATACCAAACCGCCATCACCGAACACCAATTTTCAAAACAGCCACAAATATACCAGTACAAAACAACCACAAAACAACCAACAATTTATGCTGCAAATATAATAAATACCGTAAACAGAAGCAGAGCCAGAAAACGGTAATTAAGGGGGCGAAAATATTTTAATAATATTAATTAATTTATTAAAAATTAATTTATAATAAATCCATTTAAATTTTCAATATTTATAATTACTTTTTAAAAATGATATTATATATTAAATTTGACACAAAATTAAATTAAAATTGAATTATATAGATTAATATATTATAAATTAGTTTATTTTCCCTTTTTTATTTTAAATTTTTTTATAAAGATTAGTATACTAAATTATAAATTAATGAAAATAATACAGAATAATAGTTTTAAACTAGTATTGTTTTTCTAAATTGTTTATTTAGATACGGATAAATAGTCACTTAAAACTATTACTATCTATCAATTCTAATAAAATATTCTACAAGAAAAATAGCAAACTAATAAAAATTACGATGTAAACTTTCAATTATATCAAAATTATTAGAGTACAAACTATTTGTAGTATATTTCAGAAATATCAATTATAAGTATTCAACTTGCTAAGTAATAATTAATTACAAAAGTGTTTGTACAAACTATTATGATTTGTCAGTATATAAAAGTTATTATATGTTTTATACCGTGTTTAATAATTAAAGAATAATTTTATATGCGAATATACGTTATTTTTCATTTCTTGACATATCCAGTATTAAATTTAAATTTATGTTTTTGAAGTTCATTAAATAATATTTAATTGAATAGAATATATTATTTTAACTATTTAAAATAAATATTTTATCAACAATTAAACAATGTATAATAAAAAAAAGTGATAGCTATATATGTATATATTCGCTTACAATCAATTATTTTATTATTATAAAAAATTGCTTTTTCATTTCAATGATATTATTTTTTTGATTAAAAATTAAAATAATCTTAAGTATTAATACATTTGAAATGTTATATTTAATACTAATATATAATGCGTAAAATTTTATTTTTATATATAACATCTAATATCTTTACTCTAAATACAATGGTTTATTTCTTTATTTTTTCAAATATATGTAAAAAATTTATTAATAAATTAATATACATACATATTATAAATTAATTGTCACTAAAATATTAATAAAGAATAATAATTATAAAGGCTATGATTGAATATCTTCATATATTTTTACTTTATTAACAAAAAATTGTTTTAAAATGTAATATAAAATTTTTAATTCTAATAACGAAAACATTAAACGCACCGCACAAAACTAACTTATTCAAAACAGACAGACGAAACCGCCGTCTGCCGAACACTAGTTTTCAAAACAGCCACAAAACAACCAGCACAAAACAACCAACAAAACTACCACAAAACAACCAACCAAAACTACCACAAAACTACCAACAAATAACACGCCGAACGCAGCCATTACGTACATTTAAAGAGAATCATATTCATTAACAAAATGAATCTTCTTTAATAATAAAATGAACCTTATTCATTAACAAAATGAATCTTACCTCAAACACTCTAAAAACCAGTCAAGGAAAGTTAAAACGTCAAAGACATTTTTAGGGTATGTAGTGCAAGGTTTAGGGTCTAACGTCTCTAAATCCTAAACCACAAACCCTAAAAACCTGTCGAGTCGGTAACGAAAATATAAAGTGTAGAACTAATACCGAAAAGATTATCCAACCCCCAAACACCCAAAACTCACCCTAAGAAAGCTAAAACGTCGAAGGCGTTTTTAGGGTTTGTAGTGCAGGGTTTAGGGTCCACAAACCCTAAAAACCTGTCGAGTCTGTAGCGATGATATAAAGTATAGAACCAATGCCGAAAAGATTACCCTACCCCCCTAAACACCCTAAAAATCACCCTATGAATGTTATAAACGGTGAAGGCATTTTTAGGGTTTATAGTGTAGGGTAAAGATTCACTTTTATAAAACACAAAGGATTAAAATTTTTTTATATGAAATGTTCACTTTTCTTAAAAATAAGATTCATTTTTTAAAAAGAATGATTCACTTTCAATAAATGAAAGGTTCATACTGTTCTTGCATAAGTTTATGGCAGGTTTAGCTTTTACTAGTATTAAACAAAATATTCACTTTTCTTAAACCTTTGATTCACTTTTAAAATACCTTTAATTCACTTTTCTTAAACCTCTTATTCACTTTAGTTAAACAATATCTATTTACGAGAATCAATTTTCTTAAACCTCTTTGTAACACCCTGGATTTTGACTTAAATGAAAGAACGCGTCGCTACGGATCTAACGCCATAAACGGTTTCAAAAACGGATTTCAAACGAGCCTTAAAACTGAGAAAGAAGGTTTGTCCTAACTTGTGTCCGGACGTTGACGGTCGGACACAAGCCGAAAGAAAAAGGACTGAGGAAATCAAAGTCTCCGAACTTGTGTCTGGACATTGATGTTCGGACACAAGTCAAGAGTTTGCAAACAAAAGGTAGACGCGTCCAAACTTGTGTTCGGACATTGAAGTTCGGACACAAGTCGAGACTTTAAAAACAACTAAGCGTCCGAACATGTGTCTAAACATGTAAGTTCGGACATAAGTTCTGATGAAAATTCATTCGTGGTACGAACATGTAAGTTCGGACAAATACCGAGACTTACAGTTCAGACCCATCCTCGCATGTTGTCCGAACATGTAAGTTCTGACACATCAAGATACTGAAAAATAAAATGCTTCTCGGGGCCTGTCCGAACATGGATGTTCGGACGAACGTTCGGACATGTCCAGATTACGAAATTTAAAAGGTAAACAGAGGAAAAAAGAGTATAAATTGATTATGAAATTTAGGATCGATAGATTATAAATATCTCATAAGAAAAAGTAGTAAATGTTACCATAAAACATAACAAAAAATACTCGAATCTAGAGTGATGCCGCCAAACTCAATCCTTTGAGTGCGCATGCTATAACTCAAAAACAAACAAAACCAAATGTTTAATAGTTGTATCTCTAAAGTATAAAAGCTCAAAATGTATAAACCAATTATTGAGATTCGGACATAAGAACCCAAATATTGTGTTCCAAACACCACAACTCAACATAATGTTTCAGAAACAAATTAAATTTCCTAATCTATGTGATAGCGTGTTTCCCAGTCCTCAACTTCAACAACCATTACCTGTGATCAGAAAACAATATACAAAAACATGAAGGGTCCACGCAAATCAGCAAAATTGAGTAAACCTATCTCATTGTGTAAAATACATTTTGAAAGTCCTTTTACCAATTATCAATCGAACGAAGGAAACATGAGCCACAAACCATTTTTCCAGCAAACAAAATAATCAACAAAACAATAGGAAGCTTTCATCACGAAACAATCACAATCAAATACGGCGGTCACCTATGGGACCCCCAACAATATTATCACAGGCAGTCACCTATTGGACCGTCAACACCACCTCACCCTAAGTCCTTAAGTGTGCACACCCTCTATGAAACATCAATCCATAGAGTAGATCATATAGTTTAACTGCGTTTCACAGTTCGCAGCGCAAATATATATAAAGAGATAGGATACCAAATATCAACAATTTACATGGATCACCTATTGGCTCCATCGACAAATTAATCATTCCTGTGAAAGGCTCCCAAAATCCTTAATCAAATCACCAGCAATTCGCAAACCACAAAATCAGAAAATCATGAGCATAGGGATTTACCTGATTAATCACACAATCTCAGGGGAATAATCCGACAAAATCACTGGTTGCAATTGTCGTCATATTTGGGGTCTAAATTCAGAACAACCAGCAATCAGAAATTACTAATCACAACTAAAATAAATAGAAATACCATCTAAGTAGTAAACTTTACCCGTCGAAATTCTAAATTGGCACCAGGGAAGCAACTTGACTAAAGCTAGAAGAAGAACGTGAGTTTGAGAGTTTTGGAGAGAAAGAGCGTAATGGCGACTCGATGAGGATGGAAGAGATGATGGGGAAGATCGTGATTTAAATAGAGATAAATTATGAAAAGAGATGAATACTAATTAGTTAAATAATAATGTAATTTGTTTTTTAAAGAAAGAAAGGAATAGTTAGTATTGTAAATAAGTTGAGATATATGATAAATAATTAGTGTTGTAAATATCAGGAAAGAGAATCTAGGTTTCTAACAAATACTCCCTCCGTTTAACAATATCTGTCATTTTAGATTCTTGCACACTTATTAAGAAAAGTATAACAATGACGCATGTACCCCTACTTTTTACTTTTCTATCTAGATAATAATTATTTTTGTGTTGAATAGTAGGGTTAAAAGTGGGAAAAAGTGTGTCAAAAAGCTAGAATGACACATATTTTTGAACAAGAGTCATATTCTAAAACGACAGATATTAATTAACGGAGGAAGTAACTGATTAGAATATAAAGGAATAGTTTACTAATTTGAAATAAAGTGAGAGGAAAAATAAATGAGCCGTTGTAAAGAGATAAAGATGAGCGTGAATATCTCTAAGGAGGGATTTAAGATATTTATTTTGAAATGAGAGAAATAAAAGTAGAACAGAATCATTAATTCGAATAAGGAGGAATGCCATTACGTTAGTAGAAGGCTAGAACAATTATATTAAATAAATCGTGAGAAGAGAGGATTTATTATCATACAATTAATTTGGGAGAAATAAAAATAGAATTAAATTCTAAAAATCAGGAGAACTTTTTAACGTCAGTAGATATGGAGATACCAGTTTTAAATAATCTAGGAGAAAATAAAGAGGGTATAAATATATAATTATA
Organism: Limonium bicolor; assembly: GCA_023374045.1. Classification (NCBI taxonomy): domain Eukaryota; kingdom Viridiplantae; phylum Streptophyta; class Magnoliopsida; order Caryophyllales; family Plumbaginaceae; genus Limonium; species Limonium bicolor. The sequence continues at coordinate 280,720,686 of CM041777.1, forward strand.
GACATTTTAGAAAAAGAAAGGAAAAATAAGGTAGTCATTTTAACTTCCCTGGCCCATTAATATATATACTAACCTCGGACTAACTATCCATTTCGTATTCGTTCTAACATAACAATTAACTTACTCACATTGACTATATATTATACTTATCCAAACTCAAATTTATGGGTATTTTACTCTTATTCACTTTTTTAAAACCTCTTATTCACTTTAGTTAAACAATCCCTATTTATGAGAATCGCTTTTCTTATACCTCTTATTCACTTCTCTTAAACCTCTGATTCACATATCTTCAACCTCTTAACCACTTTAGTTAAACAATCTATGCTAACGAGATTCACTTTTCTTATTACTCTGTTTCACTTTGTAACAACTTGTGATTAACTTTTTAACAACCTTTGATTCACTTTTCTAAAGCCTTTGATTCATACTAGTCAAACAATTAGAATCACTTTAGTTAAACAATCTCTGTTTACTATATTCACTTTTAAGCAACTCACTGATTCACTTTTTAACAACTTCTAATTCCTTGTTTAATAACCTTTGATTCACTTTTCATAAACTTAAGATTCACAATGAATCTTAAAATATATGTACATACAAAAAATAAAAAAAATTAAAATTTATCAAAATATACTCATGTTGGGTCTTATTTTGAAGAGCTTGAATTATGATAAATAATGGTATAAAATTTATGTTATTTGGACCTATATATAATAAATACAACATTTTAAAGTTTTACAAAAAAATAAAGTAAAAAAAGGCATAATAAATGTCAAATACTAAAATCCGTAAAAGAGTTCTAAAGTTAACTTTTGGCAGGTTAAAGATAACACTAAAATGAGATAAAAGTATACATTGTTTTACAATTTATCATAATCCGGTTTTAAGGTTAATTGCTCTCATTGTCAACCATAATTACTTAATTAACAAAATTTAAATAAAATAATTATAAGTTTAAATTTAACTAAACATTAATATGATTAACGAGTAGTCAATTAACTTTTTGACATGTCTGTTTGCCGCTATTTTGGTCTGCCTATTTTATATATGTAATAATTATATTATTTGTGGAGAGAGTGCAGGACCCATGCTGGGATAAACTTTTTATACTGCATTTATACCTATCAAATATGCCATATTTATGTCAAGACTGAACGGAGCTGAGTGTCTGGCTATATAGCCTATCTGAAAATATGTGCTCATTTATATTTATCTAACCAATCTACCTAATCACTAGGGATGACAACAGGTCAGGTTTGGGTCAGGATGACTATCACCCGCACTCGTCACCTGACTTCACCCGCTCCACCCATACTCGACCTATCACCTGTTACGAAACACCCGTCACCTGTTTCACCCGTCACCCGCAGGTGAGATGGGTGAACCCGTTCACCCATTTATTTATTTTTCCTTGTTCGTCAGTTAGGTATGTAAATTACTGTGAGTGAAAAGAAAATAGAGGCGTATAACATGTATGTTCTATGTTCGTCGGTTAGGGTTGCAAAATTTACTTCAAAGAAGAAAATGAAAAACAGCGCAGAGTATGTACGTTCCACGTTCACCGGTAACGGTTACAAAATTATCAAGAGTGAAGAGACAAAATAGAGGCGTAGAGCATGTATGTTCCATGTTCGGCGGTCAGGATTATGAAATTACCATTAGTGAAGAGAATGAAAAACTGCACAGAACATGTAAGTTTCATTTTCGCCGGTTAGGGTTACAATTACCTTCAGTAGAGAGTATGTATGTTAGGGTTGCAAAATTACTATGAGTGAAGGAGAATGAAGAATTGTTAGCAACTTAACATATAGTAAAAATAATATATATATTAAATATGCAGGTGAACGTTCACCCATCATCCGTCCCACACCTTTTCATCCATTTTTCACATTTTTTATAAAATTGTCACCCAATTTAACAAATTGAGTGATCGAATGAAACAGAAACTCCGGGATCTATTGCCATCCCCACTAATCAACCAGGTTCACTCTTGGACAACCACTTCGAATAGTGTTTCCCTCGCCTGTGGGTTTTCTCTCTAGCTTATCCTGCCCTTGCCGCTTCGTCTTCTACGCCATGCAAGCAATGTCAATCAACCACCCTTTTAGCCCTGATTACCGGCACGCTAATCCAATACCACCACCAGTCTCCTACACGTTAACCCCGTTTTGTATCACCATTTTGCACCCTAACCCTAGGAAATCATTACTGGCTACTTATCTTACTCTACATGGCTCCCCCCAAACATTCCATGTCCTGGAATTTAAATTCCACCTTTCACTCTCTCCGTCATTACGCCTGCCTCGATCGCCATCTTCACCCCCGACTTCCCAGCACCAGCCATCTTCTAACCCGCTCCGTAAACCTCCAGTGCCCACCTTTTTTCTCCTTGCTCATGTCTGCCCCCTCCTCTCCCCTTGAGGATCTTATCCATCAGTGCGCCGGCATGGCTCTTACCTCTAACGAACAACAGACCCTTAAGGTCGATGACTTGCTCGACAAACCCAGTGAATTAAACTTTGCTTGCAGCCTTCTTGGGAAGATTCTTATGGTGAAGATTGTTGATATGCGAAGCCTAGAGCGCACCTTGTCCATGGCCTGGAAATGCGAGTTCGAGCTGTGAGTTCGTAATCTAGGTTCCAACCTTTTTCCGTTTGAGTTACCCGATGAAGAAAGTCTGTCCAATGCCCTCAATCGCGGCCCTTGGACTTATGATGGCTGTTTGATTGTCCTAGATCACATCGACAAATCCAAGTCCCCTGCAGACCATGAGTTCAAATTGTGTCCATTTTGGGTTCGAGTTCATGATCTCCCAATGTGGTTTCTCAACCGAAATTTCACAAAGAGACTAGGGAACCGTATCGTCCACTTCGTCAGGCGGGTGCTTTTATGCGCCTTAAAATCAATCTTGACATCACCCAGGCTCTCCTTCGTTTTGTCAAAATCTCCATAGAAGGTAAACCCACACTGCTTCGCCTCACTTATGAACGCTTACCTAATCTCTGCTATCTATGTGGCCACTTCACCCACCTTGTTCGTGAGTGTCCATATCGTATTGAAGCCGCCTTTCAAGAGTTCAACTATAGTCCATGGATGAAGGTGTTGTGCAAAATTAAGCATTAAAGTGGATAGATATGTGCAATGAGCAGACAAGTGTACCTATTCGTTGTAATACAACAAGTGTCGTATCCACAAGGAAATTGATCCAATAACCCTAAGCTCGGTATTAAGTGAAGTGAGTAAAAGCAGTAAATGGGGTTTAGCCAGAGGCAAGCTTGGTTGATTAGTAGAGCATAAAACGGTAAAATTTGCAAGTAAAATGAAATTAGTAAGGAATGGGGGTAAAAGCACTCTAGGATAGTGGGAGTCCACTTGGCCACCTAAGTTCACTTTAAATACACTTCAACACCTATTGTCTTTTAGAACTAATATCATAGTCTTCCAAATCATGGAAAAACTAATTTGTATCCAATTAATTCAAACCACTTAAATCCAAAGGGGCAAGAGCAATTAGATAGCATTAAAACAAGTTCTTCACAAAAGCCCTAAAATTCCAATCCCTAATTAAGAGAATTGAAAGTGAGGGTTTATGCCCAATTCATCCAATTTCTAGCACCAAACCCTAGAATTACTAGAAATCTCACACAATGTAATTAGTGGCCAACTCAAAGCATTAATAAAGCACCATTGAAGATAAAACAATAATCATTAATTGAAGAGTGTTTACAAGCTAATTAAGTGTATCTAAGCTTTATCCCATCCTAGAGCACTAAATGGGACTACTCAAGCATTACAAAGGAAACAAGAGAGAAAAGATTAGAGATAGCCATAGGAGGAGCTTGGGGTAGGTAAGGAACTTCTTCTCTTCTCTTCTCTTCTCCTCTTCTTCTCTACTCTTCTTCCCTCTCAAAATCGCCCTATTTTGCTATCTAGCCCTCGTTTTTGTGTCAAAATGAGAATGCCCCTTTTTCCGCCAAATTCCCCATTAAACACTGTAAATCTAGGCAAAATTTAGTTCAGACGTTTGGGTCGGTCTCGTGGCTCGGTCGGCCCCCGTGGAAGTGAGCACGTGCGAAACTAATGTACGACTGACCCATACCGACCCAGACTTTATGGGTCGGTCGATTCCAGTAGGTTGAGCTCACGGGGAAATAATCCGACCGACCCAGACTGGGTCGGTCCTATGGGTTGGTCCTGCTCCAGAGATTTTCTCCAACTTGCGCGGGGCCTAGAATCTTCGTTGTGGCTCGGAATTGCTCCCCGTTTGCGGCGTTGGAAAGACTAAGAGATGAATAATTCAAGGATGCACTTTAACAGCTCCAAAAGAATCCTAAAGTATACTCAAAATGATCTTTTACCTATCAAGGGACCAAAATATATAAGTTCACTATTAATCACAAAAATACTCTATTAAGTGGTGAAATAGGTCATGAATGCACTAAAATAAAGTTGAATAAAGAACCTAAATTCACATAGTTTCACCACTTATCAACTCCCCCACACTTATCTATTTGCTTGTCCTCAAGCAAAACTAGGACTACATGAAGGTGGAATATTTAAAGCAAACAAATGTTCAAATGAATTCTTGGATAATTTTGAACTAAAAGGGTGTAAAACTCTTGAGGAGTGCAGACCAACCTAATCATGGTGACATGGGTGTGCTTAGGGCAAAATAAAAATATAGACTTTCGGGGTATGATCTAGAGTGCTTCGACGTTTTTTTAACGATTATGGAACTTAGAGAACTTTTACCATGGTCAAATTCTCTCAAGAATGGGCATTGAGAATAAAACAAAAGGAAAAATAGAGATTTGCATTTTAGTTCACTTTTGCAATAAGAGATGAGGAGAAGATAACTAGGCATTTTGCCTTTGCATTTAAGAACACTCAACTCTCATTTGTGTTGGTTACCAATGGTGTCTCTCAAGTTCCTTTATTTTCTTCACAAGGAAGAACCGATTAGCAATCCCTAGATGAGAAGACAAAAAGAACCCCTAAGCATTTAAGATTCACCAGAGATAGGGTCATAAGGTTGCCCCTCATTTAATGCTCATCAAGCGAGGATTTTGAAATTTTTTTATGAAGAAATCCAAGAGTTCATGAGAAAACTTGCTTCCTAGAAATGTAACTCATAAATGGAAGCAACAAGATAAGCATAAGAGGTTGAGCAGTGCACAAAAAGAAAAGGTCGGTTCCCCCACACTTGAATGGGACAATGTTCTCATTGTTCAACAATAAAATCGGGTAGAAATAAATAGGACCTTTTCGAAGCACTAAACACAGAGTTGGCAAAAGTATAATGCATTGTTTAAGTATTAAGGAGTTAGAGAACTAGTACTCCCCTAATAAGACGTGAGTTGGATGAAGGGTTCCCCCATACATGATAGTGTCTGGGGTCGTTGAAGCGCTAGCTCTGACGGTGAAGAGTCGGAGACCCTAGGAAAATTTTGAAAGAGTTCCTCTTGCATTTGTCCTAACTCAGCCTTGAGGAGTTTTTGTTGGCAATGTGTGTATATCTACAATGCATAATCAAAAGCAACAAGGCGCAAAAAGGATTCCGAAGAATTCACAAAAGCCCATGGTTAGATTTCAAAAGTAGACTCATAGATGAGTCTAATACCATAACATTCAAAAGGTACAAAAAGCATAAAGGTAGGGCGGAAAGTAAAGTACGGGACAACTAAATTAAAAGAAATTCAAATGACATAAACAGAACCAATATCCAAACTAAACATAAGAGTTTCAAAAGATAGCACTCTAGCACCCGATAGCATAAACCGGCTACTGAGAAGGTGGAGCATCGGGTCGGAGCTCGTCTCGCAGGCGCTACATCCTAGCCTTCATCTCTACCTGCATCTTGGCCTCTAACTTGCAATGATAGGCCGCCATGCGCTCCTCTGCTGAGAGATAGTATCCGGTGGTGGTGGGGGCAGAGCATGGAGTGGGGCGCTCGGAGCTACTGGTCCGGAGGAGGATGAGCCGGCACTCTGCTAGTCATCCTCTACATTCCCCTTCTGCCAAGTCACCCCGTTCCAGGAGAAACCCATCCTCTGCATAGCGTAGCCATGAATGAAGTCCATGGGGTCAGATACAGCCTCGACCTCAGTCGACACGCCCTGGTGGACAATCTGAAGGTGCAGGAAGTGGGGGAAACCCAAGTGATGGGTGTCCTTCTGCTTCACAATATGCTGAATGTGTCGGAACATCAACCCAGAGAGAGAGAGAGAGAGGCTGGGCCGGGTCCGGGGATACCATGTAGTCCATCATGTAGCAGTCCATGGCGTTTAACTCCTTGCTGACCCGAGGGAGGATGTTGTGGTGGAGCAGCGCTAACATGACCCTCTTCACAGGGTCTCTCACCATGTTTAAGGTCATGGTGACCCTAAAATCTGTCCCGGCCTGATTCTTCTTTCTGCTCTGGACAGGGAGAGTGGACAAGTAGTGCCTCCGGTGAGCGCCAAGGTGCCGACCGATATGATAGTGTGTAGTGGAAGTCCTCAGGCGGGAGCCGGAAATATCATAGAAAAGACTCCATGGTGATGCAGATGTGCTGGCCACTGACATGGGAGATAATTGCATGTTGCCCGTACGCCTCCTCGACTGTAGCATTTGCGTAAAATTCTTTAACGAGACGAGGGCAGTACTGGCCGCCCATGTCCAGGACACACCCCCACCCGGTGCGGTCCACAACCTCCTGAAGCTCGAGGTCCGAGATGAGCTCGGGGTCGATAGTGCGCTCCTGCACGAATTCTCAAACGCGAGGATTATTATACTAGCTCCGGGCCTCCTCGTTGATGAAGCGGCCATCAAGAAGACCCGTGGGAAGACAGGTAGGCGCGGGTGCGGGCACGAGAGCCTGAGAAGGGCTGGCGCCACTCTTGCGCTTGGAGTTTCGTTGGGTTGGGAACTTATGGTTCTGAAACATAAAAAAGCAAACAAAGGAACACACAAGAAAAAGAAAGAGAAACAGATAAAATAAGTAGTTAATTGAAAGATTAACCGGAAGAGAAACAAAAGACGAGATTGCACTGATATAAAATTTTTTTTGATAGAATCTCTCAAGTTCGGGCCTCGGACTGATAAAGGGAGAGCCTCTAGCTCGAGTACTTGGCATACACAGAGAAAGCGGATACCAGAACAACACAAGAACAACTGAACTTGAATAAGAAAAATGAAAACACAAAGAAAGAAAAAAAACTAAAATACCGAACCTAGGGAAATTGAATAATCAATTTCCCCGGCAGCGGCGCCATAAACTTGTTGTGCAAAACCTAAGCATTAAAGGGGTTAGATATGTGCATTGAGCAAGTAAGTGTACCTATTCGTTGTAATACAACAAGTGTCGTATCCACAAGGAAATTGATCCAATAACCCTAAGCTCGGTATTAAGTGAAGTGAGTAAAAGCAGTAAATAGGGTTTAGCTAGAGGCAGACATGGTTGATTAGCAGAGCAATAAAACGGTAAAATTTGCAAGTAAAATGAAATTAGTATGGAATGGGGGTAAAAGCACTCTAGGATAGTGGGAGTCCACTTGGCCACCTAAGTTCACTCATAAATACACTTCAACACCAATTGTCTATTAGAACTAATATCATAGTCTTCCAAATCATGGAAAAACTAATTCGTATCCAATTAATTCAAACCACTTAAATCCAAAGGGGCAAAAGCAATTAGATAGCATTATAACAAGTTCTTCACAAAAGCCTTAAAATTCCAATCCCTAATTAAGAGAATTGAAAGTGAGGGTTTATGCCCAATTCATCCAATTTCAAGCACCAAACCCTAGAATCACTAGAAATCTCACACAATGCAATTAGTGGCCAACTCAAAGCATTAATAAAGCACCATTGGAGATAAAATAATAATCATTAATTGAAGAGTGTTTACAAGCTAATTAAGTGTATCTAAGCTTCATCCCATCCTAGAGCACTAAATGGGACTACTCAAGCATTACAAAGGAAACAAGAGAGAAAGGATTAGAGATAGCCATAGGAGGAGCTTGGGGGAGGTAAGGATCTTCTTCTCTTCTCTTTTCCTCTTCTCCTCTTCTTCTCTCTCAAAATCGCCCTATTATGCTCTCTAGCCCTTGTTTTTGTGTCAAAATGAGAATGCCCCCTTTCCCCCCAAATTCCTCGTTAAAAACTACAAATCTGGGCAAAATTTGGTTCCGACCGACCCAAACTGGGTCGTCTTGTGGGTCGGTCGGCCCCTGGGAAGCGAGCACGTGAGAAACTAATGTACGACCGACCCATGACCGACCCAGACTTTATGGGTCGGTCAATTCCAGTAGGTTGAGCTCACGGGGAAATAGTCCGACTGACCCAGACTGGGTCGATCCTATGGGCTGTTCCTGCTCCGGAGATTTGCTCCAACTTCGGGGCCTGAAATCTTTGTTGTGGCTCGGAATTACTCCCCGTTTGCGGTGTTGGAAAGATTGAGAGATGAAGAATTCAAGGATGCACTTTAACAACTCCAAAAGAATCCAAAAGTATACTCAAAATGAGCTTTCACCTATCAAGGGACCAAAATATATAAGTTCACTATTAATCACAAAAATACTCTACTAAGTGGTGAATAGAGCTATCAAATGGGCGGGCGGGCTGGGTTCGGGCTGGGCCGACATTAAATTCTAGGCCCGAACAAGCCTATATTTTTGTCCAAGCCCGTTTTTAAATTTTTCGGGTCGGGCTAGGCCTGGACTTATTTTAATCTTTGCCATTGCCCGGCCCGCCTGACCCGGTTTTATAATTTTTTTATAATATTGTTAGTTTTTTTGAAAAAATATATAGACTATATAATATTAATATATATTAAATATAATATGAATATATGTTGTCTGTAATATTAATAGATATTATATATAATTTAAATAAATAATACAAGGTATTATATAAAATTAATTTAAATATAGACTTCCACCCATTTTCAGTACTTTATTTTCTAACTCTAGCATAAGAATTAAAGAGAAAAAATTTAGACTATTTTACCCTTATTTTTTGCATTGAGAATTGAAATAATTTGAAAATTAGAGTTGTAAAATAAAAGATGGGATGGTAGAATTGAAATACCCCAAACCTTTATATGTTGTTTAAATATTAAACTATGGTATTTAAAGGCTAAAAAGTGCCTTAGAAACATTAGTGAATAATTTAAACCATAGTAAAAACAATAAAGTACCATAAACACAGTTTGAGCAAAAACATGCTCTAAGCTTGGAATGAACTTGGTTAGGACCCAAAGAGCCTACCAAGACTTAATAATATGCAATTATGATTTAATAAGGATAATTAAGTCCTTAAGAAACATTGGTAGACAATTGAAACCAAACAAAACACAGGAAAACACTTTAAAGTCAATTTTAGCAAATACTTGCCCTAGACTTGGTGTAACCTTGTATAAGACCTAAAGGTCATTATTAGACCTTATTAACATTCTAATGAAAATTTTAAACCAATTACTAAAGAAAACCAAGCTTGAAAACAAGTTAAAACACAAAATGTGCTTTAAGGAGCCTTAAAGCACATTTTTGAAAAATTGTCTTGGAAATGAGTTTTGAGTGGCTAAATGTCCATCATTACTCTTTAATCAAAATGTGTACCACTTAGTATCACATTAGGAAGTCTAAATCAATGGGAAATCAAAAATTTCACAATTATGTGCACTAATTTGTGAATAGTGCTCAAATAGTGCTAGTTTAAGACATAAGTCAACATGAGTTGTTTAATTGGTCAACAAAGGCTATAAAATATCTTATTATATAAAGGGGGCCGGTTTTCTAAGTTGTGATTCATCCAACTTAATTAACTAATAAAAGAGAAGAAAGGAAAAGTAAGTAAAATAAGTTTACTATTTACCTTTTTCATAAAATATCTTAACAAAAGGCATACCTCTCACCCCCTTTCTTCATTTCCTCCATTCCCCATCGTCTTCTTCATCTTCTCCCAACTCCAAAACCGTTCTCCTACAGTACCACTTCATTCTTCATCTTCTTTTACTTGTAACTCATGGCTCCATGCTCCAAAATCAGTTTCAAGACTACCTTAGTCTTAGTTAGACCAAGCTCTTCACTTCTATCTTTTCAAATCTTAGAGAAATCCATTTTGGTGCCATGAAGAATCTCCACTGAAGGAGGAAAATCTCACCTTTTCACACCTTGTTGTTCTCCTTTGCTTCAAGGTAAGGAAAATCAAAGAAAATCCATGTTTCCCTTCATTTTCATATATAGCCGAAAATTCACCTCTTAATGGTGCCTTGGCTTACTCTTTTTAGTAGCTTGAATTGATCTTCAAAGGACTAGGAGGAGTCCTCTCTTGCTACTTATTCAAACTCTCATTCAAATCCAAGGTAAACTTCCATTTTAGTGTTTTAAGACACTTATGTAAATCTAGGGTTTAATTATGAGTTAAAGTATGAAAATTAATTCTCATTACCCTTATATGTGTATTGGTTAGAAGATTGAAAAGTGATAAAAGCTCCTTGCTGATTTTCAATCAAGAAAGAACAAGAGAAAACAAGTGAGAAAATCTTGAAGAGAAGAGGTAAATGACCTCTCTTAATGTAGTTTTGTGTACTAGGAAATTGAGCTATATTTGCTTAATAAATAACCTAAAGAGCCAATGGGAAATGAGCTAGAAAGCTATCTACAAGGTGGACTAAAAGGACATGGGAGCATTGTTGTGTGTAATTGCAGGTTGAAGGCATTTAAATGTGGAAATTCAGTGTTTAAGATTAATGCAATTTAAGGGCCTAAGAGCCATGTCATAACCCAGACCGACACATCTCAGTAAAAGTTAATATGTACGGTGTGGTCGGTACTATATTGAGACCGACACATCTCAGTAAAAGTTAATATGTACGGTGTGTTCGGTATTGTATTGAGACCGACACATCTCAGTGAAGTTAATATGTACGGTGTGTTCGGAATTATATTATATCCGACGCATCTTAAGTAAATATATGTTCTTAATGTAGAACAATAAGTCATTGTATAACGAGCTTAGCATAGGAATAAAAAGATTCTCTAGGCTCCAATGAGATTACTAACTCACATCTCGGGGTACGTGTCCTCACGTGACCCTCTCCAAGTTATGTTGTATGTACGTTAAAATGTGAAATGAGTTGTTATGTGGAGTATGTGGATCATGGGTATCAATCCCAGGTCATGATAAGAGGAATTTAAGTATAACCCGACTAATGGGTAAGTGTCGTCTAACAAGGAATTAGCTCCATTAAAGGAGAAACCCTCAAGGGTTAAAGAACACAATGAGTGATCTAACGAATATTGATGTGTTGACTGATTTGTTGAGTCCCATTGTTGTGGGTATGTAATGTGTTATGTGTTTATAGTTTTCATGCATGATTTAAATATAATCAATCGCATGCTTAGACGACAATTAGTTGTGCGTGGCCCGGTAGTATGTGGGCTGCACGATTACCATACCAGCAAAGGTGCTGAGCCCCTCGGGGGGCCACCCTTTCTTTCCTTTTCAGGTACAAGGAGCTGGAAGCCGTTCAAGAGTAGGACGGGGTAGTTGTTTGCGCATGGGTAGTTCATTTAATTACTTATGTATTGTAGGTGTAGTAAGACCGAAGTTGTTGTCGGCATTAGTTTGTAAATACTCGGTACAGTTGGAATGTAAATGTGTAATGATTATTGGAAATGGAAAAAAATTGTAATGTATAGTTGCTCGGGAATCTGGTCCATTAGACCGGTACAATGTATATGTATTAGCCTTGTTAGCCACGTGGGTGGTTAACGGTGTGTAACACCAATGAGTTAAGTAATGTGATGAGTTATGTTTTCCGCTGCAAATGGTTGTTAAGTGTATTGTTGTAGTTGGGGTTTTACAAGAATTGGAAAGCAGATCACAAAAAAGACAAAAACATCTTATATTTTGAAACTAGTGAAAGAATCCAGCAAATCATATATAGAAAACAAGGGGAGTATTATATTATATTTATAAATATATATATAATAATAAACCGGGCCGGGCCGGGCTTAGTTGCGGGCCTAAAATTTTACCGAAGCCCGGCCCGGTTTTTCATTCGGGCCTGATTTGTTGTCCAAACCCCCCAAAATTTTTTTGGACGGGCTTTTCGGGCTTTATTTCTGGGCCAGGCCGGGTTGGGCCACCGGGCCCGGTCAGTGTTGATCAGCTCTAGTGGTGAAATAGGTCATGAATGCACTAAAATAAAGGTGAATAAAGAACCTAAATTCACATAGTTTCACCACTTACAGAAGGCTGGTTACCAAAGTGACGGTCGCCCTAGGCCTGCAGATCCTTTGCCCATTTCTGCTCTCCCGCACTCTCCAGCACCAAGCATCTCTCAACAAGTCCCACTCAACAGCTCGGCTCTCCCCATGGACACTAGAGTCCAACCTGCTACAGAGGAACATGGCGCTACTGATCTTGAGGAGGACGAGATTCTACTAGACAACTCGAATGGCCATAAATGTAAGCTTCAGAATGTTCATTCTTCTTCGACAGTGGCTGAACTTCACGAGATGCTGGCCTTGGAGGACGTTTCTAAGAAGGGCAAAGCGGTGATTGTCTCCGATCTCGATCAGATGACCTTGGGAGAGACCCAGGGTCGCCCAGTAGAATGAGTTTCCTTGCCGCGAACTGTCGTGAGCTTGGTTCTACCATTACAGTTTGCTGGATTATGGAGGTGATTAGGGTAGAAGCACCTCTTTTTGTATTTTTGATGGAGACAAAGTTGTCGGCTTTTTAAGATGCGTCATGTAGCTGATAGGTTTAGGGGTTACAATTGGATTGCGGGTGACAGTGTAGGTCGAAGTGCGGGAGTTGTCTTTTTTTGGAATCAATCTTTTGATGTAAAGCTCCTTAGTTACTCCGCTAGGCATGTAGATTGTGTCATTGTGAATCTAGGGGGTAGTCAATGGCGGATCCAGGTTTGTATGGTTGGTTTCTTGCTACTGACAAATGGAAACTTGGACTTTTTATGCTATTTACGTGACCAATGGGTTCCCTTGGCTTATTGGAGGTGATTTCAATGAAATCATGTTCCCTTCAGAACATTTAGGGAGAGGGCACAAACCACCTTCAACCATGCAGGCTTTTCGTGATTGTGTGACATCTTTCCATTTACAAGATTTAGGTTACGTTGGTCCAAAATTCACCTACGCCAAAAGAGCCAAGCTCCACACAAACGTCAAGTGTCGGTTGGACCATTTCCTCTCCAATGACAGTTGGTTGTCCATGTTTCCCAATGCTCAAAATACACATTTACTATGGGGTCATTCGGATCATAAGCCAATCAAGCTCCAATTTTCACCTTCTACCCGTCGGGGTCCCAAGCCGTTTTGATTCGAGAATTGTTTGGGCACAACACCCTGTTTGTCAATCCCTGGTCCGTCAAGCTTGGCAAAACCATTCAGTGTCGGGTTTTATGGATAGAGCATGGCTTTGTGTAAGGCGTTTGTCTTATTGGGGTAGGAAACAGTATTGGAAGGAAAAGGAAACTCTTGAGCAGATGAAAATTGATTTAGACCGGGTTGCTTCCCAGCCACCAATTGATGCTAACTTGGCCCAGTGATGTGTCTTGAACAAAACCGTGGATTCTTTGCTCTAGAAGGAGGACATTAGGCTACACCAGAGATCAAGACAATCGTGGATCAGTGCTGGTGGTAGGAATTCGGCTTATTTTATGGCTAGACACAAGTCACGGGCTAGACAAAATGCTATTTATCAACTGTCTTCTCCATCTCAACCCCCTGCCTCCTCCTGGGCACCCATTGAAGCTCTTGCCCATGGCTATTTTCAGCAACTTTTCACCAATACTAAATCCCCACCCCAATCTCCACCTTCTAGCCTGTGTTGAAGGTCGGGTCCCTCCAGACTTGTTTCACAACATGGCTCTTCTATACACTCGCCAGGAGGTTATTGCTGCTAACAATCAAATGCATCCGTCTAAGGCACCAGGGCCAGATGGGATTAATGTTACATTCCTTCGTACCTTCTGGCCTGTTCTTTCCCAGGACTTCATCAACACTTGCTTGCAGTTTCTCAACACACCAACTCTCCCCCCAGATTTGAACCATACTCAAGTGGTTTTAATTCCGAAGAAGAAAGGGGCAACTTTGATCACAGATTTTCACCCAATATCACTATGGACATCATTTACCGTGTAATTTCAAAAGCTCTCGTCAACCGTATTACACTGGTCATGTCTCATGTTATCTCATCTAATCAAGCAACGTTTGTCAAAGACAGGCTCCACACCAGACCAATTATATCTCATGAGGTATTACATTATATGTGCACTTCTAAAACATACATTCGAGGGCACTTTGCTCACAAAGTGGACATGTCAAAGGCTTTTGACCGTTTAGAGTGGGACTTTATCTTCATGTTCTCACCAGCATGGGGTTCCATCCTTCATGGATTACATTGGTTCGAAAATGCATTACGTCCATCACCACCTCCATCATGATTAATGGGTACCCCGGTCACTCTTTTCTTCCTGATGAGGCAGCACCCGCCAAGGTGACCCTTTATCCTCATTTCTTTATATTTGCTACATGGAGGTCCTCAGTTCTTCTTTGCAACTAGTGACTGATGTTGGCTTATATATAAGGGTTTTGTTTTAAAACACATGGCCTCATCTATTACCAATCTGTTATTAGCGGACGACTATGCCATTTTTAGGACTACTTCAGATCAGAGCGACACTCTCACCTCCGTCTTGGATGACTTTAAGCTTGCTTTGGGTCAATGCATCAACTATGATAAGTCACCTGTTATGTTCTCCAGGCATCTCAACCCACATGTACGTGCTCATATTATGTCTCGTTTGCATGCTCGTCTGGTGGATGACTTGGGTCTGTATCTAGGGTTTCCCAGCTCGATAGAAAAATACAGGAGCTCCGTTTTCGGTTACATTCGTGAGCGTATTACTAGTTGTATTCAATCTTGGACTTCTAAAGTTTCCCAAGTATGACGCGAGACCCTGATCAAGGCTGTGCTTCAGGCGATCCCTACGTATGTTATGTCGGTTATCCTACTCCCAAAAACTATGCTCAAACATATCTAGAGTCAACTGGCTAGGTTTTGGTGGACTGGCTCCATGGCTAAGAAGGGCATTCATTGGAAGAAATGGGCTTCTCTCTGCCTCAGTCCTTTCTCTAGGGGTATGGGGTTCTAGGATCTTCTCAATTTTAATCGAGCATTGTTGGCTAAGCAGTTATGGCGCATTATTACTGAGCCTCATTCAGTCTTATCCCAACTCATCGACGCCAGATATCTCCAGACAGGTTCGATTTTTACCGCTGCAGCCAAGCCAAATGCTAGTTCTATATGGAAAGCCCTACTTAGTATTACTAACTTGATCACATTTGGGGGAAGAAGGCATTTGATCCACGGCAAGCTCACTACTATCAATGACAGATGGATCAAAGGTAAAGAGAGTGGTCGTCCTTTTTTGTGGCAGCTCCCCTCCCCTTCTCTTGCTGCTGCCCCTGTGGCTACGCTTCTTAATGCTCCTGGCTCGTGGAATATTGATCTCTTACAAGCTTGGTTTCCAATGTCCGACGTGTGCTTGATAATTCAAATGCACCCACCTCAACAGCAGCCACACTTGACCACCTCCTAGTGTTGGGCATTTACTCTTCAGGTGCCTTTTCAGTTAAGTTGGCCTATCGTGCAGATTTTCAACGTCGGCATACTACCGCTTCTGCTTCCTCTTCCACCCATGACAACCCTTTTGGCCAAGCGGTTATGCGTGTCAAGAAGCTGAATATCCCCCTAGGGTCAAACTGTTTGCTTGGAAGCTGTTTAATGGTATTCTCCCTTATAAATTGAAGACAACACGACGCTTGAAGCTCATGGATGGTGATCATAGCTGCATCTCCTGTGGGGCCCCCGAATCCTTATCCCATGTTCTGCTGTCCATTGCCCTCGGATCTTCTCCTACTGGGACCTCTTCTCTGACACCTTACTCCCCCCAAGTGTCGCCTCCGATGCAACTTTTGTAGACTGGTACTTGGAGTTTTGTCGCTCTTCCTCTCTCCCCTCTTTGGCAACCATCACTTTGCTCCTCTGGCGCCTTTGGTTCATCCGTTGTCAATTCAATCACTCTCGTATTACATTTTTTGACCAAGGTTGGTGCCAAGCAGATAACCCCCCCCCCCCCCCCGCCCCACCCCCCCCCCCCCCCGCCCCACTTTTGCAGCATCGCACTTGTCGATCTGTAGTTTTTTGACATTTATGTGGACTGTAGTTTGGACCAATTTAATCATTTTGGCATTGCTTATGCTGGTCTCCAAGATGGGGTGCTCAAGTTGGCTGGCTATAAAGGGGGTACTGGGCCATTCCTATCCGCTCAAGTTGAAGCTTGGGCCATGGAGTTTGACCTTTAGGCGGGCTTGGCTTCCGGTGCTACTTCATTCTGAATCTTGACCGATTGCAAAAAGCTCACAGACTACCTGGATCACGGTGCTTCCTCTCCGACACTCCTTCCCTCTGTGCAGGATGTTTTAAATTGTTTTCTAGGTTCAGTAGGAATGTCTCCAATTATCACTTGATTTCACGTACCAAGATCTGACAATTTGTCAACCCATTACTTAGCCAATTTAGGTCGCTCTCAAGTCTCAACTCAACAATGAACCTCTGATACTATTTCAGAGTTTGTTTCTGGGTATATAACTGTTAGGAAAAATTACATCCCCCACCCATGACGTTTGGCAAAATTACACACCCCATCCACGAGGTTTCAAAAATTATTTTGCCCATCCATGTGGTTTCCACAATTTTACATCCAGCAACTTTTCTAATATTTGATCAACTTAAAGATGGTTAAATGTTGTCCAACATTGATGAAACTTTACATGGACGATACTAAAGTGTTATATTTTGGTAAAACGTGAAATCCAAAGTTTTTTAAGCTCATATATGATCTGTGGGACCCTTTGAACGTATCTCATGTTTCATTGGGTCCCACGGGTCCTATATGACCTTAAAAAACTTTGGATTTGGCATTGGACAAAAATATAACATCTTAGCATCATCCATGTAAAGTTTCATCAATTTTGGATAACATTTAACCTTCTTTTAAGTTGATCAAATATTAGAAAAGTTGCTGGATGTAAAATTGTGGAAACCACATGGGTGGGCAAAGTAATTTTTGAAACCTCATGGGTAAGATATGTAATTTCGCCAAACGTCATGGGTGGGGATGTAATTTCCCATCCCTAACTGTTAATAGAGGTGATCATTCGGGTGGGCGGGCCGGGTCGGGCCGGGCCAAAGGAAAATTTTAGGCCCGTCGCGGCCTATTTTCAAAAACTAAGCCCGTTTTTACATGCTCGGGCCGGGCCGGGCTAGGCCCGGTTTTTCCAGGTTTTGCCGAAGCCCGACCCGCCCGGCCCGGTTTTTTAATTTTTTTATAAAATTAATAATTTTTAAAAAAATTAATATATTTTAATATAGATTCATATATATATATAACTTAATTAAAATTTATTATTATATATAATTTTTGTATATATATATAAAAATTAAATGATATATTACATTTTAAAAAATAATAATAAATAATATAGAAGCGGGCCGGGCCGGGCTTGCCCACGGGCTCAAAAAATGTGCCGTGGCCCGGCCCGGTTTTTTATTCGGGCCTAGTTATATGTCCAGGCCCGCCCAGAAGCCCAATCGGGCTCGGCCTGTCGGGCTTTTTTACGGGCCGGGTCGGACCGGGCTGCCGGGCCGGACACATTATGATCAGCTCTACCTGTTAACACCATCTTGCATTTTTTTTTTTTAAAAAAAAGTTCAATCTTGGACGGAAACAGGGACAAGGCAGGGAAGCCGAAAAATTATATACTTCTCAAGTATCACTATTAGATTCGATCTTCGCCGTTGATTTCGAGGATTCACTTGGACGAGTCAGTCAACCAACTATCAGATGATTCTCCCGTCTCAACCTTCGTCTTCGTTTTCCTCTCTCCCTACCATAGTTTCCTCCTGCCCACTCTTAAACCGCCGGCTAACACTCCCGTTCACCTTCTTTATCTGACTGTCTGTATATATCAAAAGTCGCCGCGTAACGATTGTGTAGATTCTGCAGTTTCAGCATCTAGCCAGGTTGGTGGCTAACTTCGCCCCTGACGATTCTGTTTTTCTTAATTTGTATTTTAATCAGTTCCTCTTCGAATTTTGGTTTAGTGGAAGTTCAATTCATTAGATTCATAACTGGTCCTCTTGAGTGTCCGATGTTTCTTAGCTTGTGTCCTCCCCCCACCCCCGAAATAAAATGATGATCATTTCTAGGTTTCCTCTTTGATGAAGCGAAAGTGCTTCGTCGAGAACCGAGAAGTTAAGACAATTAATCCGGCTGCTTTGGCGTTTCACTCTGAAGCGTTTGATGCATAATTGAATTTGCCCCTTTTTGTAGTGATAACTCCTTGCTGAGTGTCAAGTTGTTCCCGACGCTCTTGTTTGAGCTGGTTGCTTAAAGAAGTGTCATTTCTATCGACCTTTTATTGTTCTCTCCCGCATTTCTCTACTTCTAAAAACCAAGAACATGCATAAAATTGTTGAAATCTCACTGAGAGGATTGGTTCAGTTCCCTATAAATTTCCTTTTCTCTTCCCTATATCATCCTGGATGAACGAATTTGTTTTGAAGATGTAAGTTACGTATTCTAGGCTGTTTGATGGAGGCAATAAGCTGATTCATTTGATCTTATGATGTTGAAGCCTTATCTCTCGTAATTTGTTATTTTGGATACCTAATCGGTCTGGTAAACCGAAAAGGGTCTAAGTTTTATAGTGTTTACCAGTTGGTGTCGATTGTCTTTTATCCCTGACAGCTACTATTTCAAGCAGGTTTGAGCTACTGTTTGTCCTTTGAGCTGTTTTATTCCCAGTAGTCTTTGGGGGAAATGAATACGGAACCTGATGAAAAGTTAAGTGCATCAGTCAGAGAACCAAATACGCAAACAGTTGCCCCCAATATTCTTGGTGCTAATAGCGGGACAGACGATATTGCATCTAGGCTATCAGCTCCAGCTGCACAAACTGCTGCCTCCAGTAATTTTGTCACAACCGATGCTGGTGCTTCTGGACAACCAGCCACAGGCGTATCATCGTGGGCCAAAAATTTGAAAATTCCCCAGCCATTTGGTGGCGGGCAGGATGAATTAAACTCTACCAAATCTACTTTTGCTCGGTTTACGAGTGGGATTGGGCTGCGTTTGTCCCCAAAAGGTCAAGCTACAGAGCAAGAATCTGATGGATTACCATCACCACAGTCTAACTTCTTTGGGAATCTGACAAAAGGAATTGTTGATTCATCTAAAAGTGCGGTGAAGGCTGTCACTGACAGGGCTCGTCATGTGGTGTCGCAGAACAAAAGAAGATTTCTGGTGGAGCTTTTCTTTTCATCTTTTTTGAACATGTTGCTGTTTGCAGAGATATTGGCGTATGTTTATTAGAGTCCTTAATTTTATATAATTGTTTTGTTCACGCAGGAAGACGGTTTTGACTTGGACATGACATATATTACGGAGAATATTATTGCCATGGGATTTCCTGCTGGTGACTTAAGTTCTGGTTTGCTGGGATATGTTGAGGTGACCACTTTACATTGAGCCCATGAATGCTCAAATATTCTAGCTATATGATTTGTCCTCTCTAAGCTGCCCCGTTTACCAACTTGTTGCAGGGTGCTTACCGGAATCACATGGAAGAAGTGGTGAGGTTCTTTGAGATGCGCCATAAGGTAATATCGTGTGTACTTTTTGTCTCTCTGCTTGTACGACACTATTAGATGGAGCTTACATCAAGCTGAGGTTAAACATTATTTCAACATGAACTTCTTATGGAGTTTTCAAGGAGCATATAAGAGATGCGCCATGAATATTTCAGGATGAGTAGCCAATAGGCTGCAGATTCCTGGTCTACTAAAGTAAAATGATACAAGCAATCAGAGAAGTAATAGCTCTGTTTGCTCTTATGTGTTCAAGGGACTGTCTAGGAGTTGGAGTGAGTGAGGGTCTGCTTGGTAGAGTTCTAATTTGAAAATATACATAATGAACATATCATGGTAGATATGTCAGGACAGGGAAGGAAGATGCGTTAGTTTATAATGTTGTCTTGCTTGTTTCTGTAGTTTTCCACCCTTACCAATTACTCCATGTATTTGATTTGAAAAAGTTCTGATTGAAGTGGATCTCTTACACACAGGATAAATACAAAGTGTACAATCTTTGTTCTGAAAGACTCTATGATGCCTCTCTTTTTGAAGGAAAGGTATGCTTTACTAACTCAAGCATTTCAATGTTGTGAGAGCAGCTTACCCTTTTAATCTTTTTTCCATCAAACCCAATATTTAAGTGAATTGTTTGTTGTGTATGCCTATAATTTGTAGAAATATATGGTCTTGAATTATTGTGATCCTTCAGTTAGACCGCTTAATGCTCCTGACACAGTCATCTATGCTTTTGCAGTATATGATTCTGCTCTGATACTCATTTGGAAATATTAATTTCTGTACTATATCTCTGATTGTGCTTCTCGTATCCATTTTCTCATATTGTCACACTGAATTATTTTTGACTATTTAACATCGTACGATAAACATTGCTCTTTGTTGCCATTTACTGCTAAAAAGCATTGAGCCCCTCAATTATTTTACATTTCTGCTTCTTATTTATAACTATTAAATGTCTGTCTCAGGTGGCTAGTTTTCCCTTTGATGATCACAACTGTCCTCCTACCAGACTTATGACAGCATTTTGTCAGAGTGCTTATTCATGGTTGAAAGAAGACATCGAGAATGTCGTGGTTGTGCATTGTAAGGCTGGTATGGCTAGGACTGGGTTGATGATTTCTTGTCTTCTCTTATACTTGAAGGTGAAATATCTCTGCATGCTTGTACTAGATGCAACAAGTTCCTTGTGCTATGCTCTCTCTTTGCTTATAGCATAGTTTGGTCTCATAAAATGTGCTATATATGTACTATTTTTAGTTCTTCCCAACGGCTGAGGAGTCCATTGATTTCTATAACCAGAAAAGATGTATTGATGGCAAGGCACTTGTTTTGCCTAGTCAAATTGTGAGTCTTCCTATCCTGTTTCTATAATTTTAGTGTATATTGTTGAAGATGGATGCGTTAGTTTAATATACTTGTTTTGCTGACTCTTTAACATTTTCTTCTCTAGAGGTATGTCAAGTACTTTGAACGAGTATTGACATATTTCAATGGCGAGAATCAACCTGGCCGTAGGTATGAAGTGCTACACTTGTATATGCTGAGCTCATTATCGGGTTGTTAATACATGGACGCCTCACGTGTATTATATTCACTGCTTTTTCAGGTGCATGCTAAGGGGATTTCGACTTCACCGATGCCCTTATTGGATCAGGCCACATATCACAATCTCTGATCACAATGGTATGATTTGAAAGTCGATCTTATTCTTTTATATGATTTGTGCTTTGTTGGAAGGGTTTATATATCTTTTTCTTGAAAAACATTCTTCTTAAGTAACTGGTTCTAGCGTAGCATGATTTATCAGAAAGTACATATTCTAAGAATCTCTGTTCGTGACATTGTCTGGTTGTATCTTTACATTATTGATGATTGAAGTGAATTTCAATTGCGTAAGGATGTACAGTGTAGTTAATGAGAAGGATTATTCATGAAACCCCTATTCTGATTAAACCCTTTGTTAGCTGTCATGTCATGTATCATTGCATATGTCAAGCGAGTGCCTATTGTTGGGTTTCAAATGATCATATCTACACCTCCTTGCTATTTTCCAAGCAATAGTCGCATTGCTTGTGCATTTTGTATAATTTATCAGTCTTGGAATCGTTGTTATGATGCTGTGCATTATTCAGCTTTTGTTGTCCCATTTAAGTCTTATTTTTTAAAGCTTACTACTTCTCCGTGTTAGTCGTGAGATTTGTTCTGGCTTTGTCATGCAGGTGTTCTTTTCTCAAGCAAAAAGCATCCCAGAACTAAGGATCTATCAGTATGTTTTTTTTGTGTTTCATTTGTTAAGTATTCTGAGTTTATAACATCCATTTTAAGAACTTGCGTTCTTGTTTGATTTCTTGGTCTGAATGTGGTATATTGGTGCAGCCTGAGGACTTTTGGTTTAGCCCACCGAAAAAAGGAGTTTTAGTTTTTGCCTTGCCTGGGGAACCTGGTCTTACAGAGCTGTGCGGGGACTTCAAAGTCCATTTTCATGATCGTCAAGGGGACTTTTACTTGTATGATTCAATTTATTGGCCAGTACAGCTTATAACTCTGACCTTTTTGTGGAGCTGAAATTTCTTTCTTTTATTTTGTTTGTCGATTTCAGTTGGCTGAACACAACAATGACAGAGAACAGGAAAACTCTGAACACTAGTGATATTGACTGGTTTGACAAGGTACGCAACTTCCTATTTCCTAATACTAATACTTTTGTTTAGAAACAAAAAGGCAGAGATTAGAACGGGAGAATAGACTTGTACGTGTTGTGGAACACCTATCAGATGCTATCGCAGTTGCTTTTTAATTATTATTCAGGTTTGCTTCAGCGGTTGAGTAGTGTTCTATTTTTGGTTTATTCTCCAGAGGAAACTTCCCTCGCCGGGTTTCCAAGTTGAAGTTGTTCTGGTTGACTTTGATAGTATTCCCTCAGCATCTCCTCCACCACCAGAACCTGAAGCGGTAACAACTCCCGTTCCACAAGCAGCAGATAAAAGCCCCAGCTCTAATGCTTCTTCCGTAGTCAATCAAAGCTCTCTGCCTCCGAATCCTGATCAGAGCAGTGAAAACCGAGAGAAAGATGATGTTTTCTCAGACAATGAAGCTGCTGAGGAACGATCAGGCTCCAAAATAGGAGGAAAACCTGAGCAATCAACTTCTTCTACCAGGGATAACAAACCGGCTGTGAGTCCTGTGGCTGGGAAGAAAACTACCACTAGCTCGGACCAGGTGGATTCCTTGACACAGATGACTGAGCAAATTTCAATTGGAAAAGGAAGTTCAACCACACCTAGCTTAGTGAGTGAGCCTAAAAACGAGGCACCTGGTATGAGCGGATCCAGTGAATTCAAGGTAATGGCTGCTGATGCTTCGGTATTCACGTTTGGAGATGAAGAAGACTTTGAGAGTGACTAGTGGGTTGCAAAGATGGTAAATCTGGCTGGAATATAATGATATGTTTCACTGAAGACGGTACATAGCGTTTAATGGTGGGGTGACAGAAGGAATGTGTTGCATGTCTTTTTCGTACTACTTTTCATGAACTTGAAGATCAGATTTCGTGTTTGTGGACTTGAACCGTGGCAAAGAAGGTTCAGTCATTTCAGAATGGCCTCAATGCAAGCATACAAATGTGTTAACCTTTTCTATAGTGATTTATACCTTCCGTTTGCTCTAAATACTAGTTTGATGTATATACAACTCTGACGTTGTCTTGTAATGTGGGCCCATGTTGGCGTTACTTTTTTTGTATACCGACAGTGAATATGATGAATATTTGTTCCCGTGGTAAGTGTGTTACAGTTGGCGACAACAGTTGCATTCTACGGTAGGCCATTTCCCTCTAGGCAAACATTAGTACATTACCCATCGAAGGGTTGGCTCTAGTCATACTCTTAAGGGGGAATTTAGGGCATCTCTACCAGAACAGAAAAACTTATGCATGCGTACAGTAAATTGCATAATACATACAACGTACTATAATAACCCCTGTTTGATTTGATTTGATCAATTAGCTCTTTTAGGAGGTAATAGTCCTTATCTGTGATGGGGTTTTGTTAGAGCGGATGATGTTTGAGTTCCGGGAATTGAATTTTGACCTATTCTTAAGTTGCAGTGGTAATTATGGTAAGAGGTCAAGGAAGAGGTAAGTGGTATCCTAATTATGTTGAGAAGTATGCTTGACACTGTTGTGATATGCACTAAATCTGGGAGAAATTTTGTCCATATATGTAGGTCACTCATTACCCTAATTGTTTGCCTTCTCGGGCGGTCATCATATATAGTGGAGTAGACCCACTTCTATGTAAGCAAAGATAATATATATTGTATGCAGCATATATGCTGATCTATCAGTTGTAGAAGCAGATGCTGTGAGTGGATTATCTTCTCCTCATGAGATAAAAATGAAAAGAGAATTCGCATACCCATCTAGTTATCTACTACTTGTACAACGATATTGATTAGTGTTGCTTGCTATGAGACTGGGTAGATCTTTTGCTTTGTGGTTATGATAATTTTGGTCAATAGTAACACTAATGAGTCAACATTTGTTGTTGGATGTCATGTGCAGCACGGTAAGGTGTTTTTGTTGCCTTTTCTTCTTTTGCTCTGTTTGTCGTGCTTCTGCGCCTTCTTTTCCTTCTTTTTTGTATAATGGCTAGGCTAGTGAGGTAGTGATGATTGGTGAAAGATTTCAATCTCCCACTTCCCACCGATATTGTTATTTATCTTTTTTCCAGTGAGTGGTTGGTTGTGTAGCTTGCTATCTTCAGGGTCAAACCTTAGTTGGGTCTCTTTTGAACCTTGGGAAATTTCATGTTTATGTCTTTCCTTTTCATGTCCATATTGAAGCGTACGTGATCGATCATTAAATTATATATAGTACTCTTGAACTTTTGACATTATATACTCCTATGTTTGTTCGTGTGGTGCTCCAGGATCAGCCAATTTTCACTTAAATAATTAAAAAAGAAGTTAGTTGGTTTGTTAGATCTTGTCGAGCTGTCCTTAATTAGGACACCCGCCGGCATTGAAAAACCTCTCGAGGAAGGAAAGAAGTCGATCGTATCTGTTGAAAATGTTGGCATATATACATCTTTCTTTCACACCACGAGCATCTGCAATTACTTCTTTGCGCGTGACAATAATATCTATCAATGGTAAGTCCGTGGCTAGTTAAATACGTACCATGATGAAACAGATTGCATATGCATTATAGAGACCAGGGGTTTGAAAGAAATGACCACTGTTGTGTAAGAACCAGAAAATAATTCCACACTCGATCGACAAGATCTTGGTGATGAGGTTACAAGGTCCCATGCACGTGTTTATATGATCCACTGAAGTGGGGGGCGGACAGCTGATTAAACATTATCAGAGAAAGTAGATTTCGTCCTTCTCCTTTTTTTTTTTGTTAATAATTGTGGTAATTATTGTAATTGTTTGTTGTAACTATGCAATAATTCCCACTCAAACTATGAAATAAGTGAGAGGGACCTAATTAATTAATTAATTAACTTAGCAGTAAAATTAGAAGCAGTAGTCAATAAAAAGCCATGATGTTTGTGTTTTGTGTGTGTGATGGTGAGGAGGTGAGTGTGTGGGGGCTCCTTATTTTGACTTTGATGATAAGCTACTACTCTCATTAGTCATTAGTGTATATAGCGGCACTGCAGTACTAAATGTACTACCCAATAATGCAACCAGCTGGGATCGATTTGGTTGGTCTGGGTCTGCGGTTTTCATTTTTGACATTTTTTTTTGTCTTTCTTAGGATATAGTGGGATTATTGCCGCAAGATTCATTTCCAAACATGTGATCTTGGTTTTTTTTTTAAAAAAAATCTCTTTTGTGTGTGTTTTTTTTTTACTTTTTGTTGTGCTATCATCATATGTTATACTGTATTCTGTTCACTTTTCACTCTCTAAGTTGGCTAGCTGGCTTCTTCTAATCTGTTTTTCTTTTTGCTTTCTAATTAAGGTGTTTTATTTCCAATTGACTAGCCTGATTAATGAGACCCAAAATACCTGTTACCTATCTTCTTTTTTTTCTTCACTATCTGGATCACACAATTGAACTCAAATCCATTAGTGAGATTCGGATGTCAAGTCTGTCGAAAAGTACAACAGCTTGTAATGGTCGACTACTAAGTGTTAATATCTAGAGTAAAAATAATACAATCTTTAGAAATATAAATTAGTAGCTTTAATTTGATAATAAAATTTAAACAAATAACTATATATACAGGTAAACAAAAAAAATATAAAAATGTATTAGTAAGATGTAATTATAGATAATTATTCAAAATTTAAGTAACAAAGAAAATTGTAAATATTTCTATGACAATTGACTTTATTTGCTTTCCAATATATTTTGTTACCTTTATCTTACCATTGGTGCAATTTTTTTTACATTTTTTTTTCTGTCTTGATATTTTTAGTAAACTTTATGTAGTTTTGACATATTCTTAATTCTTCTTATTCAATTATTGCCATATTTTTATTTTTTCCTCTTTTGTATATTTATTTTGGTATGTCTGTTGAGCTGTCTAACTACATATAATGATTAATATTAACTGAGTTATCACGTTTTAAAAATAAAGTTTTGAGTTTTGTTATTGTATATTCAAATGATATTATGATATTATCAAAAGCTAGTATCAAATTTTACCCAAATGCATTTAATTATAATATCAAATTTAAAATAATTAAAATGTATTCCTTTTGAAATGAAATGTAATAATTATGTTTAAGTAATAATAAAAATATAGTCCAACACAAGCATCCGAGTTGGGGGAGGAATTAAGAGATCAATAAGGTGCCCGAGTTTGAATCCTACAACCTTCACTTTCTCATTATAATCGATCAAATAAAGCTTATCTTATGTGATTCATCCGATTCTAAAAATAGCGGTTACGGGTTTCCACATATACATTAAAAAAATTAGAGCAAAAAATTACAGGTTCATAACTTACCAACTGTCGTAACATGTATCCATATACAGTCAGTTTGCTGTGGAAGTACTTAAATGTGTATATGGTTTGATTTAGCACTTGCGAAAAAGAATACAGCGTAAATCTTATCAATGCTAGCCTTTTTTTTTTTGATCATAAACTTGGAATACTTCATTCATCAAAAGGTGGTTCCATGTCAAGCTTACAAGCCTTAACTATCTTAAAAGGAATATAGTCTCCTAACCAAAGCTTGAAGAAAACCGAACTATTAAACAAAAGGGAGATTAGCAAAGTTGGAAAGTTTGCATCAGAGTCATCATAGACCAACCTACTTATATTACACAACTTAATAAGACAAACTAATTGTTCCCACATCTCTGTTACCACGTATCCTGGATGGAGATCAGGCCTATTCTTCAAAAAGAAGTAAGTCTCTCGACTTCTGACATCTATTTCAACATTGGGGTGACCAGCTTCAACAGCCCATTTCAGAGCAAAGACAAGCCCTTGTATTTCAGCAGCAGCATGAGAGCACTTCGATCCCATTTTTTTGTTAAAGGCCATCAGAATGTCACCATCTGATTGTATTATAGATCCAGCTAACATTATAGTACAACCCTTTCTCTTCCTACCTCCACAATTGATCTTGAGCACATCCTGCATCGGTGGAGACCAACAATACTTAGTTTGATTAATAGGAGTACTATTATCCAAACCAAGTTTATAAGCTTTAGTAAAAGCATGGTTAGAATCCAAGAGAGATAGCCAAGACAGGTGTGGATTATGTCTGACTAAATTCTTAGCATCATATACCACCCACATAACATTAATGATCCTCTCAAGTTTCTCATTAGACCAGTTTGTTGCTTTCGAAAAAATACAGTCCTGAATATTATTCTCCATAATGTCCTGCTCATCAGGAATTTCAATCAGACCCTCCCATTGGTCTTTCACCATGACACACCCAAAAAGGCTATGATACATAGTATCAATCTTAGAGCAGAAACAGCATAGAGGAGAACCTCCAACTCTCTTAGCAAGATTAGCCATACACGGGACAATGTTCTTCATGAACTTCCAATGAAGCAATTTAACTCTTGGACTACAGTGAAGTGAGTTAATTCTCTTACTGAGAGAATTAGACATATCACTAGAGGAGGGATTGTGAGCCGAGGAGACTGACTGATCAAGCAGGTAGGCTGACTTGACTGAAAAAAATACCATCATTCGAATTATGCCAGATCCAACTGTCTGATTCTTGTTTGGAGAATTTGACCTTTCTGATTTCTTCAACATCGATATCCCACATCTGCTGTCTCAACATATCAACATTCCAATCATTCTCATTCTGTAACATAAACTTGTCCACCGTGATACTCTCAGAACCCACAGGTTTAGGAGTATACAGTTTAAAGGAAAAGGCTCTTGGGATCCAAGGATCCTTCCACATACAAGTGTCCTTACCATCTCCAACCTTCTTTCTGATGCCTTTTTTTAAGAGTTCCAAGCTAGAATGATCGAATTCCAGATAGGACTGCCATTCTTACTCCTCTTTGATTGAAGCAAGTGAACTTTGGGGAAATAAATTCCTTTAAGGGTCTTAGACACAAGAGAATTAGGCTCTGTCAGTATAAACCAGGCCTGCTTAGCAAGTAAGGCCTTGTTAAAAGATTCAGCAGATCTGAAACCAACTCCCCCTGCTCTCTACTCTTGCACACTTCTTCCCACTTCACCCAATGCAAGCTCCTTTTGTCTAACTTCCCTCCCCACCAGAAGGAGGCTAGGCAAGAATTGATTTTTTCTATAATACCTTTAGGAAGAAGGAAGAGGGACATCGGATAGGCTGGGATAGACTGAAGCACACTGGCCACTAGAACAGACCTACCTGCTTGGGACATTGGCCTCCCCCAACTGGCCACCCTTTTCTTAATAGCATCCACGATATAATTGAAAATATCAATTCTGCTTCTTCCCATACCACTTGGGAGACCAAGGTATTTCTGAAAAGAATTAGTTTCTCCAAATCCTAGAGTGTTACAGATTTGGGATTTACTCTGAGCATTAAGTTTTCTGCTAAAAACTATTTCTGATTTCTGATTGTTGATAACATGGCCTGAAGAAGCAAGAAAGGCATTGAGAGAGTCTTTTAGGAATGTAGCATTATTAACAGAACACTTTCCACAAATCAGGATGTCATCGGCAAAGGCCAAATGATTAATCCTAGGGCCAGTAGCAGACAGTTTGATTCCCTGGAGCTTGCCTTCTGTTTCAGATTTAATGAGGAAGCTAGAAAGAGCTTCTTGAGCTAGAATAAACATATAAGGGGATAGTGGATCCCCTTGTCTAATTCCCCTCGACGGCTTAAAAGAAACTCCTGGAACACCATTGACAAGCACAGAGCAACTGGTAGAGGAAAAACAGTTAATTGCAGGAGTAAGCCAACTCTCAGGGAATCCCATGGCCAGAAGAACTTCCTTGATAAAATTCCACTCCAATCTATCATAAGCCTTACTTAGATCCAATTTAAGAGCAAAAAAACCATGCTTGGTAGCTTTACTCTTAGCAAGTTTATGCATAATCTCTCCCGAGATGATAATGTTATCAGTGATGAGTCTACCTCTAACGAATCCTGATTGATTAGGGGAGATAATCTCTGGTAAGAAGTCTCTGATTCTGTTGGCTAGGACTTTAGACACAATTTTATATACAAAATTGCATAGAGAAATAGGTCTAAAATCAGAAATATTAACCGCCCCCTTAATTTTTTAGGAATTAAGGTAATATGAAACTGATTCATCACTTCAGAAATGGGATTACCTTGTAATGAAGAGAGGACCGTATCTATAACCTGTTGGCCAACCACACCCCAGAGAGACTTGAAGAAGTTCCCATTAAATCCATCTGGTCCCGGAGACTTATCACCACCTAACTCTTTCATAGCAGCAACAACTTCTTGGCTGGTATAAGGAATCGAAGAGCAGAAATATGAGAATCTGTTAATCTACCCCTTACTGCTTCCAAAAATCTGTCATCTATAACAGAATCTCTAGCCTGAAAAAGTTTCATGAAGTACTGTCTAGCAATCTGATCATACTATTCCAGTCAACTTCATTTCATTGTTCTG
Source organism: Limonium bicolor (assembly GCA_023374045.1). Classification (NCBI taxonomy): domain Eukaryota; kingdom Viridiplantae; phylum Streptophyta; class Magnoliopsida; order Caryophyllales; family Plumbaginaceae; genus Limonium; species Limonium bicolor. The sequence continues at coordinate 280,750,484 of CM041777.1, forward strand.
ATCTAGCAGACCAAAGATGCTATTCCTCCTTCTTCTTGCTGTAGCTCTGTCATGGAAAAACTTAGTATTCCTATCACCTTCCTTAACCCATTGGATTTTAGCTCTCTGCTTCCACCAGTCCTCTAACTTGAAGGAAAGCAGCTCAATATCAACTAGGATTCTTTTTCTGTTACTGATAGCCCAAGAAGACTGATAAGCCAGACTCAGATTAGAGAGTTCTTCCTTCTTTTTTTTTATTTTCCACTGAATTTTTCTATAGGACCAACCTTTCCACCTCTCAAGAGCTATAGCACAAGCAGAAATCTTCTGATCGAGATTTTTATCTGTCACACCCCACACTTCAGAGACTATGGTAGCACACTTATCCTCCTTTAACCAAGCTGATTCGAATCTGAAAGACTTTCTTTTTCTTTTCTGATAACCAAAGAAGTGTACAAGAATAGGTCTATGGTCAGACTTCTCCCACTGCAAATGCTCCACAGAGAGGTTAGGGAACAAGGACAAAGCTTTATCACATATAAGCACTCTATCCAGTCGACTGATAGACTGCTTACCATCTGATTGGAGATTACAAAAAGTTCCTGCCTCACCAAAAAAACCAGCATCAACCAGATTGCAGTCATGAACAACATCTTTGAAGCTTTTCATAAAACTGTCACTTCTCTTCCTACCACCTATCTTTTCTGAATTCCACATGATTTGGTTATAGTCGCCAACCACCACCCACGGGATAAAAACATGATTCCTGAGAATTTTTAAAAGTTTCCAGGAAAGATACTTCATTTCCCAATCAGACCAGCCATAGAAGCCAGTGAAATGGAAAAAAAACCACCAGGAAAACAGACCTGAGCTGCAATATGGTGTTTAGAACTATTTACAATAGTGAGACTAATCTCCCCTTTCCAGAATAGAGCTAGACCACCACTCCTGCCAACACTTGGAGCCGAAAACATCTCATAACCTTGAAAACTTTTACTAATATTTAGCATTTCTTCATTGGACCTATGAGTTTCCATAAGGAAAAACATATTTGGTGCTTTAGATCTAATTAAATCTCGCACCCAAATAACTGCCTGAGGGCTGCCCAACCCTCGGCAGTTGAAGCTTAAGCAAGTCATTTCTTTTGGCAGCCTTGCATCTCTGCAAGGTCTGCTTGAGACTGATTCAAAGTTTCCTCTTGAGATCCTTGGTCTTATCTTCCTGAGAAGAATGTTTAACCACTGGAGACTTAAGGTTATCACTTTTCCTCTTCTTGATTTTTAAAGTAATCTTCCTATCTTTCTTCCCTTGATACAACGACTAACTGAATTAATCAGGTCTTTCTTTTCTTTTTCTTTTTTTTTTGTACATATGTCTATTTCCTAACCGACTAATCTGAGTGTCAATAGCGAACGACAAGCAAGTTCAGCCAAAACAATCTGAATAGCAAGAAGAAAGATAATAGTACTACAATACTAATAACGTGCTTGATTAATGTATTACTAGCTGCTGACCACTCAAATTTTTAAGTAATTGAGTCCATCCTTGATTGTCGCATGATTCAAAATGCGTGCATGTGGATCATATGATGCCCAAAAAAGGTGGATAGATATGCGACAGCAAAAGGCGGCGAATTTGTAGAAAACTAGAAAAAAAGATCAAGTGGTCACATAATATAGAATTCCATTCCATAGATGGCTGGAACGACAGTAAATTTATTATTAGTATAAATAAATAAAAATAGGATTTTGAAGATAAATAATAATCAATGATAATAATACTAACCACTTGTGAGTGGATATACATGTGAAAAACTTGATGAGCTACTCATGAGGATCTCATGTATCAGGAAAGCAATCCAATCTTTGGTTTATTTTAATTGACTGATGCATTACTGAAGAAAAAACATTCCAATTTATCAGGGTGTGCTTTGTGTAGGCTGACAGAATGTACTCGATAATTTAGAGATTTTTTATTTACGTTGCTAATTGCTTAACCATCGTATTCGTATATATGAGAAAACATTAGTAGTATTTTTCACAGGTTATTGATTTACACACTTGTCATTCTTATTTTTTCTTAACTTCAACATATAAACATTAACTGTTGGATAATAAAAAATGGCAAATACTATCATACACGCGTGGAAAAAAATTTGTGATATTCTGACAAAAAAAAAATTGTGATATGGATAGTGCCGTGTTTTAAACTTTTTGTCTCTCTGTTTATAAATTAGAAAAACAAAATTTTAATAAAATAAAATTGAGTGAAAAAACTTTAGTTTTAGAAGAGTATGTGAAAGACAAAATTAATTAATTTACCACAACCCGTACACTCAAGTTATATATAAGGGAAGAAGGTATAATAGGGGGAGATAGAACGGAGGGGGAGAAGAAAAGGCAGAGAGAAGGGAGGGAGCAGAGGAGGAGGGAAAGGGAGAGAAAAGGAAGAGAGGAAGAGAAAGGAAAGAAAGAGGAAAAGAGAGCAGGGAGAAGGGAAGAAAGAGGAAGAGAGAGAAAAGGGGAGGAAAAGAAAGAGGAGGGGAGGGAGCGGGGATCGAAAGAGAGAAAGAGGAGAGAGAAGAAGAGTAAGAAATGGGGGGTAAATGGAAAGAGAGAGGAAGAGAGAGAGGAGAATATAAGAGAATGATAATATTTACATATTAAATTTTTTAAATTAAATGTTGTAACTTGTTTTACTATTATTTTATTATATAACTTTCCGTGAACAACTAATATTGAATTTAAACCTTAAAAAATTCAGGAACAACATAAGATAAATTTTGAACAAATGGTTTAAAAAGTTGAACAACAAATATCGTTTATATGAACATGAACTTGATGTTAAAAAATGACAAACCAATAAAAATGGTATATTATATTGACATTGTTTTATTATGAAACTTCTGATGAACAATTAGTATCAAATTTGTGAACAATTTATAAACAATAGTTGAATATATGATCCTAAAAATGAACAAATAATTTTAAATTTCTAAACATGAACTAGAACTTCAAAAAACACAATATGAAGTAAATTGGAACAAATTGTTTTTAAAGTTGAATAATTAGGGCATCCACAATGGTGGTGGGTGTCTTACCACTTTTCTTGGTGCCACATCAACAAAATGAATTATTTTATTTATTAAGAAACTCTCATCCCCACAATAGGGAGTTTCTTAGCATTCTCTCTCCCCTCAATAATTATTTTTATTTTAACTTTCTGTTAAGAGTTTTTACCTTTTTTTATTATCGTTGCAGTGTTGTAGCCAATAGTACGAATTTATAGAGCGTTCCTTAAATAAGGAACGATGAGAGAGAAATGAGAGGGAATCCACACCACTACAGTAATTTTTTGAGTTTCTTATTGACACGTAAGGGTGGAATCCACACCATTGTGGATGCCCTTAGTAGCTTGAGTTTTAAAAGTGACGACCCAATTTATAAGTGGCAAATTGTATTAACATTCTATATTATATAATTTTCCATGAACAACTTGTTTCCAATTTGAACCTGAAAAAAATTAAGGAACAATATGAAATAAATTTTGAGTAAAGAGTTTAAAAAATTAAACAACGAGTATTACTTATACAAACACGAACATTATGTTTAAAAATAGCAAACCAAGATAAATGGTAGTATAATATATTGACACTATTTTATTTTAAAATACATACATGAACAACTAGTATCAAATTTGGGAATAATTTATAAAAAAAGTTGAATATATGGTCTGAAAAATTGAACAACTAATTTTAAATTTCTAAACTTAAACATAAACGTAAACTTTTAAAACTTGGACAACTAGTATCATGTATCAGAACTCAAACTTGAATTAAAATCAGTAATCCACTTGAAAAATAGTAAATTGTACTATTAACATTTATTTTATAATATAATTATCCATAAACAACTAGTCTCAAACTTGAACCTTCACAAAATTTAGGAACAATATGAAATAAAATTTAAACTAAGGGTTTTTGTTCAAAAAAGTAATTAACACGAACTTAGATTTTTAAAATATGACAAACCAATCAAAATTATATACTATTATATTGACATTATTTTATTACAAAATATCTAATGAACAACTAATTTTTTGTAGTATATAAATAGTTGAACATATAGTTCAAAAATTAAACAACTAGTTATAATTTTAAACATAAAAAATGAATTTAAATACTTTAAACTTGAATATAATTTTTTTAAAACATATGTAAAATTTTCTGAATAAAAAGTTAAGAAATAGCACTTTGTAGAAAAATTGGACATAAATAAGAATAAATAGAATAAATCCTCACCCCATTCACGCGTCACTCCTCTAAACCCGAATCCTTGGTTTATTTTAATTGACGATGCTTTACGAAGGAAAAACATTTCGAATTTATCAGGGTTTATCTATGTAATAAAGTGCTTTGGTTTAATTCCAACATCGTCAGTGAGTCGCCTTTCCTCTCTCTGAAGGAAACCTAAGAAGCGCTAGGGTTCTACCAAGTCTGCAACTTGCTCTTCATGCATTGGGTACTGATGCCTGCACCAACTCCTCCGAAGCCACCTTCCCCACAAAATCTCCTCTATTATGCATCACAAAACACGTTTCTTTCTCCTTTAAGACACGTTTTTATATTTTCACCATGCAAATCATTACACAACCTACGACTGCATGAACCGGTTCGCATCCCCGAGCTCCAGCACAAGTTAAATTTCACTCGGGTCCTTTTTTCGCGCTTCTTCATCTGCAACAATCACCATCCTTTGCTTCTCTCCCGCCTCCGTGCCCTAATTCTCCTACTTCTGAGTTTTGGTGCTCTTATTCTCCCAACGATGGCCGCGTCTTCTTCCAAGGTTGACGAAATCGCAACACACTACGCCAGTCTTGCTCTTACTGAAGCGGAGGAGGCGAGTTTGGATGTCTCAGACGTTGTTCCCGCAGAGCCAGGTTTCCACTACGCCACTTCCTTGCTGGGTAAGCTTTTAATTGCAAAATCAGTGGATGTAAAAGCTATGGGGTGTTCGTTTGCTAAGCTGTGGCGTCTGGAAGATCAACTTTCTGTTAGGACTTTGGGTAATGGTGTTTACTTGTTTGAATTTCCTGATGAGGACCGCAAGTGTGAGGCTCTGGGTAGAGGGCCCTGGACTTTTGAGGGCTGCCTTCTTGTCCTAACTGAGATAGATCCTCTACGTCCCCCTCAAGCCCATGTTTTTCAGTATGTTCCTTTCTGGGTGCGTGTGCATGATGTCCCCATGTGGCTAATGAACTGTATGTTTGCTCGACGACTGGGAGATAAGATCGGGTCTTTCATGGATTATGTAGATTATGACCGTCGCTTTGCAGGCCCATATGTGCGTGTTAAGGTTATGCTTGATCTCTCCAACCCTCTGATGCGCTTTGTCACTGTAAATGTTGCTGGCAGGCTCTCTGTTTTTCGCTTATCTTATGAACGCTTGCCCACACTGTGTTTCATTTGCGGTTTTTTTGACCACACTGTTCGTGACTGCCCACATAAGTCACAGGTTGCTGGGGAAGAATTCCCGTATGGTTTGTGGCTAAAATCAAGTTCTTTTGGCTCCTCTCGTTCTCGGGTTCAGACTGTGCAGGCAGAGCCGGTTCATTCAGTTACTCCTGCTGCGGTTGTGCCAGTTCAAGCTATGGAGGGAGTTGAGGCTGGTCACCAGGTTCACGCTGTTGCAGGTTGCCAATCACCACATGCTGCTTCTCCATTGCACCAACCAGTGCTAGGTGATCAGGAACTTGAGGAAGGGGAGATTGCTCCTTCTTCTCCCGCTCAGAATTTGCAAGGGGATCCGCAGCCAGTGGCTCAGACTGCTGCTGTTTCACCAACAAGCTCAAGCAATCGCAAGCGTAAGCAGAAAGAAGATGTTCCGTTTCTTCGACATGTTGAGATTTCACCAGACGATGTTTTGCCAGACGATCCGAAGAGGCTGAAGTCTTCTGTTTCCGGTGGAGTTCCACCACAGGCGGCGCCGGGGGCAACCTCGGGTCGCCCGGAATAATGTCGGTGTTGGTGGCGAACTGCCGTGGCTTGGGGAGCAAGGCGGCGGTTCGCTGGTTAGTGGGGTTGGTGGCTAGTCATGCGCCGGTTTTTGTTATTTTACTAGAAACAAAATTGTCTTCTTTTGAGATGCGCTCGGTTGCATCTAGGCTTAGGGGTTATGCATGGGCAGCGGGTGATAGTGAAGGCCGGAGAGGGGGTGTTGCTTTGTTTTGGCAGGACAATTTACATGTTTCTTTATGTAGTTTTTCGAGTCACCATGTCGATGTAATTGTCCATAATTTTGGGGGTTGTGAATGGCGATTATCGGGGGTGTATGGTTGGTCCCATGTTACTGATAAATGGAAAACCTGGCGTCTTTTGCGTTATCTGCATGCGCAGTGGCGGGGTCCGTGGGTTTTGGGTGGGGACCTCAATGAGGTTATGCACTTGAGAGAGCATCAAGGTCGAGGTTTCCGCTCTCAAACAGCAATGACAACTTTTCGCACTTGCTTGGCGGATTGTGGTTTACATGACCTAGGTTTTCGAGGTGCATCTTTTACTTATACAAAACGGGCTGAATATCCATATAATGTCAAGAGTCGACTTGATCGATTTGTGGCAAACGATGCATGGCTCGGCCTATATCCCGATGCTCAGAATTATCACCTTCGCTGGGGTCGTCCTGATCATAGGCCAATTAAACTTTTGTTGCAGCCATCTACTCGTCGTGGCCCTAAGCCATTCCGCTTTGAGAATTGCTGGGCAATGAATGACCAATGCCGTGCTATTGTTCAGATTGTTTGGGTAGCACGTACGGACTTGCATGGTTTCACATCAAAGGCTCGTGCTTGTGGTCAGCGGATGCGTACTTGGGGTGATACTTTGTTACTACGTGATGAAGTTCGACTTCAACAACGTTCCAAAATTGCATGGATTCAGGCAGGTGATCGAAACAACAAGCTTTTCTTTAATAGGTTCCGGGCTCGGTCTCGGCGCAATGCAATCTACAGTCTCTCCTCTCCGGTATTGCCCGTGGCGTCCACTTGGGCTGGTGTTGAATTTGTTGCCCGTTCCTTCTTTCGGGATCTGTTTGCCTCTACCCTACCTCCTGTCGATCAGCATCTCCTTGCCTGTGTTGAGGATCGTGTTCAATCTCAAGATTATGCCACAATGGGACACCCTTTTACCAGGGAGGAAGTAATTGCCTCTTACAAGCAATTAAACCCTTCTAAGGCACCAGGTCCCGATGGCATTAATGGGGTTTTTCTTCGCAGCTATTGGCCTATTATAAGTGAAGACTTTATTGCAACTGCTTTGGATTTTCTGAACACTGATGCTGTGGTGCCCGATCTCAATCATACGCATCTTGCTCTTATTCCCAAAAAGGCAGGTGCTACTTCTATCACGGATTTCCGGCCCATTTCTTTGTGTAATACTATTTACCGCGTCATCTCAAAGGTGCTGGTAAATCGGGTGCAACATGTAATGCCAAATGTCATTTCCAACAATCAGGCTGCGTTTGTCAGGGATCGACTCATCTCTGATCAAGTTCTTCTAACTCATGAGGTGCTCCATCTTATGCGCACATCCAAGGCGCGTCAGCGGGGTTTTTTTGCATATAAGGTGGATATGTCCAAAGCTTTTGACCGCGTGGAGTGGTCTTTTGTTCTGGAGGTATTAACCAGGATGGGGTTTCATCCTTTTTGGGTTAATGCGGTTCGCAAGTGTCTGACCACTGCCACCATGTCGGTTCTTATTAATGGCCATCCAGGACCCACCTTTTGCCCTCAGCGTGGTCTTCGCCAGGGCGACCCTTTATCTCCTTTGCTTTTTATTTGCTGTATGGAGGTTTTGACTGCTGCCATCAACCTCTCTGCTCAGGTTGATCTCTACCAGGGCTTTTCTTTTCCAGGGCTCTCAACACCAATCACCAGCTTGCTTTTTGCTGATGATTGCATCTTATTTGGGAAAGCTACAGCAGCAAATGCTCACACTCTGTCGAATATTCTCCATGATTTTCAGCTGGCATCTGGTCAATGCATAAACACAGACAAGTCCGCTATAATGTTTTCCCATCACCTGCTTCCGCAGCTTAGTCGTACGGTTGCAGGGATCTTGCAAGGGCGTGTTGTTCAGGACTTTGGCATGTACCTTGGTTTTCCTGCTCAGGTGGGCCGTAATCGCACCTCCGTCTTCGCTTATATTAAGGACAGGATAGCAAGACGGATCCAGGGTTGGTCGCATCACTCTTCTCAGGCTGCCCGTTTGCATCTCATTAAATCTATCCTTCAGGCCATCCCAACTTATGTCATGTCTGTCATTTCCTTGCCTAAAACTCTTCTCCGGGTGATCAAGGGCATGATATCACGTTTCTGGTGGGGTGGCACCTCCACAGATAAAACAATGCATTGGAAGAAGTGGGAGGACCTATGTCTACCCCTTAGCTCTGGTGGCCTTGGCTTTCGGGATTTGCATAGTTTCAATCGTGCACTTCTGGCCAAACAGTTATGGCGTATCCTGCATCATCCAGACTCCTTGCTGTCCACTTTTTACAAGGCCCGTTACATTGGTGCGGCATCTCTTGGTAGCTTTCTACCAACAGCTAATCCTAGCCCCATTTGGCGGGCGCTTTTGTCTGTGCAGAACCTTGTTCAGGAGGGGGCCCGTAAGCGGATTGGGAATGGGCGATCATCTCGACTATGTGACAGATGGGTAACTTTTAAGGATGGAGGACGGCTCTATCTTTAGTCCATCCCGCCGCATCTCCACAATGCTCCTGTTTCCGATTTCATGCTCTCTCCTTCGGCTTGGAATGTTCCGCTCCTCCGCACTTTTTGCCACCCTGATGATGTTCAGCATATCTGCCGCATTCCATTGTCGGGGGATCCCACCTTGGCGGACTCTTGGTTTTGGGGTCTCTCTCCGTCTGGGCAGTATACAGTTAAGAGTGCTTACCACTGTGATGTTGCACTTTTGCGTCAGGACCAGCCATCAACCTCTTCTGTCTCCGACTCACCTCGAAGTTTGGCGAACAAACGGATATGGGCTCTAGCTCTTCCCCATCGTGTTCGTTTGTTTGGTTGGAAACTTCTGCATGGGGTGGTTCCATCACGTGGCCTGCTGGCTCATAGATTGCACCGACCCGACCTTCAGTCCTGCCTACTTTGTGGTCAATGTGAGACCATTTCTCATGCCTTGTTTAGTTGCACCACATCGCGCGCTTATTGGTCCCGCCTTGCTGTTTCAGAACCGCCGCCTTTGCCTTCTGATGCTGCTTTCATTGACTGGTTTGCCAACTTTTGCATCACAATGCCACGTTTGCGCACTGCAGCTCTTCTTTCACTCCTTTGGCGCCTATGGTTTGCCCGCTGTCAGTTCTCGCATAACCGGGTTTCTTCTTTTGAGGCTGGCTGGTTTCATGCGGACAGCTATTTAAGCCTCGCGAGTGCAGTCTCTGCCTCTCTCTTATCTTCCACCTTGGCTGCCGACCGTGAGAGGAATCCCTCGACGGTTGAGATTTCAGTGGATGCTGGTCTGGACAGGTTTGGCAGGTTTGGCATTGCAGCAGTGGCCGCTCAGCATGGCAATGTCATTAGTGCTGCACTTATGGGCGGCTCAACTTTCGCGGATCCTTCTCATCTCGAGGCCGCCGCTCTTCAGTTAGGGTTTGATCTTGCCAAGCATTTTGGTTACTTTAACGTACGGATGCTGTCAGACTGCAAACTCGTAGTGGACTACTTTACGGACTTTGGCCCTTCGGGACTCACGGAAGGTGCAAAGATGCTTCTCCACCATGCATTGGCGACTTTACCTCCTCTTTTGGATGTCAAATGTTATCATGTTAGTCGTCTGCATAATTTCGTAGCACACAACCTAGCTTTCTTAGCTAGAAAGTCACAACTCTCTGCGAGTTGTTGGGAGTCGGCTGACTTCCCCCCTTATGTACTGACACTTTGTTCTTAATTTAATACTTTCCTTTGTTCAAAAAAAAAATAAAGTGCTTTGGTTTATTTTAATTGACTTATGCATTACTGAAGAAAAAACATTCGAATTTATCATGGTCTTTGTAGGCTGAGAGATATGTTGGTAATTGCTTAACCATTTTTCATCTGAGGAAACATTAAAGCATAATTATCGATGCATCTTAATGTTCTTAGAATTAAAAAAATTTAAAAGATGAGTGAATATATATGTGTATGAGAGAGAAGAACTCTAATTTTAGATTAGAAAATTTTATTAAGAATCTATGAAATATGACCTATTATATTTTTTCTTCTAATTATTAAATAGTTAATTTTTTATATATTTTTAAATCTTAATATTTCAAAACTAATAATAATATAAATATATTAAATATATTAAAAAAATTAATTTCTTACTTTCTACAAAATAAGATTCATTGACTATGTGTTTCATATTTTAAATATTATATTAGATATATTAATATTTATTACTTGTATTTTGGTGATATAGAAATATAATACTAAATATATTTGTAATTTATAATTTGTGTTCATTTTAAAATTCATTATAATATTTTATTCCCGAATAAATAATTAGATATGACTTTGTTTTGTATTATTAGTAATGAGAGTAGTAATTACCGAAAAATATTTTTTATAATAATTATAATCATATTCTAACATGTTAAATAGAAAAAGTGTTAAAAACCAAATAATGATTACCTAAGATAAAAAATTGAGATGATTCCAGTGGAAGAAATAGGAAAAAAATAATTAATTTAATAATTCTGCTCTTAGGGCATATACAACAGAGTTATTTGGGGTTTCTTGCTGACACAAGGAAATAAAAATAAAAGGAAATGGTGAAGTGGATGAAAGTGGATTCCACCCACCAACAAATATTATTTTATTATCTCCTCTCACAATCTCTCTTGTTTACCTAGGTTCTCTTAATAGAGAGTGTTTTAGTTAAGAACCCCTCTCACATCCTCTCTCCTCCACCTCATCATTTTCTTTTTTCTTTTTTAACATTATGGGTGGAATCCACAACATTGTGGATGCCCATCCACAATAACAAAAGTGGATTCCACCCACCAATAAATATTATTTTATTATTTTCTCTCACAATCTCTCTTATTTACCTAGGTTCTCTATAAAGAGAATGTCTTAGTTAAGAACCCCTCCCACATCCTCTCTCCCCCACCTCATCATTTTCTTTTTTCTTTTTTAATATTATGGGTGAAATCCACACATTATGGATGCTCTTAGTTAAGGACTCCTCTTTTCTGACAAATTTTATACTACCTCCGTCCCGTCATAAGTGTCTCATTTGCTTTTTGGCACGCTTTTCCACTTCAATATTAAATATATAAGATAAAATAATTTTTAAAAAATAATTTTACAATATATAGTTTTCACATAAAGATTCTATTATAAAAAAAATTTATAAAAATATATTATCTTACATGTTAAATATTGAAGTCAAACGACAAGCTCAAATAGTAAAGGGAACAAAGTGAATGGGACGGAGGGAGTATTGAAGAAGAGAGAGTGTAGAGAGTGTGAGAGGAGAGAATAAAATAATAAATAAGAAAAATCTTAACAGTAAACTGGTGTAGATGCTCTTAATATTTTTCACGAATTATTGATTTATACACTTGTCATTTTTTTTAACTCCCACAGATGAACACTAACTATCAGATAATACAAAATAGATATAAATAAAAGTAAAAAAATAAATCCTCACCTTTCTATAAACCCCGATTTACAAGGCAGACAAAATAATTAAACATTTAAATTGTTTTAAAAATGTGCATATATAATTTAATTTAATTTAACACAGTTTAAATTTAATCGCACTTCAATTAAACTGAATTTAATTATGGTTACCCGGTTAACCCGATACACAGGCCGGCCAACATCGCCTACAGCAACAGAGCATCTCTCCCTTTTCAATAACATACCGTTGTTTTATCGTAATTCCCCGGACCGACACGTAGTTTAAAACCAGGGCCCTGTTCCCTACTTTACTTCATAACTAGTAGAAGTAGTATATATGTATGTACTAGTAGTGTTACTACTATATTATACTACTCCCTCCGTCCTGAATTGACCGTCCTGTTTGTTTTATGACACGTTTTTCCACTTCAATATTAAGTATATAAGATAAAATAATTTTATAAAACTAAATCTTATAACATATAGTTTATCATGTAAGGAATCATATGCAAAACTTAAATTTTCAAAATTAATTTATCTTATATGTTAAAAATTAAAGTCAAATGACATGTCCAGATAGTAAACAAGACGGTCAATGGGAGTATAACTTAATTTTTAAAAATTATTTTATTTTATATACTTAATATTGAAGTGGAAAAATATACCAAAAAGTAAACAGAACGGAGATACTGGGTTTGTTTGGGGACAGCTGCTAGTGGCTGCTGTTGTGTCTTGCTGCTGGAAATTGAGAAGTTATTTGCTGATAGTATTGTAGAAGCTGTCAGCTGTTGGTTTTGGTGTTTGGTGGAACGTCTGCTGATGGTTTTAAAAAACAGAGGCACTTGTTAGATCCTTCTGCTGAAATTGAGAAAGTGTCTGCTGATAGTTTTATAGAAACTGTCAACTATTAGTTTTAGATGTTTGATGAAAGTCTACTGCTCACTACTATAGGAAAGTCGAGTATCTGTCCTTCTAAAATCTCTGTTTATCCCATTCCCCGCGCCAATTGATATCGCAGCAGACCTAACCTAATCTATTTCGTTCAGCTACAGCTACAGCTACACCTACACCTAATACTGCTTGCTGAGAGGAGAGCACCATGGTCATTATTCTTAAATCAATTACTACTAAAATTGAACAGATATTTTACGCATCCAACAAATACCACTAAAATACTGTTATCAGTCTGTATACCCAACAATACAAGCTGCCTGGCTGCAACTACTACTAGTCTACTACTCTTAAGTAGAAGGATGAGAATAGACGATCATGATGACCATCACTTTTCCTTGTTCAGTCTCAAAGCTTGAAAGCTTGTGTCATAAATGTAAAAAGGACAAAGGCGTGACTCTCTGCTCTCTTTCTCTGTCACTCTGATTCGTCGTCCATGGCGTGGCCCCTCTCTCTATTCACTTTTCTTTTTCATAAACAATTCTCTCTTATCTTTTCCCGTCCCCCTTCCTTCCTTTATTTTCATTCCATACTTCTTCTCGTCTCGGCTTTTGGTAAAACAATGGTAGTAGTATTAATTTATGAATGTTCAGTCCAGTCTACGAAATACTACTACAAAAGCGAGACAGAAGAGACGTTTATTCTTCTTCAATAATACTCCCTACTTCTCAATTTTTTATTTTCCAGGAATTCAGAATCACTCCTTTAAAAAACCATTCTTCACCCTTCCTCACTTTCCTCATCTCCATTCTCACTATTAGAGATGACAATCTATCTCAACCACATTTCATCATCCTCTTCCTCACCACTTTCATTACCAGACGATGCTCTCTACTGCGAAGAAGAAGATGAAGGTTTATGGGATGACGATGAAATACCCAGAGACACCGAAACAAACGAATTGAATCAAACATCTTCTTCATCTTCCCCACCAACAAGTACAGTCGAAACTTCTTCTTCTTCTTCTTCATCTCTTCTAACCCTCCCGGAACAGAGTAACCGTTTGTGTGAAGACGAGCTCGATGAAGAGCTACTCTTTCTCTTCTCTAAAGAGAAACAAGAGCAACAGATCCATAACTATTTACATGAGGGGTTCACATCATCATCACTTTCATTAGCGAGAAGTGAAGCTGTGGAATGGATGTTAACAGTCAACTCTTACTATGGATTTTCATCTCTCACTGCTATTCTATCAATCACTTACCTTGATAGGTTCTTGTCATCTACAACTCATACTGAGTTGTTCCCTGAGAATTATATTGACCATGATAGTAAGCCATGGTTGTTACAGTTATTAGCTGTTACTTGTGTGTCACTTGCTGCTAAAGTTGAAGAGATTCATGTCCCACTTCTCTTAGATCTCCAAGTACGTATTTATCTCCTACAATCTTTTAGGATGGAGTAGTATTACCTTAATTTGATTAAATGTTACTCCTTTTTTTCTCCGGCTGGTGATTTTCTTCTTCATTTTATAGGTTGTGGTTGAAGAGGGCACTAAATACATCTTTGAAACTAAGACGATTCAGAAAATGGAGTTACTTGTTCTGTCTACTCTTCATTGGAAGATGAACGCTGTTACCCCAATTTCATTTCTTGATCACTTGATTTTGAAACTCCGTCTCAGTAGTAGTAGTCATCATCTGCGTCGCCGGTGTGAGCGTCTTCTGCTCTCACTTCTCCCTGGTAATACATTTGTTTAATCCCATCAATTTATTTTACGAAACGAATAATCCTACATAGTAATAAAGAATACTTCTTTGTAATCTCTCTTTTTATCTTTTCGTAGTACAATTGCATCATTAAATTATTGAAGTATTTTCTCTGTTCATTGTGTAGATTCCAGGTTTGTGAGATACCTTCCGTCGGTGTTAGCGTCTGCCACTATAATGCACGTACTTGACCAAGTGATCACACCTTCGGAGGAGGAGGAGGAGGAGGAGGTTGTTTATTTCAAACACCAGATTCTGGAGGGTCTACTCGATATCAATAAGGTAAATTTGCGTCGCGTTTGCGTATCTGTGCATTGTCCTCTGTCGAAACTTAAATTAGGAAATCAGAATCTGGGGTGACTTTGATCTTGATGGTAATAATGTAGATGCTACTGTAGTAAAGTGGTATAGTTAGATTTGTCCCGTGTTATTTTGATTGTATTGGCAGATGTATGGATGAAAATGGTCTGAAACAGCTAGCATAGCTACTTGGGTCGTCTTCTTGAGTGCAACAGGCTTTATCATATGATTGAAATCCCCAACTTGTTGGATCTTTTATATTTGTACGTATTTGGATCTTTTATATTTGTACGTAATGGGTCTGAAATCTGGGGTCCCTAATTTAGAGTCACCGCGAGAGAAACGTTTTGGTTAGATAACCTTTGTTGATGCAATAATGTGCCGTCTGTCATATTGCAAATGACAAATTCTGATTTTGTTTGCTTTTCATTCTGATCGATCGATTGAGTGCTCCCTTGTGGGGAATTAAAAGCAAAACAGCTGTCTCTGGCTCTGCAATGTCAATCACAATCACAATCTACAGTGTTTAGAGAATTTTCACTATTATGAATCCTACCATCTTGGTTATGATTAATGGATAGTGGATTTTCTAAAACAGGATGATGTAAAGGATTGCTATGAACTCATAATCCAAGTATCATCATCATCACGCATTTGGTTCAACTACGGTACTGGTCTGCTGATGGACACTGGTATTCATTCAAATCCACACAAGAGGCAAAAGCATTGTCATGGAATTGAATCCCCGCCGAGTCCAATTGGGGTGATTGATGCTTGTTTTGGTTCCGACAGCTCCAATGACTCATGGAAACTCTGATCAAATGGAGCCGGTTTTGCTGGACAGGAAAGGTACTGAAGATGAACCATAAGTAAGAAAATCTGGAGAAGAATCAGCTGCGAATGCGCCTTCTGTAGTTGCTGGCTGCTGTTGCTACTAACTAATGAAAGAGCCCAGATCCTTGAATCATGAACCATGGTGCCTTTTTTATTTTATCCAGTGCGCCAATCATTTGACTACTTTCCCAAAAAAAAAAAAAAATTGAGAGGGGGAACACTACTATGTAATATATTTTTGGATGGTGGGTCGTCAATTGCAGACATTTTTTGTTCATCATGCTTGATTATATCTATTAAAATCTGGAATCAATCAAGTAAATACATCAGAGCCGAGCCTCTGTGATATGGTTCATATCATATTCTCATTAGCAGTGACGACTTGGCCCACATACACGCTAAGCAACACTACATAAGTAGAAACAAGTTAATTACGGCAGCGGTTTCATATCTGAACTATTGGCATGTGAATGTAGTGGGGTCAATAGTGGGAGTTGGTACGACTTTGGAGGATGTTGGGCTGTGTTTTCTGTTTACTTTTGTCCAATCTTGTCCTTGACCTTGTATTAGAGTCTTGTCATTTTACAATATAATACTATTACAAGTTAGTGAGTCCACTGACTCTCTATGTCTATGCCCCTCCCTTTTTTCCTACTGTTTTAGGCTTGCAAATCAGGTCAATAGTGGTATGTTTCTCCCTATGAACAAATTTTAAAATAATGAACATTGTCTCCTCACCAACTAACATGGAATAAGACTGTTGTTGGTGCTTCCAGGCTATAAGTTACGGGCTTGGCTTGAGACCTGGTCTCAAAGCAAGCCAGATTTTTTTGGATGCATTCTCATTGGTGGAATGTTTTTTTTATTATATAAATAATTAGTTGTTTCAATTATTTGTTAATGATTAGTGTATTGGAAAACTAAAAAGGTATTTCTGTCATAACTTTTTTATTATATTTAAATCTCTTCACGTTTTTCAATAGTATAGAAGTAATGATTATAGGAAGTTAGTAATTCAACATATGTTATATGTACTTGATATACTACTGATTTAGTATTTCAGTGTATACGTATTGGGAAACTAAAAGGTTATTTCTGACATTAAAAAAATTATTATATTAAAACATTTCACGTTTTTCAATATTGTAGAAGAAATAATAATGTGGTAGCTTAACAATCACCGGATATCTGGTATATGAGTGTAAAACATGTTAGTGTTTAAAGATATTGTTATGAGTACTTGAACTAGTACTAATTTAGTATTTTAGTGTATATGTTTTGAAAAACTAAAAAGGTACTTCTGACATAAAAAAATTATTATGTTTAAATTTTGTCACGTTTTCCAATATCGTAGAAGTAATAATGATATGGTAGCTTAATAGTCAAGTGATATCTGGTATATGAGCGTAGAAGATGTTAGTACTTGAATATATTGTTACAAGTACTGGATATACTAGTGTTTAGTATTTGATTGTGTATGTTTTGAGAAATTAAAAATGTATTTTTGTTATAATTTTTTTAATATATTTACATCTTTTCACATTTTTCAATGTTGCAGAGTAATAATTATGGGGTAGTTTAATAGTCAAGTGATATCTGGTATATGAGCATAGAAGACGTTAGTACTTGAATATATTGTTATAAGTACTTGATATACTACTGATTTAGTATTTGATTGTGTATGTTTTGAGAAACTAAAAATGTATTTTTGTTATAAATGTTTTAATATATAGTCAGTCGTATACTTAAACAATCCATACATGACGATATGTTAACATTTACATATTCATATACTTATTATATAATCAGCCGAGCACTTTATTTGAACGAAAGTTAACAAATGATAGCTAAACATTGTTATACTTAATTTATCAACATTTGTAAACTTATTTATTAACATTCTTATATATAATTTATAAACATTCATACATTTAACTTATAAATATAGTTATAGTTAAAGTATTGGTATACTTAATTTGTAAATATTCGTATACTTAACACTTTCTCATTCGTATATTTACGATATCCTTATTCATATACTTAAGTATACTATTTATAGTCGGTTACTTTAAGTAAATATTCATACATAACAGTATGTTAACATATGTATATTCATATACTTATTATATAATCAGTGGAACACTTCATTTGTACAGATTACTATACTTATTAGTACTTCATTTGTACAGATTACTATACTTATTAGTTCATCATTCTAATACCAAATTTTCTGTTAAAAGAAGCAGTATGATAAAATTAAAAAAAAATATTCATATTTCCGATTGCATTTGAGCAGTAGTTGTGACTTGGTATACAAATTGTGTTACGACAAAAAACACCAATTAAAAACTTAAATTACTATATCATCAAAAATAAAGAAAGCAACATCCGAACGATTTACGTCTTTTGCTGAACAAAACTCAATTAAAGTTCTAAATTTCTAAGAACTAATTCTATAGCTAGAGTAATTCATCTCCAAGGCACAGCCTTCCTCTTCTTTTTTGCACTATCATTCCTTATCTCGACACAACTTTTAAGTCTCTTCCTTGACTTAATTGGATTTTCCCTAGTCTTGAGGACAGGGCCATGCAAGTAAATCAATGAGGCGGGCAGTTGAACCTCGACAAGTTGATATAAATGGCTTCGGGTCATTTTCTTGTGCCAACTGTTACAAAAAACGATAGTATATCAGAAAAAACATTATAATTAGTAACATACATGTAATATTCGTATACTTAATCTGGGAGAATTCGTATACTTAACACTATCACGTTGGTATACTTGATTTATAAATATTCATATACTTAACACTATCACATCCGTATACTTGATTTGTAAACGGTCATATACTTCACTCTATTACATTCGTATACTTAATTTGTATCCATCTGTATACTTCACACTATCACATCCGTATACTTCACACTATTACATTCGTATACTTAATTTGAGGGAATTCGTATACTTAACACTATCACATTCATATACTTAATATGTAAATATTCTTATACTTAACTATCACATCGGTATACTTGATTTGTAAATATTTGTATACATAACACTCTCACATCCGTATACTTAATTTGTAAATATTCTTACTTAACACTATCACATTGGTATACTTGATTTGTAAAAATTCGTATACTTAACACTGTGACATCCGTATACTTAATCTGCAAAAATTCGTTTACTTCGCACTATTACATTCGTATACTTAATTTATAACCATCTGTATACTAAACACTGTCACATCCGTATACTTCACACTATTACAGTCGTATACTTAATTTGTGGGAATTCATATATCTAACACTATCAAATTGATATACTTAATATGTAAAAGTTCGTATACTTAATATGTAAATATTCTTATACTAAACGTTATCACATTGGTATACTTGATTTGTAAATATTCGTATACCTAGTACTATTACATTTGTATACTTCACACTACCACATTTGAATACTTGATTTGTAAACATTTGTATACTAACCACTATCACAGATTCGTCTGATAATGATCTGACAAGTCAAACACTTTTTTTACAGATACATATACTTATTATACAATAATTATAATACCTTATTTTTGTTGGACGAAGCCTAACGTGCAGTATTACCCACTATATTGTACACAAAAAAAACTTACCGTTGTCTTCCTTTTGGATTTGACTTTTGTAATGTGTTGATCCAACTCCATTCTCACTTTCTGGAGTGTTGGGGATGCCGATTTTGTGTGGTTTCCGTTGTCGCTATGAAGACGGTCGAAAGAACTGCCAGGATTACCAGCAGATTCATGCCCGCCGGCTCCGGTATTCAAGAAGAGAATGACAGGGGAAGCAAACAACAAAATGGTGAATTTTCATATACCTCTCGTCGATTGAATGGGACAGGAGAAAGTGGTGGTGGGTAGTTAACCCAGATTTTGAAAAGATCGGCGAATTTCCATATCACTTTTGGAAGGAGCAAGAAAAACAGGGAATCAAACAAAAGAATGACAAATTTTCATATACCTCTGCTTCGTCGATTGAATGAGACAGGAGAAAGTGGTGATGGGTAGTTAACCCAGATTTTGAAAAGATCGGCGAATTTCCATATCACTTTTGGAAGGAGAGAGACAAACAAGGGAGCAGATCGAGTAAGAAGCATGACGTGAACCTGGACGAGGATGGGGTGAGCAGTTAACCCAGATATGGTAGAAGTTGCAGGATGATGAAAGTATATGAATTATGTGTTGGTTGGTGAATTAATTGGAGAGGGAATGGTTGCTTTCAAAAACAATTTGAGAGAGAATGGAGGTAGAGAATGACTGGCGGGAGGAGGAAGGTGTAAAAATTGATTTTTAGTAATTTTGTTAATTGATTTAGGAATTCTAAAAGTCTAGTAATTATTATAACTACTAAGATAGGTGTTATTATAGCCTATAAAATAGGTCTGCTGGATTTTTAATTAATGTTGTGTTTCATTTTAAAAAATAAAAATATCAGAAAAATGACAACTTAAATTTTCACCATTAGATTACTTATCCCCTAGATCTAATGGACTAAATTGAGTCCAGACAAATCAGGGACCTCAACTGTCCAGACCCTAACCCAAATTCAAGTTCTACGTTATCAGGTGACAGTATCAGCTTCTTTCTGGAAAAAAAAAGGTGACAACAGTTTTAACTCACTGAACTAAGACTTTTGTAGTTGGCACTCCTTCGATTAAAATGAACATATATTGTTTTTAGTATATTTTTATATTCCATATATATATATATATAGAATTAATTATATAAGTACAAAATTTTTATATAATTTTTAAAATTAAATTAATTTATTTTATACCTGAGTATTAAATTTGAATTTAAAAATTGAACTCGTATGTTCAGTCGGGTTTTCACTTCGTGCAGTCGAAATTTTAAAAAACTTTACGATTTTACTCTTCCTTCAAATTCTTCTATATATACACCTTTACCTTCCACTATCTACCTCATTTCAAATTCTCAAAATTTTTTATCTCTCTAGATTTCTCTCTGACATCTCTCTAGAAGCGGGACCAGAGCGGGAGTGGGAGGAGAGCCAGTGCGCGAGTCCAAGTTTTTTGTCCATAGTTGCTGAATTAGGTTCATTTCTGTCATAATTTATAATTTTTATAGCAGAATTACATCCATAATAGAACAAAAGTAGCAAATTTGTAAAAAAAAAAAAATTGGTATCGGAACTAGCCGGGGACTAGGCGCTGACACCCACCCCTACAACAGGGCACCAACGCAACCTCATACCAGCCGGCACGGACGCAACCCCAGACAAGCGAGCGCGGGCGTAGACTCATTCCGGCGGGCGGCGGCGCGGACTCAGTCTGGCGGGTGGTGGCGCGGACTAGACCCAGCCGGCGGCGACGCCGAGTTGTCCGTGGGACGCGTTTTTCGACTGTTTGACCCGTTTTAGACGTTCTGAAGGTCTATTGACATGTTTTTTTTTACCTATTTTACATGTTATAATCAATTATGTTTTGTTTATGATTGTTTGAATGTTATTGACATTGAACTACATTAATATTCACTTGACCGGTATTGACAAACCTCGACCGGTCTTGACTAAATTTAAACTTAGTTTAACTAAAGTTTAACGGTAAATAGTAGATGACGGGAAGGGAAAGGGTAAGTTTTTTGGCGGTTTGTTTGAGGGTAGGGGTAGCGGCTCGTCTAAGCGTGGTGAGGGCTCATTTACAAGCCCTTACTACCCCTGTTGACTCGGCAGCTGCAGCGAGGAGGCGTACGTAGTACGCCAACACCTCGGCGAGGAGGCGTAAAGCCGAGGGCCGTGTGCGGGAGCTGGAGGAGTAGAGACGCTTGAGGGTGGAGTGGGAGCAGCTGATGTTGACACCTCAGGTGAATGCCGACTTAGAGGTTGGAGCTAGAACGCTTGTCGTGCGCACCGATAGTCCTTTTGGCCTGCACCCGTACAGAGCGGGACGGCAAGCACATCATATCAGTAGCCGGAACCCAATGATGAGGATTCTGATGAGTCGAGCTCTGAGGGTGAGGGTCAACGTAGGTCCCCTTCGGAGGATGTGGCGCAAATGCTAGCGCCAGAGGCTTGGGCTTGGTTGGACTCCTGTGCCCGGAGGCCCACAAATTACGAGTTTGATCCCAAGCTTTGGTGGTCATGTCATGCTTGACGTGTGGCAGGGTGTAGTATGTTTCCAATTTTATAATTTATTTGATAACTTTGTGAAATTAGGAAATATCATATAGTTGTGACATTTGTTTAAATATTCAATAGGAGAAGGGATGCCTTAGCTTCAAGTCTAAGGTGAAGATATTGAACTTGTGGACTCCGTCAACATTGAGGCACCAGAATTCACGAGACGCGGTCGACATGAGCGGACTTGGGCATCTAACTGAGATAGTGCATGGTTGCTTTGACCTCGCGCTCCTTCCTGCGTGCGTGGATAGATGACAACCGGACACGAACTCCTTCCACATGCCATTCAGAGAGATGACTATTACTCTCCATGACACCTACCACATCTTGGAGATTCCCATCACCGAGATGGGGGTTTTGTACCTACTGAAGGCTGCCGGCGCCGACACAGGTGATGGGTCCCCACCGCTGCATATTCTTATCCCTCACCTTACACAACTTTTGGGTGAGTTCGAAGAAGGATTTACTGGATTCTAAGTTCTTGGATAAAAACCAGGTACCCTACAGAGCCCTCCAAGACACTTATGGGGGTGAGTCTGCGACGCTGAGCAGGAGATAAAGGCCTACTTGTGGTACTTGGTGGGTAACATGATCCTGATCGACAAGGGCAACAATCGTGTCATGCCCTACTCCTCCTGGCCCCTCCACGCCCCTACCCACATGGACTTATATGCATGGGGAGCGACCACACTAGCTTATCTCTACTGCTAGCTCAAGATCGCTTCTCGGGCGGAGACACGTCAGCTGGCCGGTTGTCTGACGTTGTTTCAAGTAAGAAATTTAAAACGATGGTGGAGTTCTTAATTTGAAGTGATTTTTTAGGGGTGTCATTTAATTGTTACATATGATTACTGTAGAGCTAGATTTACGAGTACTTCCCCATGTTCAGGCCGTAGCAGTTTACGGATTGGGATGACACCGCACCGGCGACGGTGAAGTGGCCTCGTTTGCAGAGGAATGTGACCGACGGCGAGAGGCTGCGTTACGTCAGGGGGCTGCTGTACACATGTCCTCCACTGAGGTAAGACGTAATGAGTTGATGCATTCCTAAAAAGTTATGTTATGTTGTGTCGTATTGTTAAACATAATTAAAAATTTAGTTGTCTTTTTTGTTTTTTCTTTGTTTCGAACAACATTGGTTGACTGGATGCCGTTTGACCTCATGGGTACTAGCGTATCCGACGGGCGATCACGATGGTACGGCACCTTGCAGTACTTGGACGTCGTCGAGCCCTACATGCCCGACCAGTGTCTTAGGCAGTTTGGATTCGTGCAGATCATCCCTCTTGAGCCTATCAAACGCCTCACCTGCTACCACCCTCAGCATGGTAAGAACTATGCTGCCACCCACGACTACGGGACATTCATGTTGAACTACACAACTGGGCTCACCACGTGGCAGTTTTCTTTAACCCATGCACGCGTCGGAAGGTGGCTCGGGATTACATCCATTGGTTCCAGCCTCGTTCCCACCCACAGGTGCGTCCCCTCGGTCCGGATGGTGGCCTTTGTGAGCAGCAGGAGGATCAGCTCACTCCAGGTATTTATTTTTTTGTTTGATTATATTGACTTAGAGTTTTCATCAATATTTTGTTAGATTTAATTAATTACTAACTTGCAATTGTTATTATAATGTAGTACTGGGATGAGATGGCTCTGAGGATAATGAGACTGGCACCGGAGAACAATTTCATCTGGCCTGACACTATCGCCCCTGGATGGATGACGTGTTGGAGGAGTGGTTCGACCTCACCAAACTTCATGTCAGCAGCACCCCAGCACCGTCTAACCGGCATACAATCCCGAACCAGGCTCGAGTAGGCACGGAGTGGTACACCGCAAGGCGGTGCACTATAGAACTGAGGCCCAGAGAACAGGATGTGCATCGTAAGCATAGGGATGCTGCCCATTGCCGTGGGGATGGTGGGGGTCGAGGGGATGGTGGGGATGATATGGGTGCTGAGAATGGTCATGGATTTTAGACTGTTGTATCTGCTGTGAACTTTCTTTGAAATTATTGTTGAACTCTTTTTTTTTAAATGATCACAATTTTAAACTTATTTGTTTGTTTTTGTATAATATTGGTTAACTTGTTGTTTAAATACCTTGTTAAACTATCTTTTGCGTGCATGTAAATAGGATGTCAATTCCTGTTGCAATACACGTGAACCATGTGACCACAATTACGCAATATGGTGGGCAGTTCCAGCACGGTCCTCGTTGGATAGTGAACGATGCAGACATTCAATATCCAACAACTATAAATCAGTTGAAATCAGTAGTAAATCACACAACGTGGACACATTTTGATAATGTTAACTTCACGTGTATTCCATGGTGTACCTAAGGATGAATCCAGATGTGTACAACTACACACTTACAGATATTTGGACCGATGCAAATGTGCTTCAAATACAAAACTACTAGAATCTTGAAGATATCTTGGAAAAGATCAAGATTCTTGTCAAGTATGAGGATTATTCAGACTTCAAAGACCCAGATGTAGTGCGAAGTTGGACCAAAGATGCTCGCAGGGCTAACATCTCTCGTTATAGAGCATCCGTGGTGAGAGGTCGCGCCGACAACTAGATGATCCCGGATTAGATAAATATTTTTGTGAAATTAGTGTAGTTGATAGTTAATTTCGACAATTGTAGTATGTTCAGTTTCTTTGAATGTAATTTCCTTTTGTATGTTGAGGGACAAAAGACAAAAAGAATAACCTTTCCCTTTTAATTATGTCAAAGGCCACTAATGTGATAGTTAAAGAGAATAAGAACAATGATGGAGCAGTCTTCCTGGAGCTTAGAATGTGTGGAAGGATGAAAAACAAGGTAGTGAGTGGAGATTAGTTGAAATGATAGACAATTTCGATGACTTTCAAATAGATTCTTCTTCAACGGACGTGAAATTAGTGCAAATGATAGTTAATGTCGATAATTTTAGTCAAACACAATGGCTTGATTGATTTACTATCGAACAAGAAGTGGTGTCCATGAAATTAGTGGAAATGATAGACAATATATCTGATGAATTTCAAATAGAATCTTCTTCAATGGACGTGAAATTAGTGCAGATGATAGTTAATGTCGATAATTTTAGTCAAATACAACCGCTTGATTGTTTTACTATCGAATAAGAAGTGGTGTCCTTGAAATTAATGGAAATGATAGACAATATCCGATGACTTTCAAAAAGATTATTCTTCAACGAACGTGAAATTAGTGTAGATGATAGTTAATGTCGATAATTTTAGTCAAACACAATAGGCTTGATTGTTTTACTATCGAACAAGAAGTGGTGTCCTTGAAATTAGTGGAGATGATTGACAACATCTGATGACTTTCTAATAGATTCTTCTTCAACAGACATGAAATTAGTGTAGATGATAGTTAATGTCGATAATTTTAGTCAAACACAACAGGCTTGATTATTTTACGATCGAACAAGGAGTGGTGTCGTTGAAATTAGTCAAGATTATAGACAATTTTGATGAGTTTCAAATAGATTCTTCTTCAACAAATGTTAAATTAGTGCAGATGATAGTTAATATCGATAATTTTAGTTAAACACAATAGGCTTGATTGTTTTACTATCGAACAAGAAGTGGTTTCCATGAAATTAGTGGAGATGATAGTCAATATCTGATGACTTTCAAATACATTCTTCCTCAACGGACGTGAAATCAGTGCAGATGGCAGTTAAAGTCGATAATTTTAGTCAATCACAACGGCTTGATTGTTTTACTATCGAACAAGACGTAGTGTCCTTGAAATAGTTGAGATAATAGACAATATCCGATGACTTTCAAATAGATTATTCTTTAACGAACATGAAATTAGTGCAGATGATAGTTAATATCGATAATTTTAGTCAAACACAACAGGCTTGATTGTTTTACTATCGAACAAGAAGTGGTGTCCTTGAAATTAATGGACTTCCTCAACTGGTAGATTTTGACCAGCCATAATGTATTGATACATACGATGCGCACACGGTAATCCCATCGTCGAAGTATTTGTACAAACATCTTCAAATCTAGGTGTGTGTGACTAATCAGAAACATAAAGGGGACTTTCCGGTCTTCCAAAACTCTTTTGTCTAGGGAAAACTCAAAGTCCTGTTTTATGTGAAAGTGTTGGCCTTCAATGAATCTGTGTATACCGTCGAATGTCGTGTCTAGTGATCCAGTGGATGTGTGAAGCCAACACTTTAGAGTAGATTGCACGCTCTCCACACTACACATGAGTAAGTCATTAGTTACAAAGAAATGAGACAACTGTAAAATTAAACAAAAAAGACATTAACAATTTAACTTAAAGAAACCTGCTGGTTGATGTGTTGCCTAAATTCCTGACTTTCTTAACCCAGGACTCATAAAATTGCTGACGCTGACTTAGCCATGTGGTATCCAAATACAACACGAAAGGATGTTTGGCCCCGTACGACTTGATCAATCGTCCATATAGTTCGTCAAACTGTGCGATGGTAGGGGCGTAAACAAGCCGCTGCCAGTGATACACTACTGCTTCAGCTGCAGTTGTGTCACACTTCAAGATATTGATCACTTTCATAACCATGTTCCTGGAGATGTGCCACCGATATAGAAGATGTGGGACAGAAGAAAATACCACTGAAAGTGATTTCATTAACGCCTTTTCATTGTCAGTGACAAAAACATAGGGCAAGCGAGGCAATAACCTCATCAGCGTGAAAAGCAACCAAGTATAGGCAGACTTGTCCTCTCTAACTGCAAACAAAATGCAATACTGTAGTTCTTGCCGTACGATGTCACTCCGACGAACTCCACCAGCGGCATCTTGTACTGGTTCGTCTTGTACTGCTTCGTCTTGTAAGTGCTATCAATGAGTACCACGTACGGGAACATATGAGTTAGCGTAAGCGAAAAAGGGTGCGCTAACAAGATAAGGCTCAACCTAGAATTATTCCCTACAAAACAAAACATTAATGAATACAAATCATTCAGGACATGAACAACCAAATAAACAAGCATTATATACTTATGTGCGAACACTTACTTACGTCTTCTCAGAGCACCAACTGTATTTACGTTCATCCAACAAGTGCATGAGGGATGTTACATTAGTACGCCCTCCACAGTTCCCTCTCCTGAATTTTGCAACCAGCTTATGAATCGATGTTTTGTCAGCCATGCTGTCAGGGTTCTTGTCATGTAGATGGGCCTACATCTGCCGTGGCGTAACTCCACTCCTGTGCAGACTTCTCGTACTTTCTCTTTCATCCACGCTAAAGCGAGGACACACAGTGTGAATGCCGATTACGTGCCAACTCATAGTTGTGCTTCGACTGCATTACCAAGACAGACCCCCTACAATCCCCCCACCATGGATGCTTAAGCGGAACAGACCGTTGCATTTCGTCGTAGTGCGCCGTCGCCTTTAACTTGATGAAGATGATTCGCCTTGGCTATTCCGCAGCCTACTCTTGCCTTACCTCTGACACGTTAATACTAATCCACCATCATCCCTAATAGTCTATCTGATTAAAAAATGTTGTTATTCTCGGCAATGCGAATCACATGGGTAGCAGCCTTCTCTCTTTCCGTAAATATTTGACTCGTAGTAAACAGATGACCTATATCTATGATCACTGATTCATCATTGAATTCACCGTCATTAACTGAAACATATTATTTGAAAAGTTAATTGAAATGAAGTAGACGAAAAGACGAATGCGTCGGCACAAACGGATCGACAATCGGGGCTATAACAAGAAGATATAGTGATTTAAGGGACCCCGACGATGATGCCATGTAGAGAAGAGCCGGCGGCGACCCGGGTTGGAAGGGCCGGCGGCTACGCCAAGATGAAATGGTCAACGGCGACGCCGGGTTGTAACGGCCGGCGGTGATGCTGGGTTGTAATGGCCGGTGTTGGCGTCTGCTACTCGGGCATCTCTTTTTTTCTTCTTCTTTTTGGATAGTTTTTTTACCAAAATTTGTTCTATATTACTACCTAAATTGCCAAAAAAACATAAAAAGTACCTCAGAATGGGCCCTGGTATGTTCTCCTCGGTGTTAACATCATCTATGCACTCGTCGAAGATCTTCGAATCGCCACCTTCGTTATTTCCTCCATCTTTTTTGTTCTTCTTACTGAAAAATTTCTTTAAATCTTTCACAACCATTTCCTTTCTTCCTCTTTCTAACTATAAGATTTCTGAATTTGAATATGATTTCATAACGTATTCACCATCCTTATATAATGAGACCTTGTAATATGTCACAAGTTGTGGGTAAATATGGTAATTTTTGAAAATTTTTGAGGCAGGAGCAAAATGGTCATTTTCCGACTGAGCGAATTATAAATTCGACTGCGCGTAGTGACCCTTTTTAAAAATCATGTACCAAATTAAAATCATAGGAAGAGGGAGAGCAGCCATTTATAGTGAGGAAATAATGCACATGTTTGTAAAAGAGGAATACAAAATGAGGAAGAAACAAATTTTCTTGTAATAGCGTAAGTTAGGAATAAATTATTTATATGGACAATCGTTTAAATAAATACTAGTTACAAGTATAGATGATAGATGGGACGGGACAATTCGAAAGCTGCCCAATCTCATTTATTATAATGAGCTGATCTAATTTTGAACTTTTTCTTAAGGTTCACAATCTGGCTACGTGAGAACAAGTAAACAACTAACCCGATTAGGCCTGGTAAAAAATTAATGAAATGAATATACGACGTGAAACACAACACAACATTAACATGTATAGGTATTTAATTTTATATTTGATACTAATTTCGTGTGATGTTGTTGACGAAAAGAATATGAGAGCAAATGAAATAATGAATAAGAGAATAAATTGTTGTATTAACTCATTGACAATACAAGAGTTTATATACAAAGCACAGACAGAGTGTTACAGTTGTCAACTTCAGTCAATATAATCTGTTACACTATCACTCCCCTTCAAGCTTGGTGGACTAATTTGAACACCAAGTTTGCTTCTGAGTATTCAAATGAATTTGCTGGTTGGCTCTTAGTAAGAATGCCCACAGTTTGTCTGGAATACTAGCAGCTTGTACTTTAATGTCTGTCATTATGAAGTTAATCCAGGTGATTTTTGATGTAGCAGCAGCTAAGGCTCGATATTCAACTTCAGCGCTGGATCTAGGAACAATTGGTTGTTTCTTTGAAGCCTATGAGATGTAATTTTCTCCTAGAAACACACAATAACCTGATATTGATCTCCTTGTCATGTTACAACCCGCCCAATAAACATCCGAGTAGGCTGTCACATTAAAGGAGGACTTATTAGTAATCTTGATGCAAAGATCTTGCGTGCCAGATGGATATCTCAGAATTCGCTTTACATTTTGTAGATGCTCTAAGGTTGGTTGATGCATAAATTGACAGGCAAGATTCATAACATGAGATATATCAGGTTTTGTGATAGTTAGGTATTGTAAGACTCCAATCAGCTTCCTGTATTATATTGGATCCAACCGAAGTTTTGAACTTGAGTTGAGAACATGCTTTATAGACAAAGGTGTTCAATTTGCTATGACTAATATCATGTTGACTTTCTTGAGTAGATCTCTCATATATTTTGACTGCTTGAGAAAGGAGCCATATGGTAAGACATCAGCTTCAATCCCTAAAAAAACCTCAAAGGACCAAGATCTTTGAGGGCACACACTTTTCCTTACTGGTCAATCACTCCCTTTAGAAGAGTTGTGCTGCTGCCTCTAATTATGATGTCATGAATGCATACTAACACAATGACTCTTCTTGTGGAAGTATGCAACATGAACAAAGATGTTCAGCCTTGCTACACTTGAATCCAATATGGTAAAGGAAAGAGCTCAACTTTGTACACGAGGCTCGTGGGGCTCGTTTAAGCGCGTAGAGAGATTTATGAAGTAAACAGACATATTAAGGATGTTCCAAGTTAATGTGTCCCGGAGGCTGATGCATATAAACCTTTTTAGAAAAGTCACCGTGGAGAAGCCTTTTTCACGTCTAGCTGCCAAATTTCCCAGCCCTTGGTGACTGCAACTGGTAGAACTATGCGAACGGTGAAGATTTTGATTACCCGACTAAATGTATTTGTAAAATCAACTCTTGTAACTTGACGGATTCCCTTGGCTACAAGTCAAGCTTTTAACCTTTCCATAAAGCCATCAAGTTTATGCTTGATGTGAAAAACCCACTTACAACCTACCAAGTTCACATCAGGAATAGGTGGAACTATAGATCACATGTGGTTGCGCTTTAAGGCATCGATTTCTTTCTTCATTGCCGCACACCATGCTAGAGATGATAGAGCCTGTCACACTGTTTTAGGCTTTGTTAAAACTTCTTCAACAATGTTAAGAGCTAGAGCATGTCCAACTTGACACTTGGATCTTGTGACCATGGGATGAACATTGAGAACTTCAGTAGCTGGTGTGGGATTTAAGGTTGGGATTTTGTGAGGGAGATGTATGTGGAGATATGGCTTGAGGTGGAGATAACTGAGTGGATGCTTCAGATTCATCTAGAGAAGCAGTACTATCAGTTCTGATTTCAATAATAGTTGGAGCAACTATTTATGGAGCTGGAGTGTCATCAAGAGAAACCATAGGTATAGGGTAAGAAATTTCTGTTGATGTGGGTAGATTAGGAGAAGCTGAATTTTATGATGACTTTAGGATAGGATGAGAAGTTTCTGTTGAGGTTGGTGAATCAGGGGAAGCTGGATGTTCTTGTGAAGGTAGGATATCAGATAGAGCAGGGTTTAAAAGTGTGGGGACAGTATCATCACGATTGGAATCAGATGAGATAAACATATTAAAAGTGGTGAGAAAGAGATCAAATTGATCAATAATGATTTTGTTTGGAGTAACATATGGAAAAAGATGCTCATAAAAAAACAACATGGCGAGATATGTATGTGAAATACCCCTAAGGTTCATAAATTAAATTAAAAGACAATTAATGAGTTAAGAAGGCCAATAAGCCTTAATGAACCATTAATCAAGAAAACTCCTAAGCACACTTATATAAATAAATATATACTCCATGAAGGTTACTAAACCTTATATAAACACATGGACATAAGTGGAGCATAGTAAAGGAGGAAAATCAACCTACAATTGATTTATCATGATATAAACATCTTCATGAACGAAGAACACAAACACTTAAGGAAAAATATACCTTAAGAAGTCAAAATGACTTATGAGTAAAATATCACTTGTAACACAAGTGTATACACCTTTGGACACTAAATAACACATTTTATACATGTTAACGCGTTAAACAAGTCCAAGATACACAAGATGTGCAAAAAGAACATCAAGATCAAAGGTGAATCAAAGTATACATTTTTATTAGTTTTAATGAATAGTAAAGTATACCAACTCCATAAGAAAACATATTTATACACTTAAGGATGAATAAATCATGTTGGTAACAAACTAACACATGATATAAGTCCAAATGTACAAGTTATAAGTCATAACATTAAAAATGAAGCAAAAGAGACCATTTTGCCCATGGAGCAAAAGGTGGCCGGCAATGCCCATTCAAGTGGCTGCCAACTTTCAAAAATTGAACCAAAAAGTCTCATTTAGGTGGCTTTAGTCAACAAACACTAAATTATACACATGCTTTACCAATAATGCCTTAAAAGTCATCTTTCTTCTCTTTCCTCCTCATTTCCTCTTTGGCTGCCGATTTCCCTCATCCAAATCCTCTCTTAGTCTGCTACTAGACAGCCAAGAACAAGCTTAGAAAGAAATTCATTCCTAAGGCATAAGGTAAGCTCTTAATTCATGTGATAGTTCATTCTCTTCCTCTTTTCACTAGCTATCCAATGGTCTAAGATTTATCTCCTTCCGCCCACGTATCTAGGCTTGATTTAAGGTGCAAGAAAGGTTTAAACTCTACTGGAACAAGCTTTGGGAAGAAAGTAAAGCAAAGTCATTCCTTAAGGTAAAAAATGTGCTCTAAGCACCTACCTTCTTCTCTATTGTTGTTCTAACTGATTCCTATCAACTAAACCTTCTATAATCTTCATATTTACATGCTAGAACCGTTGGTGAACCCTCACCCACTTGAAGTTGGCCAAAACCACCCAAAAACACCTTAAAAAGGGGGTTTAAAGAGTAAGTCTTCTAGCTTATGTACAAGTGGGTTGTTCCGCCCCTTTGGCATGATTTTATTAAGGGATTGACACCCTTTGTTCCTCTGGAAAATAGGGCTGTGGAACACTTGGGAACAACTTCAAATCTTAAGGTAAAAATCCATGTTTTAAGACCTTTAATGACTCTTTTGGTTAATTTCGGTTCTAAGCTAAGCCATAACCTTTACTCTCTGTTTAATGCAAGTCAATAGGTGTATAAACATACCTCCAAAGTGCCGTGACAATACATGGAGTGATAGGTTGCTTAAAGTCATTTTTAAGGTGAGAAATCTAGTTTTTCATGGCTTAAAATTACTCTTATAGTTGGTTCTGTTTTTGGAACCTAACTATATCTTGTTCTTACTGTTAGAAATCAATTAGAAGCTGTCTAAACCCAGATCTCAAGCAGGCGTGACCATACAAGCCTTAAAAAGCTTATAAATCAAGGTGTAACACTCTTAACTATATATTATATGCTTTAAAGCTTATGGTATATATATTGCCGAGAGTGGACTGGTTAAATTACACCTAAGTGTGACCAGAAATGACTTAGTGAAACACCCCTAATAATTAAAACACATGAAATCATGAATATGTGTGGTATGTGTAACTCCCCTAAAACCGGCCTAAGAGTTAAGGGTATTACACGCCGCGTATTACAACCTAATAACGCAAGGCTCTAAAACGCTCAAATGCAATTAAGGCCCAAAACAGAGTTTCCATAAACATTGTAAGCCAAAGTACTCAAATACGGCAGAAGTAATACAAAATCCCAAACACATGTTCCAAACAGAAATAGAAGTCAAAACAGTGTAAGGCCCGAAGGCTACAACATCATAAATGCTAGTCTGAATGAACAACAAGCTAAACACTATAGCTCCAGAAACTTAAGATGATCCTCGCTGATCAATCTGCAAAAATGTTAAAAGTAGGGGAGTGAGCACACAACTATGCCAGTAAGCAGCGACCGTCATCAGTAAGGTCGCTCAAAACAATTGAAATCAGAAGAGGAGAAGATAAACATTATATCCACAATTCTCAAACAGTCAGAAGTTTTCAGAAGCAGTAACGGAGACAGAGGGGAACACAAGAGTTCCCAATTCAGAAACAATCAGAGTTCTTAAACAGAAAGGGACAAGACACCATGCACACACTCAGAAGGGTCGAAGACCCATAGACCATAACAGGTCTCTCCACAACAGAAATGACTCTAATGAGCCAAAGGGTTCGTCAACCCCACAGAACAGAAAGGGAATGACCCACACTCAGAACGACGTCTACATGGTATACCACGGAATAGCTCGACCCAGCCATTCACGGCTCAGAAACAAAGTGTAATGTCCCAAAACAGAAGGATTGCATAAACAGAAGCAAAATTGCATTTAGATATGCCAAAACACTCATAAATCAGTAGTACAGTTCATAGGGAATCCAACGCCGCAAACGGCACTCAAATCGGAGTTCAAACGAAGAAGTTATGCTGAAAACAGTGAGGTGTCCGAACTTGGGTCCGGACGTCGAAGTTCGGACGCAAGTCGAGACTCAGAAACCAGAATAGCCAAATGTCCGAACTTGTGTCCGGACATCAATGTTCGGACACAGGTCGATTTGAAATCAGACAGGAAAATTCAGACCGTCCGAACATCAAGGTTCGGACTGATGTTCGGACAGGTTTTACGAGAAAAATCACGTGGAAGGTCCGACCTTATGTCCGGACGTCGAAGTTCGGGCACAGGTCGAACTAAAATCAGAAGAGAAACTAAGGGTGTGTCCGAACATCTAAGTTCGGACAGATGTTCGGACATACCCCGAACTTAGAAAATCTAAAAGGCAAAACGCACTGTCCGAACTTCAAAGCTCGGACGGAAGTTCGGACAGAGTGAAAACTGCAGATTTCAGAAGACGAACAGAGCAGAAAAACAACGCGATTCGACACCACGAATCGCCAATTCAGAACACACACCAAAACAGTCATAAATGCAGAAGACCATGGGGGCTTAGCCATTCAGAAACACAATTTAAACAGACAACAACAATCACAATCCGCACACAAATCAAACGACAAAACCTTGCAAACCCCATGGCTGAACTTCCAAACCGAATCGAGTAACCACCTACCTCGATTAGCAGAAGTATCGATCACACTTTAAGCAAAATGCAGCCCGGAACGCTCTCCAACCAGACACGAACACAATCACTGAACAACACAAATCGACAACCCACAATCAGAAGTCAGACAAGAACCTAGATTAACAACATTCCTCAATTCTGCAACCCAAACCTGGTTACGAGGACGCAGAGGAATCCAATAGATTACAACAGCGTAGCCTTAACAATCCGAATTCCCAACGCAGAGTCGTCGCCGCTGAATCAATACATACGGAATCCCAAAATCAGAAACTGAGGGAGGAGAAAACCACAGCGGAATCCAGAATTCTGTAGACAAACCTGATCGAAGAGGAGAACCGCCGCAGCAACGAGGTCTTCAATCTGATCGCAATGACAGCAGCACAATTCTCACAGAGGAGGAATCAAGAGAGAGAGAAAGAGAGAGAAGAGGCGCTCGTTCTGACTTCAGGAAACTGACAACGCTCCACGACCTATCTGATGTGATTACTAATGATCAGGGAATGAATGTAAAAATAAGGAATTTTCCTTATAAACCAGATAATTAATTACCTTAATTAATTAACCGAATGACCTTCTCATCCTTGACAAATGAGACAATGTCGCTGACGTCCCAACTGACAGCAAGGGATTTAAATCCAACTTTAGAATAACGTTGTAGCAGATATAATATAAGGTATGAATTATGGGTTATAACATCACCTCCCCCTTAAAAGAATCTCGTCCTCGAGAGTAACTCACATTACTGCTCGAACAGAGGGGGAAACTTGGCACGTAGCTCACCCTCGAGCTCCCAAGTCGCTTTGCTCTCTGACTGATCAGACCACTGAACCTTAACCATAGGCAGGGTCTTACTACGAAGCCGACGGACGTCTCTGGCTAAAATGCGGGTAGGCACCGCCTCGAAACTGTAGTCCTCCCTCAACTGAAGCTGGCTGTAGTCGATCACATGAGACGGATCATGCAGGTACTTCCTCAACATCGAAACATGGAAAACACTGTGGACAGCAGACAAGGATGGAGGCAAAGCTAGACGGTAAGCCACAGGGCCAATCCTCTCTAGAATCTCAAATGGTCCAACGAACCTTGGGCTAAGCTTCCCACGCTTCCCAAAACGGACAACTCCCCTGACTGGAGAAACTCGCAGATAGACATGATCCCCAACATCAAACTCAAGCGGCCTGTGCCTCTGGTCTGCATAACACTTCTGTCTACTCTGAGCAACAAGCAGACGCTCCCGAATCATCCTGATCTTCTCTACTGCACCCTGCACCAGCTCAGGTCCAACCAAGACCCTCTCCTTCAGGTCATCCCAACAGATGGGAGACCTGCACCTCCTGCCATACAACGCTTCAAACAGAGCCATTACAATGCTCGCCTGAAAGCTGTTGTTGTAGGCGAACTCAATCAGAGTCACATGCTGGTCCTAGCTACCTCCAAAATCTAGGACACATGCGTGAAGCATGTCCTCCAGAACCTGATTAGTCCTCTCTGTTTGGCCATCTGACTGCGGATGGTAGGCTGAACTGAACGCTAAACTCGTACCCAAGGCCTTATGCAAACTGCGCCAAAACCTCGAAACAAAGCGCGGGTCACGATCAGAAACTATAGAAGCAGGCACCCCGTGCAGCCTCACTATCTCATCGAGATACAGACGAGCCAAATGCTCCAAACTGAAAGTCTTCTTCACTGGCAGGAAATGGGCAGACTTAATCAGTCGATCAACTATCACCCACACAGCATCACAGCCTGAAGGAGTCTTGGGCAAACCCATGACAAAGTCCATCCCTACGCTCTCCCACTTCCACTCAGGAATGGGAAGGGGCTGAAGCAAACCCGCTGGCCTCTGGTGCTCAGCTCCTTCACTTGCTGACAGGTCTGGCACTTAGAAACAAACTCAGAGATATCACGCTTCATCCCAGACCACCAGAATGACCCTCTGAGATCTCGATACATCTTCACCCCTCCTGGGTGAACTGAATATGGCGCTCCATGAGCCTCCTGAAGGATCTCCCTACGCAGAACTGCGTCATCCGACACACACACTCGACCCCTGAAGCGCAGACAACCATCACTGGAAACACTGAAGTCCGAACTCTGCTCTGAAGACAGTCCCTCTCTGATCCGACACAAAGCTGAATCTGACTCCTGACCAACTCTGATCCTGTCGACCAATGAAGACTGAACCTGAAGCGCTGCTATCATACTGGCACTGGCTGGTCTGACTACCCAAACCCCATACGCTGAAGCTCTAAGGCGGACCTCTGAACTTCTGTCAAAGCACCAGCTACACCCGGAGCACCTCTCCGACTCAAAGCATCTACCACAACATTCGCTCTACCCGGGTGGTAGAGGATCTCCAAATCGTAGTCATGAAGTAGCTCCAACCACCTCCTCTGTCTCAAGTTCAGCTCCTTCTAAGTGAACAAATACTTGAGACTCTTATGGTCCGTGTAAACCTTACACGACGCCCCATACAGATAATGCCTCCAAATCTTCAGCGCGAAAACCACAGCTGCCAACTCCAGATCGTGGGTAGGGTAGTTCTTCTCATAAGGCTTAAGCTGTCGAGAGCCATAAGCCACTACCTTACCCTGCTGCATCAAAACACAACCTAGTCCCTTATGGGACGCATCACAGAAGACCTCAAATCCCTCGGTCCCAGATGGCAGAGTCAGAATCGGTGCTGTCGTCAACCTCTTCTTAACCTCCTGGAAGCTCTGCTCGCAAGCCTCGCTCCACTCGTACTTGATCTCCTTCCTCAACAGACGGGTCAGTGGGGATACAATCTTAGAGAATCCCTCAACAAACTTCCTGTAATACCCAGCTAACCCAAGGAAACTACGGATCTCAGCAACATTCGTGGGCCTCGCCCACTCCATCACAGCTCTAATCTTCTCAGGGTCCACTGAGATACCGTCCTTCGAGACCACATGTCCAAAGAACACTACACGATCGAGCCAGAAGTCACACTTCTTCAGCTTAGCATACAACTCACGATCCTTCAACGTCTGCAGAACAATCCTCAGATGCTCCTCGTGCTCCTCTGCACTCTTGGAATACACCAAGATGTCATCTATGAAGACCACTACAAACTGATCCAGATAGGGTTTGAAAACCCGGTTCATCATATCCATGAAGACTGAGGGAGCATTAGTCAAACCAAACGGCATGACCAGGAACTCGTAATGACCATAACGAGTCCTAAAAGCGGACTTAGGCACATCTTCGGCCTTAATCCTCAACTGATGGTAGCCTGAACGAAGGTCGATCTTCGAGAACACTGTGGCGCCCGCCAACTGGTCAAACAAATCATCAATACGCGGAAGGGGATAGCGGTTCTTGATGGTCACCTTATTCAGCTCCCTATAGTCAATACACAATCTGAAAGTCCCATCCTTCTTCTTCACAAATAGCACTGGCGCTCCCCAAGGCGAAACGCTAGGGCGAATGAAGCCCTTATCCAGCAACTCCTGAAGCTGGACCTTCAGCTCCTTCAATTCCGCCGGACTCATACGGTATGGGGCCCTAGAGATGGGCTGAGTCTCTGGCGCTAAGTCAATCGTGAACTCCACCTCCCTCACTGGTGGAAGTCCGGGCACGTCATCCTAGAAGACCTCAGGAAACTCTCTGACGATCGGGATGCTCTCCAAGCTAGATCCATCACGCACCTCTGGCAGATAGCACAAGAATCCCTGGCAGCCCTTCCTTAAGAAGCTGGCTGCCTGCATCACTGACACAACTACAGGCGCACATGGAACTGCATTCCCGGAGAAAGCAAAGCGAGTACCTGGCAGGTCGAATGTCACCCTCCTAGCTGCACAGTCTATATGGGCATGGTGCTCTGCTAGCCAGTCCATGCCCAGGATCACATCAAACAGGCCATCCGCATCGGGATGAGGTCAGCATAAAAAGTCTTGTCCCTAACTGCTATGGGACAAGTCTTACACACAGAATTCAGCACACAAGGGGCAACCCCACCTACTGGACTACTCACACACAGGTCTACCTCACTAGGCATAGTAGTCAGTCCAAGGTCACCCAACAAATCAGAACAGATAAAGGAGTGCGTAGCTCCGGAGTCAAACAGGCAAAACACATCCTGAGAATGGATCCGGAGTATACCTGAGACGACGCGATCACGAGCTCGATCACGCTTTCCTGCCATAGCATACACTCGAGCCTGAGTCTGAGGCTTCTTCTGGTCGGACCTCGCCCCTGAGTCTGAGCCGGTACCTCTATCTCCTGAGCCTCTACCGGATGCCTGAGGACACTGAGCAATCCGGTGCTCCATTGACCTGCACTTAAAGCAGGCACCGGTCTTCTTGTAGCACTCCCTACCAGGATGGGAGTGACCACAAGACTCACACTTCGCCCCAGCTGACGAAGATGACGAAGCTCCCCGACGATCTCCATAGGACTGCTTCTTCTGAGGGGGAGCAGCCTCCTTCTTCTGAGGCTCTTCAGCACGCCTCTTCCCCTTGTGGTCCTTGCCAGCCTGTCTGCCCCTGATGTCGGCCTCTACCAGCAGAGCGACATCTGCTACATCTCTGAAGGTCCGGTGACGAAGGGGTGTCACTACGGACCTGATGTCTGGTCTGAGCCTACTCTCGAACTTACGGGCCTTCCTATGCTCATCTGGCTCTGGGGCATAGTTCGAGAGAGTCACAAACTTCCTCACGTACTCTTCGACTGTCATATCTCTCCCCTGGCGCAGCCAGTTATACTCGTTGATCTTCTGATCCTTGTAGACATCTGGATAGAACTGCTTGTTGAACTCCAAGCAGAACTGATCCCAGGTCCAAGGCTGGGGGTGTCTACCCATCACCATGTGCCACCACTCCTTCGCCTCCCCCTTAAAGAGGAACGTGGCAAAGTTGACCTTCTGGTCATCCTCTGAGCCCATCACTCTCAGTAGATCCTCCACCTCTGTAATCCAGTGGCTTGCCTCCTAAGGGTCGCCACAGCCGTCGAAGGAAGGCGGCTTCAGCTTCATAAACTCCTAGAGGGCTCTAACGCGGCCTCCCACAGCATTCGCCCCTACTGGGCCTGCTCCACCAGCTCCCTCAGCTGCTGCAGCCACCGTCTGCATCAACTGCATCACAAACTGCTGCACTGCATCCGCAGCATCTCCCTGAGGGGTCACTGGTGTTCTACGAGGAGGCATTCTGAGATTCACAAATCCAAAACTTGTCAGAACTGACTCACACTTCAAACAACTGCCACAACTGAACCTCATACAAGCAAACACAACCACAGACCCTAAAGAAAGCCGAACCTGGCTCTGATACCACTAAATGTAACACCCCTAAAACCGGCCTAAGAGTTAAGGGTATTA
Source organism: Limonium bicolor (assembly GCA_023374045.1). Classification (NCBI taxonomy): domain Eukaryota; kingdom Viridiplantae; phylum Streptophyta; class Magnoliopsida; order Caryophyllales; family Plumbaginaceae; genus Limonium; species Limonium bicolor. Next base: position 280,789,745 of record CM041777.1, read on the forward strand.
CACGCCGCGTATTACTACCTAATAACGCAAGGCTCTAAAACGCTCAAATGCAATTAAGGCCCAAAACAGAGTTTCCATAAACATTGTAAGCCAGAGTACTCAAATACGGCAGAAATAATACAAAATCCCAAACACATGTTCCAAACAGAAACAGAAGTCAAAACAGTGTAAGGCCCAAAGGCTACAACATCATAAATGCTAGTCTGAATGAACAACAAGCTAAACACTATAGCTCCAGAAACTTAAGATGATCCTCGCTGATCAATCTGCAAAAATGTTAAAAGTAGGGGAGTGAGCACACAACTATGCCCAGTAAGCAGCGACCGTCATCAGTAAGGTCGCTCAAAACAATTGAAATCAGAAGAGGAGAAGATAAACATTATGTCCACAATTCTCAAACAGTCAGAAGTTTTCAGAAGCAGTAACGGAGACAGAGGGGAACACGAGAGTTCCCAATTCAGAAACAATCAGAGTTCTTAAACAGAAAGGGACAAGACACCATGCACACACTCAGAAGGGTCGAAGACCCATAGACCATAACAGGTCTCTCGACAACACAGAAATGACTCTAATGAGCCAAAGGGTTCGTCAACCCCACAGAACAGAAAGGGAATGACCCACACCCAGAACGACGTCTACATGGTATACCACGGAATAGCTCGACCCAGCCATTCACGGCTCAGAAACAAAGTGTAATGTCCCAAAACAGAAGGATTGCATAAACAGAAGCAAAATTGCATTTATATATGCCAAAAACTCATAAATCAGTAGTACAGTTCATAGGGAATCCAACGCCGCAAACGGCACTCAAATCGGTGTTCAAACGAAGAAGTTATGCTGAAAACAGTGAGGTGTCCGAACTTGGGTCCAGACGTCGAAGTTCGGACGCAAGTCGAGACTCAGAAACCAGAATAGCCAAATGTCCGAACTTGTGTCCGGACATCAATGTTCGGACACAGGTCGATTTGAAATCAGACAGGAAATTTCAGACCGTCCGAACATCAAGGTTCGGACTGATGTTCGGACAGGTTTTACGAGAAAAATCACGTGGAAGGTCCGACCTTGTGTCCGGACATCGAAGTTCGGACACAGGTCGAACTAAAATCAGAAGAGAAACTAAGGGTGTGTCCGAACATCTAAGTTCGGACAGATGTTCGGACATACCCCGAACTTAGAAAATCAAAAAGGTAAAACGCACTGTCCGAACTTCAAAGCTCGGACGGAAGTTCGGACAGAGCGAAAACTGCTGATTTCAGAAGATGAACAGAGCAGAAAAACAACGCGATTCGACACCACGAATCGCCAATTCAAAACACACACCAAAACAGTCATAAATGCAGAAGACCATGGAGGTTTAGCCATTCAGAAACACAATTTAAACAGACAACAACAATCGCAATCTGCACACAAATCAAACAACAAAACCTTGCAAACCCCATGGCTGAACTTCCAAACCGAATCGAGTAACCACCTACCTCGATTAGTAGAAGTATTGATCACACTTTAATTAAAATGCACCCCGAAACGCTCTCCAACCAGACACGAACACAATCACTGAACAACACAAATCGACAACCCACAATCAGAAGTCAAACAAGAACCTAGATTAACAACATTCCTCAATTCTGCAACCCAAACCTGGTTACGAGGACACAGAGGAATCCAATAGATTACAACAGCGTAGCCTTAACAATCCGAATTCCCAACGCAGAGTCGTCGCCGCTGAATCAATACATACGGAATCCCAAAATCAGAAACTGAGGGAGGAGAAAACCACAGCGGAATCCAGAATTCTGTAGACAAACCTGATCGAAGAGGAGAACCGCCGCAGCAACGAGGTCTTCAATCTGATCGCAATGACAGCAGCACAATTCTCACAGAGGAGGAATCAAGAGAGAGAGAGAAAGAGAGAGAAGAGGCGCTCGTTCTGACTTCAAGAAACTGACAACGCTCCACGACCTATCTGACGTGATTACTAATGATCAGGGAATGAATGTAAAAATAAGGAAACCTTTTCCTTATAAACCAGATAATTAATTACCTTAATTAATTAACCGAATGACCTCCTCGTCCTTGACAAATGAAACAATGTCGCTGACGTCCCAACTGACAGCAAGGGATTTAAATCCAACTTTAGAATAACGTTGTAGCAGATATAATATAAGGTATGAATTATGGGTTATAATAGTATGTTTAACTAACTGGTCACATTAAAGTACAATTGTACTACAACTTATACCCTAAGATACTAAAAGACGCACATATGTCCGTGAATGTGATAACAAGTCACATGGTAATATGAGCATTGGTGCTCTTCGATTTCGGAATTAATAAGTACAATCGAGTAAACTAAATTAGCCCATGTTAGGACCTTTGTACAAGAAGCAGGTGTAATGCATTATGCAACCTGAAATATATGAAGTACTCGTTGACATATAACGATGGTACGAAATAACATATGTTAAGAGGATATAATATACGAACTATGTTATCAGGTACAAACATATGCAAGTAACATTACAACATAAAGACTGATTGAGTCACACGAATAAAAGTCTAGTGGAGTACTACAACACTCATATGTATAGTAAAATTAGATTAACAATTAATCAACCCCACCTCTGGTGATTTCCGAAAATACTACGTAGTCCCACAACTTTACTAGAAATTATTCAATTACCCATCCACACCTTGCATTACAAAAAAAATTAATTACGCAAGCTTCACTAATTCCCATTTAGTTAATAACTCTCATTCACTTACCCACTCAATAACATACCGATCCTGAATACCAAAACCCCATTAATCCCTCCAATTCCTCCACATACAACCGGTACTTTTCATTTCTTCTCGCGTGTGCCTGTAACCCCAAACAACGAATCATCCAAAAAAAATTGTCCTCTGTCCTTCGCGTGTCTGTGCGTCCTGATGGAGAAACCCATTAAACTTTTGCCTTCTCCCAAAGCACTCGTCAAGTCCCCATGCCATTTCCCGGTTGAAGCTGCCCATTCGATGTTCCACTACTTCACGGTTGCGCAAGTTCAGAGAAGGACTCTCCAACTTCTCGTAACTGCTGAGCATGATAAGCTCCTCCTCTTCCTCTCCTTGTTCCCAGAATGTCTCCTAGCGATTCCCAGTAAATTCCCTTGGCGATTTACGTTCCTTCACATTTCCACCGAGACTCAAACTTCTTCAATTTCCTTCCCTGCATGCCCGATGCGAGGAACATTACCAGTTGAGAGAACCGGAACAAACACAAGACCAGTTAGTAAAAAAAAAGGTGAATTCCTTCGACTGCTCCCACATGCAACTCGATTCTTGCATGTCCAGAAACTTGTAAGTTTCCTCTGTTCATTGGCACCAGATAACTCCCGGATTTCCCAATGTTGCTCTGCGATTTTGTTTTCCCTTGCGTTCTCGGTAATAGTTTCACCCTCATCTTTATTAATCCTTTACTTGTCTACCTGAAACTGAAGTCCTTAATCTCTCCTCGTGCATGCCCGAATCTTGGAGTTTTGCCGGTTCTGGGAATCTGGGAACAACACAATCCAACTAGCAAGGTAAGGAACGATCAATCTTTCCTTTTACCTTCCGTGTTTTTCTGTCCGGAAATCTCCACCGGCTAATTCCATTTCCCTCCCTTCTCCATGTGCACCATCATCTGAAAATGTCTCCCACGAAGTGTACCGAGAATCCCCAAGGAAAACCCACGCGATTCCTTTGAGATACTGGCGCAAGGTAAACTCCTCTGGTTACTCTTTACTTCTGTTTGTCTTTTCTGTGTTCTGTTCAGTCCGAGAAACTTGCTCAATTCCTCTAACCTCCTGCATGTTTCACGCAAGCACCCTGCATGCAACCGCCTGGTAGCATTCTCTGGGAGAGATTGCAAACCAAATCCTTCCAAGGATCTCACGGAAGTAAGGGCAAATACCAAAAAAAAAACTGGGCTGTGTAACTCCTTTCTTTAGATCTCTCTGCTACCTCTCGGTAAACATGAATACCTCACCTTCATTTTTTTGACTTCCTAATGAATTCTCCCCCCCTAAAAAAAACCTGCTGGTGCTATTACTGTGTAGATCTCTCGAGGAGCCTTAAGTTAGTACACGTTTGTGTGCTTCGGTAGAAATTGGGAGTTCTGTATGCCGAGGAAGAAGTAGGGGCCCTTGGGTGAGAGTGGAAACAACAAGTCTCAACCCTGTCCGAGTTTCAAAGACCTTGGTGAGTTGTCTAAAAATCTGTTCAACACCAGACGTCTTCGTTTATGAGTTTCCTATCAAACCAAGTCTAAATCTTATGATTTGATTCCTGTTTAGTGTGGGAAAGAGAAAAACTGAGAGGAGTGCAGTGGGGAGTCCAGAAGGTTTTGGTCAAGAACCCTCTTTCATTGATCTGAAAATCTGCAAGATGGCTCAGTCTGAATACGATGGTGGTCTGGCTCTGAAATTGTGCAAGTTCGAGCGTAAACAGAAGCAAACCTAAGGTGATTAACCTTAATCCATTGATGTTTGTTTAACAGTGGTGATTAAGAAAAGATGAATAGTGATAAGCTTTATATGCTTATTTACTGATTCTGATAATGCCTTAATATTGTGTAGTGTTGAACAAATGTGAACTATGGGGTAAATCATGTCACAAAGGGCTAGGGAAAAATCTGGTTAATTAAACAATTGAAGGATGACTTTAAATGTGGAAATCTCATCATACCTCAGCCGAGAAGTATATGTTTGGTTCTGAAAAATTGGAGTGTTATCGTCATAAGAATAATGTAAGAAGATTGGGAATAATGTCACTAAGTAACCAGGAGGAACTACCTAATCAAAACAAAAAAAAAATCTACCTAAGCGTTATGTGTTGGAAAACTTGTTAAATGATTGCCGAGAGCTTAGTGGGTTGTCTGGGAAGTTGTGATAGAAGCTAGTCCTGAAATGAAAGTAACTACTGTCACATTTTAATGCCGAGAATGCCTTAGGAAACCCACTAGTGTTAGGACTTAATAATTAGTAAACCGGCGGCATTAACGTCCTAAGGGTTTAACCATGTTTGATAATGTGATGGGGCGTAAGACAGTAAAGTAATGTGCTAAGTGGTGTTTCATGGGAATGGATTAGAAAAGAGGCCTAGGGTACTTAAAAAGTTGAAATCGAAAACCTATACCAAACTAGAAATGAAGTTGGGCAAGTTAAGTTGTAGTTAAAGACTTACAAATGTGTCTAAACTACGTGTTAGGATAGTGAGGAAGAGCGGCATAGATAATGGGCTGGGCATGTGAGTGCTGGACCTAGAAGCATTAGTAATTGTTTAGGGATATAATTTGGAATATGACTAGGATAGGGTACGTCAAAACAATAAAATGAACGCAGGAGTTAAGTAGTATTCTTTAGCAATTTAGTGTCAATATGGTAGTAAATGGTAACAAGAGGATAGTAAATTACATTAATAACCGAGATGGTAAAAGTAACCAACGACTAGTGAAGGCTAGGGTGTGATAGGGCAAAATGATGGTCTAAGTGTTAACTAGGGAACTAAGAGTTAATTCGGATTGAGTTAAGTGTTGGTATGTGAAGAATTAGTAATATAAAGTCTAGGATTATAACCTGAACTAGTAAGGTACTAGGTTAAAGTAGGTTAGCAATTAGGTGGAAACAAGACCAATGTGAACCTAAGAAGAGGACAGGGCGGAAGTAGGGAGGTTAGAAGGATTATAAATTGTATGGGAATAAAAAGGAAGATGAATGTGAGCCTAAAGTAAGTGAGGAACCCAAGACTGAAGTAGTAAGCTCTAGCAAAGGTCTAGAACGAACCGTGGGGAATAACTAATTAGAGAACGGGTATGTACAAACTCGTGAAGGGAACTAAATGGTTAGCTAGTAATTACTGGAAAGTCGAATGTCTATTCGGTCATATAAAGGGTTAGGAGTAAATCAAAGCAACCAAGGTTGCTACTTGGCATTAGAGGCGTTGAGTGGTAATACCAAAGCCTTGGTGTTATTAGAAGTAAGGTAAAGAAAAAATTGGGAGTCAATCCAGAGCAGGCTAGGCCTTAAGTGTCAACCCGTAACATTAGAGTTAACATGGGAAATAATAATATGAGGGTTGGGGTTATGACATGATCAGCAAACCGAAATGTTGGGCACTTTAAATGTCCAAGGGATTCGTAGGTTAAGCAAGAAAGATAACAGGTGGTTGTAGACTTAGAGGAAGGACAAGACATGGAGGATCGGAAGGTAATTAGGAATAATCTGAGAGAGTACGAGAGGGTTATATTGGGACAAGTTCGAGTTACCTTAAATGCTGCTATTTGGCTAAAACAATGGATCCAAACCAAACGGATAAAGTAGGGCCAACATCGGCAACTATAACACCTAAGACTAGGCCAAACATTATGAACTACGAACAATAACGCATGATCGAACGATCTAACCCGTTCGACTAATCATTACAGGAGTGGGTCCCACGAGCAGCGGGGAACCCTTGTGCAAATATCTGTGACAACTATTTTAAGGTATGAACATGTGTGGTTCGTATTTTGCCGTGTTACACGGCTTGTGTGCTGTGTTCCTTGTTTAACTATGACCACAAGACTAATGCATGAAAACGGATGTTTGTTTTACCGTGCTTATTTGTCTGTTGTGGGCTTGTGTAAAGCATGTGAACGGATTTCTTATTTTCCTTGCTTACCCGCTTGCTATTATTATGCATATTGCCTGCGCGCACACAGTAGTGTAGTCCCTTTCTCGTTGATGAAACCTTGAGATGAAACACAACGAACTTCGTAAACAAAACAAAGGAACTACATAAAGGGAAAACTCCTCTTAACTATAGAGGACCTCTAATGACACCCACTATGGTGTCGAACTATCAATGATAATGATAAGCCAATACCTGTCAGAAATGAATAGGGAGACAGACCCTTTGTATCCGGGGTAGAGACCAATAATATTAAAAAGGAATAGGGAGACGGACCCTTTGTATCCGGGGTAGAGACCAGAACATCAGAAGGCATAGGGAGACGGACCCTTTGTATCCGGGGTAGAGACCAATAATCTAAAAAGGAATAGGGAGACAGACCCTTTGTATCTGGGGTAGAGACCAACAATATTAAAAAGGAATAGGGAGACAGACCCTTTGTATCCGGGGTAGACACCAGAACATCAGAAGGCATAGGGAGACAGACCCTTTGTATCCGGGGCAGAGGCTAGTATCATTGAAAAAGAATAGGGAGACGGACCGTTGGTATCTGGGGCAGTGGCTAGTAACATTTAAAAACAACAGAGAGCGAGAGAGCTATCCGGGAATGGAAGATTGGCTATGGACAAGACGTTCTCCAAATTATGGTGATAAGAGAACTCACAAATAATCCTTAAAGAACCAAGGAAAGATTGGCACACATGGTGCAAGGGAGGAGAAAGAAAATACTCATTATGAGAATAAAGAAAAGAAAAGAAAACACACAACGTTCGAATGATCCTATAGTGAGGGTCATGGGTATAACATACCTGTGCACACGCTTTATTATTTACATGAGTGTTGTTGCTATACTAGCAGCTTGTTGTGCTTGGTTGTGTGTTTGATGTGGCTACGACGCCAGTATGTTATGCTTGGTTGCTTGTTGCTAATGCTTTGCTACCTTTGAGTGTGTAAGAAACCATGATGTATTGTGGCCTGCTTTACTGCTTTATTATAGCATGCAAATTGAGTTAATAATATTCGACCAAGTAATCGTGTGGCCCGGCAACATACGGGCTACACACGTTCATACTCAGCGTAGTTTGCTGAGTCCTTTACAACCCAATTTTTACAGGTATTGTGCCGGACGATAACGGAGCGTAGGCGGGATGGCTACCATGGGGGTAGTCCATCAGGGCATGATTCTTGAGTTGTAGAGTATGCTTGATGTATGGGTTGTTACTACACCCGGGATGTAATTTCCAGTTTATGATTTGGTAATATTGTTGTAGACACTCGGTATTCAGAATTGTATCTTGGATTGTATATGAGTTTTGGTTGAGGGCTGTTTCCAGTCATGCAGACCGTAACTTGGTGTTGGTAGTATGGTTATGTCAACCACGTGGGTGGTTGGCGTCTGTGACACCCGGATGGAGTTTATACCGCTGCGTAGTTAACCGTGATGTTGTATAGGTGCGACGTTTGTATTACTGGATGTTTTATTCGGGAGGGTTACACTTAGTTAATATAAGCTAGTCATTTAAATGATTTAATTAACATAATGGTCAAATTAAGACATTATGTGAAAAATTGGTAAATATGGAAAAATTGGTGGCGAGGCCGTGAATTTAAAGTATTTTTGAGACATATAAAGTGTAATTTATTTTGCAAGTTCAAGGTTGTAATAAGGCCATGTCATTAGGCCATTTTATTTAAGTTTAAGAGCTTATTTAATTTTATTTACGCATTTAGCATTAATTTTGGGGTTAAAAGGTAATTACAAAAAATATAAGGCCGTGGGCTGTATTAGGTTGAAGTTTGGTGTTTAAAATGAATTTAAATAAAAATTATAACACTTTATAAAGTTTTATTACAAAATTGTAAAAATAGGAAAGTTTGGGGTATATATAGTAATTACCGAAAGTTTGGGTTTCAAATAGAATTTAGAAGTCAAAGTTGACTATACAGGAGACTTTGACCAAGTTTGGGAATTTATGGAATTAAATACTAACTTATAATAAGTTAAGTATGAAATTGTAAAAGATTTATAAATATTGGGGTGAAGTAGTGATTTCCGAAATTAATGGGTACCAAATGGAGTTTAGATCAAACCTTGGGTTATTAGGAATTTTTAGGAATTTATTTGGTTAAATTTGGAGTTAGTATGAATTGTATAAGTATAATATAAGATATTTTATATCATTGTTACATTTGGGTAACATATGGGGTAAAAACCGTAAATACTGAAAGTATAAGGTTAGGAATGATGTGTATAACCTTTTGGTATAGTTTGGTAATTTTGGGAATTATATATGAGGTTTTACTAAGATATGTGTATAATATATAGTTTTAATGATATTAGAAACTATATGTTAAAAAATGGGGTGATTTGGTGAATATAGAAAGTTAAGGGGTGGAAGTTAAATTAGAATAGACCATGGGGTCTGTTCGGCTATTTTAAGAAATTATAACCATAGGTTATAATTATATTAAGGTTTAAAGGTTATAATATAAGGTATATATTATAAGTGTAACAAAGAAATAATATTTGGGGTGATTATGTAATTTCTGAGACTTTGGTGGAATTAAATAAAAAACCGACAACCATATGGGCTGATTGGTATTTTGTAACATTTTATAACTATAGGTTATAAAGGTTTTAATGATTTAAATATCATAAGATATGTTATATAACTATAATGTAACATTGTATAATTAATGTGATGATTTTGTAAATGTTAAAGAACAGTGCTGTTCGGTAATAATGAGTATTTTTGAATTAGAATTTATAATATGGTTTATAATGTTATAAGGGTTGTAACATTTATAATATAAGAAATATTCATTAAGGAAGAATGAATATATTATAAAGGATTACCATATAATAAATGGTCCCATAATACATATATATAAATAAATATATGTTATGGAGTGAGAAATACAATATGGTTCAATAACCATAAAATATCATAATTAAAATGATATAAGATAGGGAGAAAAAGAATCATAAACATTAGTTAAGGAAATCCTAATGTTGTGTTGTCTATGGAATAATAAGGAGTTAAATAATTCAAAGCATTTCAAACGTGGATTATACAACATTACATTTGGGAAGACTAACCTTAGGAAAATAAATACTAAGGTGAGATGTATAATATATGATCAAGATTATACACGCAATATAGTGACAAACTATAACATATACAATGTGTATTAAATTACATGCGATAACGAATGTTGAGTTGAGTATATTAATATACCACGACATAAACGTACATGTAATATAACGTTAACTAATCCCGAGTTAAACCGAAAACCCGACAAACGTTGTTAGTAATTAACGGGGAATGAGCCGGGAAGGATTAGCGACGGTACGGGGTACCGTAGAGTGATGTTGTTATACGGGATACTAATCTGTAGTATTATACGTTTTATTAAACTGTTAGAGACGACACGAGGAGCATCGGATCTAGCTGGTTCATACTCCACTGTTTTAAAACAGGGTGAATGGTATGTTGTTATATGTCTTTGATTGTCTCTGAGGACTTCATCGGTTCAAACTTATGTGTGAAATCTGTGATAAGATTGTCTGTCTGAATGTGTGAATTAATATGCATGAACTGTATATTTAAGCTGCTTATTATTTACTGTTTTTGCGATAACAGTATTGGTTCGTATAAATGAGCCTATATATAAAACGAACTAGCGGCTATGGTGCTATTTTATATGTGTAATATAAGGAACATCAGAAAAACGTTGTAGCATTAGGATAATAAGATATGTATATTATCCGAGACTTAATTACGGAGCATTGGCCTTGTCTAAACGCCGCTCTCGTATCTAACACTGGATCCCAAGTTTGCATACTTCGGATTGGACTAATGACCTTGGTCTGCTTTGTTAGAAAAATTGGTAATGCGATGCGATGGATGGTATAGATGTAATAAAGCCAAGAGGATGTGGCTCTTGGTGCGCGCTGTGATCACAAAAACGATACCAGGATGTCCGCGTACGGGTCCGTAAGTATCAAGAAATTTCCCGCGAACTAGAATGGTTCGTTGGTTGGAGACTCTACCGTTGGAGTGGCTACTGCCGTGGGTGACCCGCCATAACATATGGGCAATTTAGAGACACGTCGTGTTAACGAGACAACACTAGGTATAACCGAACAATTACGAACAGCTTGTTAGCTCGTACTTTTGGCGAACTGTATTGGGCTTTATGCCAAAGACAGAATTAATACTCGTTTATTATTCTCGTTGTTTCGCCCTGTTGTTCATTGGTTATGCTGTGTGAAATATATTATGTGTGTTAATGGTAGTGTTTTATTGTATAGTTATTACTATTATTGTTTACAGTATATATATTAAAATGGTATTGCATGTAACGAATCCCATGCTCTCGACCAAATAACTAAGGGCTCTGAGGGGGCATGACGAGGCATGTGATGACATACTCAGCAGGGGCTGATTCCATACCACAACCATGTTTATTTTCAGGATACTAGCTGTTTGTCGACGCGGGGCGCGACACTTGTGGAATAGACATCGGTACGGTTGTTACAGTGGTTGTATTGGACTCGGGTTTGGTGAACCGAGGTGTATTTTCGCTTAAACGCTCACGTGTACGGATTTTATGTGTATGGTGGTATTATGTTGTAGTTCTTTTGGTATTATCTAAATTGCTATCTATCTCTTGTGATCACTGCGGGAATACGTTTCGTATGATGATTATCAGGTAACGTGTTATCACTCGTATGGGCGAGTGGTAATGGTAACACCATAGTATGACAGTCTGTTATATACCGCTGTGATTTAATTATTAAGTACGACGTTTAGAAGACAATTAGGAGCCGAGTTAGTAGGGGTGTTACAGTATGTCTTTTTGGTTGGTGAATGATAGCATTTATAGCCCTTGTGAAGGTTTCTATAATCGATGAACACACAAGGCAGAGATCTTGGTTCCAACTTGTGTGTTGATTTGTATCTAAGGAAGGGAAACATCTGCATCCAAATGTGCGTAAGCAAGAATAGTTAGGATCAGATCCAAAGATTTGATAAAATGATGACCGGTGAGAGGAGTTAGGAGATGGCAGTCTGTTGATAAGAAACATTGCTATAAAAAAAGCTTATACCCAGAAACATAGAGGTAACCTAGCATGGAACAGGAGTGCTAGACTCATTTTAACTAAGTGACAATGTTTTCTGTTAGCTACACTGTTCTGTCCAGGGGTATTAGAACAAGATATTTGCTGTTGTATGTCATAGTGTTGTTGATGAGTACAAAATTGATTGCTAGTAAATTCACTACCTCCATCACACTGAAAGATTTAAATCTTAGCAGAAAACTGTAATTCAACCATATTCAGAAATTTGATAAAGATATCACAGAACTAAGACTTCTTTTTTATAGCATAAATCCATGTAAAACGAGTGCAATCATCATCAAACATCACATAGTATTAATTTTTTTTGTAAAGACACTATAAGAGCCAGTCTTCAAATGTCATAATGTAATTTCTGCAATGTTCCTGAAGAACGCTTATCATTTAAGCTGAAATGAAGCTACAACTTTTGCTCATTTGACAATTGGAACACACAGCAGGTTCTTATTCCACTTACTGATCTCAATATGACGTTTGTTTGCAAGAGTGTGTAAAACTCATGAATTTGGATGCCCCAAACGTTGATGCCAGATACTATTAGTTGTTTTTCATGAATAAACTGCAGAAAGAGCTTGAATAGCATTTTTTGCAGCGCATACAAATCTCCTTGTCTATTGCCTTTGGTTAGAACCTTATATGTTGCTCGATCCTTGACAGTGAAACTAGATTCAATAAATGTAATTGAGTAGAAAGTATCTTGAGTTAGCTTACTCACAGATAACAAATGCCTTTTCAAATCAGAAATAACTAGGACATATTAGAGTTGGCTGTCCTTCTGAGTCAGTTTGAACAGTAGTATTATCGGAGTCCTGGATTTGTAACTGGTTTCCATTTCCAACCAAGACACACTCATTCCTAGTGTAAGTATTAGGAAGAAGTATGTTACATGAGTTAGTTAACATATGGTTTACCACGCCCGAGTCAAGGTTGTAGGCGTCATCCCCATGGTTGAATGTTAAAGAGTTAAAGGCTTGTGGAGTTTTAGTCGTAGCAGGTTTCTTGAAATCTGATTTTCCTTGATAGGAATGCTCCCATCGATAGAGCCAAACAACAGTAGTGTGATTCGTACGACCAATGATTTGGCAAGGATTAAAGACTTTTGATTTTTAGGAGATTGCCCTCTTCTAGTAAAATTGGATGACTGATTGTAGTACTGATTTCCTCCTCTTACTCTATTGAGACGACCTCTTCCTCGACCATAAACTCTTCCTCGACCACTATTCTGATTGTTTCTTGAAACATTGAAGGCCATAGCTACTTCATCATAAGTAGCCTTTCCTTTGTCCTCAACTTTTTCCTCATTTCCGTTGTCTCCTTGTAATTCAATCTCCAAGAGCTCCAATGAATTGCTTAAGAGTAGGATAAGGTTCCTTGCTTAGCATGATAGAACGTATCATCCGATAGCGTTTGCCACACCCTTGAGCAAGCATTAACACCTTATCATCATCATAAAGAGGCTTCCCGATTGCAACTAAACTTTCATAAACAAGCTTGAATTCTTTGATATAGTCTTTTACCGCCTGATACTCCCCCAATTTCAGATTCCGAAGTCTCTGTTTCAATTGAAATCCATGATCCTTTGTGGATTGCAGATATTCTTCTTGTAGTTTTTTCCAGATTTCTTGAGCTTGTTTTGCAACCTACAACAAGACTCACGCAATCTTCTATCAGTGTTGCAATTAGCCATGTCTTCCTAACAAAGGGGAAATAAAAAAAATTTAACCTAAAGCGCACAATATTTGAACTCCTCTCATTCTTCTTTCTCATTTCTTCCGCCTCTATTCTTCCACCTCAGTTCTTCCGCCGCGCCCCATTCTCTTCTTCTTCCTCTTCCCCTCCACGAACCAGTCCAGCCACCCCTTCCCCCTCCCAAACGCCACTTCCCCCTCCATTCTCCCTCTCTGCACCGCATTCTGCCCCCATTACTTACGCAGCTCCACAACCACAACCAGTCCCCCTCTCCACCTACTACTCAGCCATGGATCCGGGACAATATCATTTATTTGATTCGCAAGGACCGACCGAGGAACAACTGTTTAGCTTGCAGACGACCCACATTTCTGTAGCTTATGCACCTACGGATGAGGTTAGTTTTTTTTCTTGAATTAGTATTATTTTTTAAAAAAATATTTATTGATATTAATGATGAGTATTTAGTATTTGTGTTTTATTTATAGTAATTAATTATATGCTAGAGATGGTGAATTGTTTGAGTGAAATTATATGTACATTATTAACAACATTGTAGTTTCTTTAATTAGAATATAGTTTTATAATTATAAATATATTTTGTTAATTAAAATGTAGCTTTATAACTTTATAATTAGAATGTAGAGATGGTCAACATTGTAGTTTCTTTAATTATAATGTAGCTTTATAATTATAAATGTAATTCGTTAATTATAATGTTGCTTTATAATTATTAATCCAAACTTTATAATTAGAATGTAGAGATGGTAAACATTGTAGTTTCTTTAATTATAACGTATCTTTATAATTATAAATGTAATTAGTTAATTATAATGTTGCTTTATAATTATTAATCCGAACTTTATAATTAGAATATAGAGATGGTAAACATTGTAGTTTCTTTAATTATAACATAGCTTTATAATTGGAAATGTAATTCGTTAATTATAATGTAGCTTTTTAATTATTAATCCGAACTTTATAATTAGAATGTAGAGATGATAAACATTGTAGTTTCTTTAATTATAACGTAGCTTTATAATTATAAATGTAATTCGTTAATTATAATATAGCTTTATAATTATTAATCCAAACTTTATAATTATAATGTAGAGATGGTCAACATTGTAGTTTCTGTAATTATAATGTAGCTTTATAATTATAAATATAATTCGTTAATTATAATGTAGCTTTAGAATTATAATCTAACTTTATAATTAGAATGTAGAGATGGTCAACATTGTAATTTCTTTAATTATAACGTGGCTTTATAATTATAGATATAATTCGTTAATTATAATGTAGTTTTATAATTATAATCTAACTTTATAATTAGAATGTAGAGATGGTCAACATTGTAGTTTCTTTAAATAGAATGTAGTTTTATAATTGTAAATATATTTCGTTAATTATAATGTAGCTTTATAATTATAATCCAACTTTATAATTAGAATGTAGAGATGGTCAACATTGTAGTTTCTTTAAATAGAATGTAGTTTTGTAATTGTAAATATATTTCGTTAATTATAATGTAGCTTTATAATTATAATCCAACTTTATAATTAGAATGTAGAGATGGTCAACATTGTAGTTTCTTTAAATAGAATGTAGTTTTGTAATTGTAAATTAGAATGTAGTTTTGTAATTGTAAATATATTTTGTTAATTATAATGTAGCTTTATAATTATAATCCAACTTTATAATTAGAATGTAGAGATGGTCAACATTGTACTTTCTTTAATTAGAATGTAGTTTTGTAATTGTTAATATATATTTTGTTAATTATAATGTAGCTTTATAATTATAATCCAACTTTATAATTAGAATGTAGAGATGGTAAAACATTGTATGATCGTAATGTTGCGTTATTAATCCGAACTTTATATTATAATTAGCATTTTGATTAATTACTATTGAATAAAAATAACCATAATTGATTAACTTATACAAAATAAATAGTCATAGTTGAGAATTGAACTAAATTTTACAATGATTTTTTTTAGATTTAATTTTATATCTTCCTTTGTTAATTGTTTTATAAATACTTGTTTTATTGCTCAGAGGTACGAACCTTACAAAAATCATACCCTAAGAACCAGATCAAATTGGAAGGCTCAGGTTCCTCACCCATCTATAGCCCCATACATTATGAGAGCTGGTTTGTTCAAAGTTTGTGGTTTGGGACTTACCACTAGTAGAGGGATCATTAGCGCTTTGATAGAGAGGTGGCGTCCAGAGACGCACACTTTCCTTATGCCGTTTGGTGAGGTGACCATCACACTAGAGGATGTTTATGTCCTGTTCGGGCTACCGGTGGATGGGTACCCCTTATGTTTGAGCACCAATATATCTGATGTGAATGAAGAGTGCATGGAGCTTCTTGGTGATGTACCACCCACCCGTAGAGGCAACCAGATCCCTATAAATTGGTTTGCCTCTAGATTTGTGGAGACTGACCCAAACTTTCATCTTCTTGACCCTGTGATACACTAGCAGCATGCGAGGGCCTTTATGCTTTGAATGCTTGGTGGTCTCTTGTTTCCTAATGCGAATGGAGCATGCGTTGATGTTGCATACCTCCGACTCTTTGTAGACTTTGACAGAGCTGGTCTACTGAGCTGGTGTTCCGCTTTACTTGCGCATCTCTACAGAGAGATGTGCAATGCAACCAAGTACGATTCAACCTGTTGAATGGTTGTAGCAAGTTGTTGACTGTATGGGCGTATGAACGCCTACCTCATTTCCGTCTGAAAAACTTGATTGACCCACCACCTGATCTTCCCCTAGCTTACAGGTAACATCTTCAAACTAATATTCCCTATGTTAGTAATGTTATAGTCCATATAAATTTTCTAACTTGTTCTTCGTTGCAGATACAATGGGAAGTTGTGCAACATTGACTCACACTCGGCCTGTGCCTACTTAGACACGCTGCACGTTCCACCCACGTAGAGAGAGGTGAGAACCCTATTCATTGTATTTAGTTTATTGATTTATTGATAACAAGTCTAACAAAACCTATTGTGTGTATATGTAGGGGATTTGGCAACCTTATGGTGAAAGATCACCAAATCCTTAACAATTTGCGGTACATGTGTTTTTCATCCACTACAATGTGGTGGAAGGTCATTAGGCTGATCGGGTGTTGCGGTAGTTTGGCGTGGACCAGCCAATACCAAATCCCCCCTTGATTGCGATTACCTTCACGTTATTACAAGGTCTAGGAGGATTGAGGATAAGTGGTGGGAGATCTTCAACGACTACCTACGTATGTGGTTTGACATACAGCAGTATCAGATTCCACTTGCATAGTTACCGAGGAGTGTCCCACTTGATATGAGGAGTGCATACATGGTCTAGTACCGAAAACACTTGGTGGATTGGTATACCGAGGAGAGTAGACGGAATGTGATCACTGTAAGTGTCGTCTATTCAATTGTTCATTGTTTTTTTGTTTATAATATATCCTTAACTTAAATATGATGACGTGCATGAATAAGCAAGCATGCTGGAACAGTTGCAGCGCATTCCAGTAGACCAGGGTGTTAGGGATTTTGCATCCCAGGTGTCCTAGACGCTGGATGTCGGTCACCACCAAAGAGTAGGCCACTTTGACCATAAATTCTCAATGCATATGCCATCCACGACAACCCTCCTCCCCGAGCAGTCAGAAACGGTTGTACAGTCAAAGACGAAGAGGGCCACATCGTCTGGTAGAACCTATGGAGGCTGAGCATCAGCCATATCAGGCAGAGGAGCCACAACAGGCAGAACACCCTGACATGGATGGCTATCATCCGGTCATACCTCCTATGCCACATACACTTACACTAGGTACGTCTGCTCTGGTACACTCTTCATTTGTCGATACTATGGTGGGTCAGCTGCCACCGGATTTCGGGACACAGTTTGATGCGGGGGCAAGGTCATCACATACTGCACCCACTGCACCCACACCCAAGACCAACCCTACCACATACGACGCTTCTTCTCTTCATCTTGGGGAGATGGACAGGACAAACATGCCCGCACTTGGACAGCAGCCCACGATGCCAATGGATCATTCGTCGTTTGCACCTGCTGACACCATCCAGGTGATTGGGCCTTCTCAAACGCAGCCTGATCAATCCAGCACACCACCCACCACGCAGACAAACCGAATGTGGTTGAGAGGCCAAAATTCTAGGACTAGGAACCCTCGATACTATAATGCTGATTTCACATTCGGTTCTCCTCCATAGATTGTTACATAGTTTGTGTTTTATTCCAGACTAATGTATGTTTTTTATTTATGTATTAAGCAATGCAACTGAAAACGTGGTCAATGTAGCCTATGTTCTTTACTGCTTTTGGTTTGTTATGGAATTTAGTAATTTTTAAAAAACTACTTGCTGGTGCTATTTTCGTCGATTAATTCAAAGTTGTAAATGACATCCGTTTTGCATGTAACTTTTTGTGTGTTAAGTATTACATGAGGACAACATTGTTGCAAAAATTTAGCTCCATCGGACATCAACTACTGCTTCGAAAAAATCACCAAAGTAGGCAACATACACTAACATTGAATTATTAAAAACTGCTTGCCGGTGCTATCTTCGTCGATTAATTCGAAGTTGTAAATGACATCCATTTTGCATGTAACTTTTTGTGTGTCAGTCTTACATGAGGACAACATTGTTGCAAAAATTTAGCTCCATCAGACATCAACTACAGCTTCGAAAAAATCACCAAAGTAGGCAACATACACTAACATTGAATTATTAAAATCTGCTTGCCGGTGCTATCTTCGTTTATTAATTCGAAGTTGTAAATGACATCCGTTTTGCTTGTAACGTTTTGTGTGTCAAGTATTACACGAGGACAACAGTTTTGCAAAAATTTAGCTCCATCGGACATCAACTAATGCTTCGAAAAAATCACCAAAGTAGGCAACATACACTAACATTGAATTATTAAAAACTGCTTGCCGGTGCTATCTTCGTCGATTAATTCGAAGTTGTAAATGACATCCGTTTTGCATGTAACTTTTTGTGTGTCAAGTCTTACATGAGGAAAACATTGTTGCAAAATTTTAGCTCCATCGGACATCAACTACTGCTTCGAAAAAATCACCAAAGTAGGCAACATACACTAACATTGAATTATTAAAAACTGATTGTTGGTACTATCTTTGGTGATTTTTTGTAACTTGAACTAGCCGTTGAGCTAGCCGTTGAACTAGCCGTCACAAGGGAAAGAAAGATCCGTAAGCTGACTTACAGTGTGCGTCTCCTGTGTTGTCAGCCAACAGATCTTTTTTTTCCTTGTTAGGGAGGCGCACATCTATTGTCAGTCAGCCGGCAGGCTGATTTGTATTGTGCGCTTTCTACACAACAAAAAGTAAAAAACACTTCTGTCATGGAATTATGGGGGAAAACACCCTTGTTATGGAATTGAGATGGTCAAACACCCTTTGACCAGAAATTTTCCGACTCACTTTTACTAAAAAAATAGAGAAAAAATATGTGTGAGAAAAAACATAGTTAATAATATTATTTTATAGTTGATGTCTATCAAGCTAAAATTAAACACAAATTCTTAGCTACAGTTGTCTGTAGCTATTGATAGCTACATCCTGGGTAAATTTTCTAATTTTAAAAAATTGGGAGAGAGATATAAGGGTAAGTTTTGTAATTTTAAAAAATTGGGAGGAGATATAAAAGGGAGCACAAGTGGAACTTTGTCGACGATTTGCTTCTTTTTTCTTTTTTTTTCTTTTTTTTTTCCATTTCTTTATCTTTATCACAATAATAATAATTTAAATGGTTGTAACTTGTAATATATAAGTCCAAAATGAAAAACAATTATACTATTGTTCATCTAAATTCGAGCTCTTCAAAACAAGACCAGTCATGGATATGTTTTGATAACTTTTTAAAAAAATTATTTTTATATGTATACGATGATATTTTAATTCGAGGATTTATGTACATATTTTAATGTGAGAATGTACATGATATGACGATGTACATGTTCAAATGTGAAAATGTACATGTTTTTTGATGAACATCTATACATGTTTGTATGGCCATCTGTACAAGTTTTCTCCCTTATATGTACAGATTTTAATCTAAGGATGTACATATTTAATGGCTCGTACAGACATATGTGGCAATCTGTATGTTTTTAATGCGAGAATGTACATGTTTTTATGTTTGGATGTACATGTTTTAATGCACATTTGTACAAGTTTGTATAACCATCTGTACAAGTTTTCTTTTATGTTCTGTGCACTATATATGTAAAAATAATGTTTTTAAAATGTTGTCAAAATATACCCATGACTGGTCTTGTTTTGAAGAGCTTGAATTTAGGTGAACGATGATATAATTTTTTTTTAATTTGGACTTATATATTAAAAATTACAATAATTTAAAGTTTTTATAATAAAGAAAAAAAGAATAATTTTTTTTTTAAAAAAAAGAAAAGACAAAATACGCGTCCTTGGCTAAAGCCAAGATGACTACAATCACCTTTAGTCAAGACAGATTGAAAATTAAAAAGATAGAAAAAATTAAAAATTAATATAATAATTGATATATATTTTATATAGAAAGGAACAAACTCATTTCCATGAATCCTAAAAAATAAAATTCAAAACCCATTTAACTTCTGTTACATATCCCATAATAAATCAGATGACAAAATCCATCATAAAATTGAACGATTCACCGCCATCAAGGGCCCATCCTAAAAAATAAAATTCAAAACCCATTTTACTTATAAAGAGCTTATTCAGCCTAATATGTGTAATGTTAACACAGTTAAATTTTTTTACGTACATTCAGGTTGATATTTCAACCTAAACTCCCACATCATTATTTCAACAATCTATTTAGTTTAGATTGCTTGATTTATAAATATTTAAACTTTTCCTATACTTACGATCGTTGAAGTTGAAGTTTTCCTATACTTACCAACGATAACTAGTTAAACATTTCACCCGTTTATCACCCGATCCACCCGGTTCACCCACGAGTGACGGGTGGATCGGGTGATGGGTGATAATTAACATGGGTGAATCACGGGTGATGGGTCGGATTCGGGTGAAGTAAATTAAACGGGTGATGGATGCGGGTGAGGCTTCACCCGACCCGAACCCGACCCGTTGACATCCCTAACCAGGCCGCCACTCCCGTTCATAAGAACAGCACTGCAGCTACATTAGCTAACCCGTCTCAAGTAAGGAAAACGTGTGTCTGCCAGTTAACGCTTCCAAAACATCCAGTCGCATTGATTCCTCATACAAGAGGACGAAATCAAATAATTTATGTTCCCATATGCTTTCACACTCATTTAAGTCAGAGCTCTGCACTCTTTCAACTACAAAATCAGAGACTGGCCAAAACAGATACAACAAACACCACCAACTATTACTGTCTGAGCTCCTCTACTTCATTGGATAGAACATAAAAAAAGGATGAAAGTAACCACCATTTACAATTACTGCCTGAGCTCCTCGTATTACGCAACTATTTTCTGTGTTCGTATTGAGTCGGTCGGACTTGAGATCAGTGCATTACAAGTTTACAGCAGAGAGGGAAGAAACCAAAATATCAGAACAGTGCCCAAAACATATGAGTCACGTGGGAAACATATGGCCAAGGTTACTTAAAGTTTGAAACCACACCATCCATTGATATTTACAACCAGAACTGTTTCCAACCCAAAGCATGACAATAGCTACTAACGCAACTACAAATTGCAATTGGATAACCTGACTGGATTACCGAACCATAAAACAATAGGACTAAGCCACAGCCGATCACTAACATAAGCAAGGAAAACCAAAAGCATACACCCAACATCCCAGTGGCTTGAAACAGAGGTTGGGACAATATCTCTAGCCCCGGTGAAGGGCATGATTGTCAAGGCATGGTTGCTGACCATGCTCCGGCGGCTCCAGAGGAAGGAGAGGTTGACGGTGTTGATCTTAGGAGTCTATTTGAGAACCCTGAATTCCCCCCAGGTTTCGAGCCCTGATCTCGAGGAAGTCTTTGTGAAGGAAGAAACGAGGCAGACTCTTAAGGTAGCAAAGGAGCTTGGTTGCTCCGTGCCAGATAAGGGTCTCGCTCTGGGCAATTTGGAAGGTATTATTCGAGATTCGAGGCAGAGCTACCTTTGAAGTCACCAGAAAGATACAAATGGATCAGATGATTGCGTCGTAAGTCGACCAGGGCTCCTTCCGCATCTGTGTCTAGGAAGGAGCAGGGGCAAAGGAAGGTTGTTTTGGGTTTTAGTAAATTCTCACGTGTGACTCGGTTGTTAGTCATGGCAAATATAAAGGAAAGTCAAGTACGTTAAGGTAGTCTTTTCCATGGTAGAAGGGGAAAGGGAAGGTAGGTATTTGCGTCTTTTTTATTTATTTATTCCTTGTTGTTCCTACATCCATCGCTGTTGTACCACTTTGGTGGTTCTTTTGGCCTTGCGCGTATAATTATCAAAACAAAAAAAGAACACCAAACCATTGAGAAGCTTCTCACACAAGCTAGGGGAGACCAAAATTATCCACCATATGTGTCTGGATACAAGTTCGCCACCTCTTGCATGTGAGGACACTTGTCAACTTTGCATGCAACTTCAAGGCACATGTACCGCCGTAGACCTCACCTCCGAAGATGCTCTACCTCAATTTGCTGCTCCACCAGCTCCTCATCATCATCATCATCATCATCGCATCGGCATCCATGGGAAGTGGCCTGGGAAGCGGCATCGCCATCGGCACCAAGATCCTGCGCATGTGTCAATTTAACTACAAGATGGAGATTGAATTCGCACATGCACCAGCAACGTTGACTTGAGAATAGGTTGAGTAAACCGCCTTCGCAAACCCTCACCAAAGAGGGACCAAAACCCTCAACGAAAAGGAGCCGAAACCTCCCAAAACCAAACATTCCCCGCCGAGAGAGGGAGTAAGAGGAAGAAGAAGAACAAACAAAAAGAAAAAGAGAAAGAAGAGAAGTATGTCTTGGAGAGAAGTTTTAGCTATGAAAAAGAACAAAAAAAAAAAAGAAGAAGAAGATGAGAGAGCTTTGTGTCTTGCGACTCCTATAATTGGAAGAACATATGGCCAAGGTTAATCACCATAAAAATAACAGAAATGGTCATTTTTCTGACAGGGCTCAAGCCAAAGTACAAAATTATATAGGACACAATCCAAAGTAGCAAATTGGGGTACTTTTTTCCTTACAGTTGAAAACCAAAAATGGCCCAAACTATGAGTCATCATGCAATACTCTACCCGACCAAATCATAGGGATGCTAGAACAATCCACACCAACAAAGCCTAAGTAGATTATCCACCACCCATGTGAGCACCTAGCTCTCCAAAATCATCAGCCATCTCAGAATCTTCTGTCAAGCGAACAGCGTCCAGCTTCTGCTTAAGGATATCAATGGCATTCAGAACCATCTGAGAAGCTTTTAACGCGCCAGTAGATTCAACAGTAAATATAAAGCTATCTTCTTTCATGTATATCTCCACCAAACCCGGCTTCCCCATTGATTCTGCCTTTTTGATAACCTCCTCGTCATAGGTGTAAGCTTCGTGGTCAACAACAATAACCTAAGTCAAATAGAGTAATTGAAGTGATAAATACTTAGTGCTCAATGGAGCATCAATGTTTTTTTTATTAGAAATTAATACTAAATCCATTTGAATTTCGCTTGTGAAGTTATAGGTATCATCTTCCAGTTGATGACTAACACGCATTAGATTGGATCATTTGTTGTGTGATGAATGACATGTTAAGTTAAGCATAATGTTTCGAGCATTTTGTAATGGGAAAGGAACTTGTTAGATGGTTGAAAGTGGTGCAAAACCTAAGTTAGGGTTAAGATGAAACCAATACTGATCTTTATTGCTGGGTTGATAAAGGGAGGGTACTTTTTGTATAGTTCATGGGCCTAAATCCTCATTGTTGATATTTTCTTTTCCATGTTAATCTACGTTGTGCTTTATTTGTGAAAAAAAAAAGAACCATTGTCATTTGATTTCACATTACTGGACCGCCACTGAAACAAAAAACACAAACACTAGATTGAATTGTGGACGGAGTACTGAGAGACAAGAAGAGAAACCTGATGGGTGTTAGGATCAATGTCAAACACTTTAGTAGGGCAACTATCAACGAAGCTTCTTTTCTCATCAAGGGTTAAAGTCTCCATCATTTCTTCATTAATATGAATCTCTGGTTCATACATGAACGAAACAGTAGCAGCAGGTGACCATTTAGCATGGTCTTTTCCAATCCCTTTCCTTGCAATTGCTCTCAGCCTCAGCTCTTGTCCACGGCGCAACTTCACTATTACGATTCCTCTGCGTAACAAGATCCAGTCAAAAGATCGCAACATGTATATATTGTCTGCTATATACATAAATTCATAAAAACATGTGAATGATGGGCAGAAATTCAGATGAACTTCCTTCCCAATGGGTTTTTGACACAGTTAATATATATACTCTATTTCAGGCCCTTCATCAACAATAATAGTGTAATTGAGGCTATTTCAACAAATACAAAGACAAAGTTAGGGAGAGGATCAAGCTTTGAACCTGCCATCACTAGCATCCTCTCCAGGGGAGTCAAAGAAATCGACAGGCACAACAGTATGATCAGGGCCTCGTAAATCCTTGCTTGTAACGTCGAGTGTTTGATCCCCGTGACACTTTACGCTAAGATTGAATTCGACAGAGCAGTAGTCGCACTGACCATCACCATCGCAGGCGTCACAATCGCGGGAGAATCGCATGGACATGGCTCGTTCGCTGGTTAGTGGGATGAGGCCGAGGCGATGAGCAATGAATTCGTCGTTTAGTACCGATGAGTTGACGTCAATCTCGACCAGATCGATCGCTACGGTCGGCACCTCAGCGATCATCACGCGTCGTAGTGCGTTGGCTATGCTAGCGTCAGTGTCGCGTAACTCGAACCTCATGCAGTCGTCTCGTATCTCCCTTATCTTCACCTTCGGAAACCGCTGGTGGGAGACTCCGTCCATCTCTGTATTCCCTGTCACTCAGAAGAGTACTGAAACATTAATGGGAAGTCGCGAGGGGGCAGTAGATGTTAATAGCTAGTCTTTTTTGAGGCAGGTTAATAGTCGTATAGAAACTGATTAACTCATATCGGCGCCATGACTACGGCCCTATGAAAGATTTTGAACTAATGCTCGATATAGAGGGCGGATTTTTCGGATGAATGAACTGATGTATCGAACATTTGTTCAATCCTTCGCAACAAACAATTGTCCAAAGAAAGAAATTTTTGTCATTTGATACAGGGGGCGATTGTTTGTGAAAAAAAATAGTTGATATGATAATTGATATATGTGATATACATAGACAATAAATTAGCTAATCAAATAAACTCGGTGCAAAAGAATGAGATGTAAAGAATATGAACTGAATCAGCAAATAGAAAGACTTAGGTTGTTTGTTTGTGCAGCCGAAAAACAAATAAATCACCAATCAACAACTCTTGACTGTCAGTCAACACACCAATTGTCGGTCAAAATTCATCGGTCATCAATGATAATTGGTTATCGATGACCATCTTTTACTTTCTTAGAGTGTAATAGAGAATTAGAATCTCATTCCCTAATGAGAGGTGAAGAATTAAGTTAAAAGGATTCGGTTAATCTTATACCCTTTGTGTTTACTGAAAGTAAGAAAAAATGTCTAAACAAATAACATAAACAAAATCATTTCGATTGTCTGGTCTGATTATCCCAAAACCAGCACCCCTAATTGAATACAATAATCGAACACTTTTATGAGATATTGCATGTATATCTTGGCTTGTGATGATAAATGAGTATTACAATAACCCTCTTTATATACTTCAAAGTTAAACTTCTAAAATCCCCGCATGTCAAGGGAACTACAAATATCTATGACTTCTTATTTTCTAAATACCACACCTACTAAACATAATTAAGTTGATTCACATCAATTTCCACTATTCGGATCTAAAATTAGCTTTATTACTTTTAATACACCCCTTAAAGTTAATTTCTTTCGATACTAAGCTTTGAGCGCAGCATCACAAAAACATATTACTACACATAAAAGTATGAATAATTTGATCATGTGTCTTCATAAATCCGAGCTCTATTTCATTTAATGGTAACATAATTAGGGTGTTCATAACCGGTTAACCACTATTCGGTTAACCGGTTCCGCATTTGGCGGTTAGTCAATATTGATAACCGTAACCGCTTTATTTAGAAACGGTTAATCGGGTTCGGTTAACCGTCGATTTCGGTACGGTTTTTCCGGTTAACCGTAAACCAGATAAAGAAAAAAATGTACTATTTTAGATTACTACATATAATTAAAATCATAAAATTTTCTGTTACATCATAAGTTTTGTTATTACAGCAAGTCATCTTAGTTTATCTCCATTAACTTACAACAACTAAATATTGTTAACAAATACCAACCAAGTTTCACAATCACTAGAAAAGTCGAGAGACTCATCAATTATTAATATAAGTAACTTCATTGTGAGTTCCTTCATTTTTACAAGTTTTATAGAAAATATTATAGTAATGATACGAAATATTAATTGTAAAAATAACTATATGATAAAAAAATCTCACCTTTCAATATCTTCTAATTCAAAACTTATTTTATTTAACACAAAATATAAGGGTTAGAATTTAAAAGAAGAAAGGAAAGTATATAAAGATTTTTAAAAAAATCTATTTTTTTAATTTATAAATATTTAAACGACTAATCCGGTTAACCGTTTGGGTTAAATCTAATAACCGTAACCATAACCGTAACCGGCTTACTTAATTGGTCGGTTAACCGAAACCGGAAAATCTGTACGGTTAAATGGATTTTCGGTACGGTTTTTCCAGTTTAGTATCGGTTAGACAGTTAAGGTTTTTTTTTAACACCCCTAAACATAATCACAAAGAAAATGATACCTCATATCAACATGTTTGATCTTGTCATAAAACATATGAATTTTTGGCTAGAGTAACAGTCGGCTTGTTACGTAGACCTTTGTTGCCTCATTTTGGGGAGTCTTCGACTACAATCTCTTTAGCCATATAGCATGACACACACGTGTAGTGGAAACAACATACATAGCTTAATAGTGTTTTAATTATTGTGAAAGTTCTGTCGGGAGAAGAACGCGCTCACGCGCCTTCCCCCCCTCACCCGATTTCTCTTCGTCGTCCCTGCTCGCTGTGCCCCTCTCCGGCCGCCTCGCTTCTCCTGGTTGAGCCCCAAGGTGGTCCCGCCGCCCGCCAGGCTTCCGCCTGGAGGTTCCGGCACCCTCCTAGGCGGCGCTTCCCACCTCTCTCGATCTCAGTCGAACTCCCAGCTTCTTCGACAATCTCTGTGCCTTGACTTCGTCTTGGTGTTGCTGCTTCTTCGCCCGCCTTCCTCTGATCTCCGCTGATGCCTCGACGGCGCCCAACCACCAGGGCGACGGCGCCCTCCTCTGTTTCGTCGAACATCGCTTCTTCCCCGCTTGCTTCTGGCGTCGCGCCTCACCCAGTCAACCCGCGCATCCCCGCCTCTTCCTCAGGAGCGCCTTCCTCTATCACGTCTGGTGCTGCTGAGGCTCCAACCCCCGCTTTCTCTGCTCCCAGCCCTGGTGTCCAGCGCCAGCCTGTTTCTGTTATTGATGCCTGTCTACAGCGCCCTCCTGCTGCGGCCAAGTTTGCCTCTTCCTCTCGAGTAGTTCCTGGCTTGGCAGTCCCGGATTCGGCAGAGAGTCTTCCCGGTTTGACAACTTTGAAGTCGTCTGTAAGCCCTGGCATTGACCTTATTGTGGACCTTGGTCAACACCCTGTCAAATCTGGTCTCCCTCTAGTTGACGTTGCTCTTCAAGTTTATTTAGCCCAACCGGACTC
>CM041777.1:280817677-280937648 GCA_023374045.1 Limonium bicolor
CCTGACTATTGCCAATGGACCTGCTCCCCTTGCCTCTGCGGCTTTTCCCCCTTTGACAGCTGGTCCGACTCACCCAGCCACTACATCTTTAAACCGTCCATCCTTGGCTGATCCGAGGGTCGCGAACCCAGTATCGTTTTTAGACAAATTGCTAGCAAAACAGAACAATTATTCTGGTGTGTCTTTACGGTTTGATTCCAATGTTGATACCGAGGATAGTTGTCCCTTTGTTACCATTGAGGAGGAGGATATTAAATCTGAGATCGATTACTGGAAACACTCTCTTGTGGGTTATCTTTGGGGTAAAAAGTATGGCTTTAAGCTAGTCAGGGACTTTGTGGGTAGAGCTTGGAGCTTCGTTGCTACCCCTCAAATTCTTCTCCATGAAGAGGGCTGATTCATTTTTAAATTTGACAATGAGGAAGACATCGAACTTGTTTTAAACAAAGGACCATGGATCCTAAATTCCTCCCCCTGGTTCTAAAAAGATGGTCCAATGAACTCTCCTTTAATCCCCGAGACCTCAACAGCATTCCGGTTTGGATCTAACTACCTAGACTTCACATAAGCCTTTGGTCTCGCTCGAGCCTCCAAAAAATCTACTCTAGGATTGGTACCCCCCTCCACACTGACCAATCCACTGCTGACAAATCTAGGATCTCCTATGCTAGAGTCTTAGTGGAAGTAGACTTCAACAAGGATCTGGTCCGTGAGGTTGAGATTCGCACCCCTTTAAGCACCATCTTCTAACCTGTCACCTTTGAATGGGAGCCGATCTCTTGTCCCACCTGTAAGCTGCTTGGGCACCCCTCCCACCAGTGCCCATCCTCTCTTTCTGCCTCTGCTCCTCATAAAACCCACAAGCCCAGGAAAGCGCCCCCCAATCCCAACCCCAAACCTATTCTCCCCACTCCAACCTCTTTACCCTCTAAGAACCCTCCCTCGCCTCTCCCCCCTCCCCCTTTGAAAGCTTTAGTCCCCCCAGCCTCTAGGACTCCCTCCTCCGCCCCGGCCTCTCCCATCCGCCCTAAATCCCCCCTTCCTCGTACATCATCCTTGCCCTCTCTCCCCCCAACCTATGTCGCCCTCCCTCCAGCTCATCTTAGATTCTCCCAACCTGGACACCTGACATATTGTTCCCCATAGATCCAAACACCCTATAAACCCCCTCCCCCTTGGAAGACTTCTCCCTCCAAATAGGAAACTCTTTCTCTCCCTTCGAGCATGGCCCTGTTCTAGCTGCCTCCCCTTCCCCCTCCCCCGATGCTTTACCATGAATCTCGCTGTCTGGAATGTTAGGGGGTGCAATGACCCCTCCAAACTCCGTGAAATCCATCTCTTTGTTAAAAATCAAAAGCTTTACTCCTTTGCTCTATTGGAAACCAGAGTCTCCAGCCTCAACTCCCCCTCTATTCTTTCTCGGTTTTTCCCCTCTTGGTCCATTCTCCACAATTACGCTACTCACCCCAATGGCCGCATTTGGATCCTCTTTGACCCCAAATCTATTAACCTCACCCCACTTCACTCCTCGGCTCAAATGCTCTCCTGCACCGCCTCCCCCCAAGGCTCAAACCCCTTTACGCTCTCGGTTGTCTACGGTAGCAACAACCTTGCCATTCGAACCCTCCTCTAGGCTGACATCATTAGCCTTAATAACATCATACTTGCCCCTGGATTGTCACGAGTGATTTCAATAACATCTTATTTGCGGATGATAGGTTAAGCTGTCGTACCCCTTCTCCCCGGGAATTTCGTGAATTTGCGAACTATGTGGCCACAGCCGAACTAAATGATCTCTGCTATTATGTGAGGTTCTACACTTGGTGGAATAACCAGGACGGTCACGACCGGGTCTTAGGGAAAATTGATCGCGTATTGGTTAACGAGGCCTGGATTGCCTTCTTCCCGCTTAGCTATTACACCTTCCTTCCTCCCCTAATTTCTGACCATAGCCCCATGGTCATCTCTCTCCCCCGCCCTACCCCTGTTAGGAAGTGCTTTAAATTCCTTAATCTCCGGACAAAGGACCCTTCCTTTTTGCCCTTGGTTAGAGAGACCTGAAATGTCCCTCTGAGCGGAAGCAGCATGTTCTCCATTGTCAAAAGACTCCGCCTCCTCAAATCTAAACTCTCTATTCTCCATAGATCAGAATTTAGCTCCCTCCTCTTTAAAGCCCAAGCGATCAGAGTCGACCTCCACGACACCCAACAGAGACTCGACTTGGATCCATGGAACCCCTTCCTTATTTCAAAGGAGAAAGCCCTAAGGAATGCCCTACGGGCCCGCAACCACCAAGAACTCCTTTTCCTTCGTCAACTTGCCAAGACCCGCTGGCTTAAACTAGTAGATGCGAACACAACTTTCTTCCAAAGAGCCATCAAGGCTAGGCGTAACAGAAACTTCATTGCCTCCATAACCAACTACCAAGGGATGGACCTCACTGCCCCAAATGACATTGCTGAATGTCTTATATCCTACTTTAAGAACACTCTTGGGACTAGGAGCTTGCCCACTCAATCCCTTACTGACCTCAGGATGGATAATAACAGGACCCTTACCCCTTCCCACTAGACCACCCTCCTAAGACCGGTGGATAACGCGGAAATCAAGGCTGCCCTCTTATCCATCGGGGACGACAAAGCCCCTAGGCCGGATGGTTACTCCTCTAAATTCTTCAAAGCTGCGTGGCCCATAATTGGTGAGGATCTCAGTCTAGCCATTAAAAGCTTCTTTCACAGCGGCTTTCTTCTAAAAGAGATTAACTCAACCCTCATTACCCTGATCCCAAAATCTGATAGCGCTTCTTCCCCTAATGACTATAGACCCATCTCTTGTTGCAACACCTTCTACAAAATGATCAGCAAAATCATGGCTGAGAGGATGAAGCTAGTTCTCCCTAGCATTGTGCATGATATCCAAGGAGCCTTCATCAAAGGTCGCCTTGTCACGGATAATATCCAGCTTTGATCCTGTCTTATGAAGCACTACCAAAGAGCCCACATCTCCCCCCGTTGTATGATCAAAATGGACATTAGGAAAGCCTTCGACACTGTCGAATGACCCTTCCTTGAGAACTTCCTCTCGCACCTAAACTTCCCTCCCACTTTTATTAAATGGATCATGCAATGTGTTACGACTACCTCCTACTCCATTAACCTGAACGGCTCCCCCCGGGGTCTCTTCAAAGGAGAAAGGGGCCTTCATCAGGGGGACCCCATTTCCCCATATCTCTTTGTTCTGGTTATGGACATGTTGTCCAGGCTCCTCGATCAGCTCCCTCATCACACTAACTTTCGTTTCCATCCCTCATGTAAAGTGCTCATTGTTTCCCACCTGCTCTTCGCGGATGACGTTCTGTAGTTCTGCAGGGGAGATCAGTCCTCCATCACCCTCATGCTCGACAAGGTTAACCTCTTCTCCGAAGCCTCATGTCTTAAACTCAACCCCTCAAAATGTGACATCTTTCTAGGTGGGGTGAGTCCCCCTGTGACCGAGTCCATCCTCTCCTCCACAAACTTCAACCTGGGCTCCTTCCCTTTCCGCTATCTCGGCATTCCTATCTCAGCCAGGAAACCCAAAACCTCTGACTTTGGCCCCTTATTGGATAATATCCACAAAGCTATCTCCTCCTGGGGGAGCAAACACCTCTCCTTCGCGGGTCGACTCACCCTTATCCAAAGTTCCTTCTTTGGTATTATTGGATTCTAGGCCTCATATGTAGCCATCCCAAAGAACGTCATCAAATGCATTGTCAAAAAGCTCCGCTCATTTCTTTGGGGCGGTGATGCCGCAAGCAACCCCATCCCCCAGTGGCCTAGAGTTCTGCCTACTTTGACAAGAGGAAAGGGGGGCTCAGGCTTAAGGACATTTATAAGTGGAACATGTGCTTCCTCCTTAAAAATGTCTCGGCAATTATTAACAATTCCGAGAGACTTTGTATCCAATGGCTTCACAGTGTTCACCTAAGAGCCTCTAGCATCTGGGACGTTACCCCCAAGGACACGATCCATGGATCTGGAAATCCATCATTCGGGCCAGGGATTGGTGGGCCACTCAATGTGGCTCCCCCCAGGATGCAACTTCTCTCTTTCTAGCCTACCCTCCCCAGCTTCATGTTGCAACCATCTACTAGGACCTTGTAACCCCTTCCCGACAATTTCTCTGGTTTAATATCTGTTGGAATAATTGGGCGCTCCCTAAGGCCAAATTTATTTTGTGGGTCACCCTGAAGGATAGGCTAAAAACCTGTGATAAACTGCAATCCTGGGGCATTAGCCTTGCTAACCGTTGCTGGCTCTGTGAGCATGCTCTAGAGACAAGTGGGCACCTTTTCTTTCTTTGCAGGTTTGCTCGCAGGATCTGGTGGACTACATGCGATTGGCTGGAGATCAACACCAACAGGCTCAGTCTTCGAAGCTGCTCCCATTGGCTCTCCCATTACTGTAGAAGGAAAAGACTGAAGGACCTCGTCAGACGGGCAGCCGTCGCTAATGTCGTCTACTTCATCTGGACTGAAAGGTGCAAGCGGGCTATGACTGGACAATCCAGGGATCCCTCCCTCATCATTGCGGACGTCAAGGGTGCCACGAAGGCGGTAATCTGGACCAAACTCTCCCCCAACCGCGATGGAGCTTGGTTAGATAAGGTCCTCGGCTCATAGGAATTGGGGCTAGACCGCCCCCTAATTTTGACTGCTCTATACCAGGTGGCTCATAGCCACCTTTTTGAATCTTGGAGCTTTGATTTGTGCTATGTATATCCCTGGGGCATCTGATATATAGGGCCACCTATGTATCAAGTTTTTGTATAAACTCTCTTTTTCTTTCAATATATCTTACCTTTACTTAAAAAAACAAACATAGCTTCATAAGTAGAAAAAGTCACCAGTGGTTGCATCTTTAAACTCGAATTCAAAGCAATGTTAGAGCATGAAAATGGCGGTGCTCTTCTCAATCATCAATATCTTCAGCCCAATCACTATAACTATAATTAGCAAGCTTGTATTGTACTTATTAGAAGATGAATGCAACAAGCTATAATCAATTGTGCGCTTTAGATGTTGAAGTATCTTCATCTTTTTTTAAAGTGAATCATAGATGGCGAACTCCATATAATGAGTATATCAAGCCTTATGCAAGTCAGGTATTATTAGAATATAGGGTTTTGTGTTGTATTAGAATAGAAGTATGTGGAAGATACTGCAGAAAATAAGTATGATATTGATGTTGTATTCAATCGTATGTAAAAACTGTTACAAACTAATGTACTTATACTTGAAGTATCAAAACAGAATTCCTAGATCTTTGGCAAATATAAAGTGTTTACATTTATCTTCCTAAATACAAAATCTATGAATAATTATGTGAAAGTAAATAAGTTACGTGGGCTAAGCCCTTGACAAAGCCCAACACCATGATTCCAATACCCCCCGCAAGCCGTGGGAAACATGTTTACCAAGGCTTGACTTTCAATTCGCACGCATTCCCATGCGTGGAAGCTATTCCTTATATCTGGTACCTGGGAAGACTTTTGTAAGCATGTCTGCCAATTGGGTTGAAGTATGTGTGTAAAGAATATCAACCAGTCCTTGTTGTATTTTCTCGCGCACAAAGTGACAATCTATCTCGATATGTTTGGTGCGTTCATGAAATACGTGGTTACGTGCAATATGATCTACAGACTGATTATCACACTTAACCTGTATGGGTATGATATCATGTACACCAAGTTCTGATATAACACGAGTTAACCAAGTTAACTCTGCTGTGACACGCCGGAGAGATCGATACTCTACTTCTGCACTGGATAAAGAGATAGATCCTTGTTTCTTAGTTTTCCATGAAACTGGACTATCTCCCAAGAAAATGTAATATCCCGAGACTGACTTTCTGGTATTAGGGCAAGCTGCCCAGTCTGAATCACAATAGGCCATGAGATTTAGCTTCTCACACTCCCCACCAGTCAACACTATCCCATAATTGATAATGCCTTTGACATAACAAAGGGCATGAAGAGCAGCTTCCATGTGAATAGAAGTTGGCCGTTGCATGAATTGACTTAAAGTCTGGACTGTAAAACTGATATCCGGCCTCGTGTTGGACAAATCCCACTAACCTTCTGTAAGTAGTAGGATCATGAAGAAGTTCCCCTTCATCAACCAACAAAGATTTTCCCATGATCATGGGCCCTTGTGTAGCCCTTTTATCCTGACAATCAAACTCTTTAAAGAGATCCATGCAATATTTCTGCTGAGATAAAATATAACCCCCTTGGTCTGAATGAATTCTATTCCCAAGAAGTAATGTAAAGACCCCAAATCTTTGATTTTGAAATTCAAATCAAGTGCTGCTTTTATCTTATCAAGTTCCTCTTGCCTGGGCCCTACAAGAAGGATATCATCGACATAAACGGCCATGAACATCCGTCCTCCTGGAACATCTTTGAAAAACAAATAATAATCATTCTTTGACTGTGTGAAACTCAACGTTGTCAGAAACTTGTGAGCTTAGAAAACCATTGTCGAAGCCTATTTCAGCCCATATAAGGACTTCTTAAGCAAACAAGCTTTGTTACTTTCATCAACCTCAAGACCATCCGGAATCCTCATAAACACTTCTTAATCTAAATCTCCATGAAGAAAGGCATTATTCACATCGAGCTGATTAACAAACCACCCTTTCTTCAAAGCCACCACAATAAGAGCTCATATTGTGGTAAGCTTCACAACTGGTGAAAAGGTTTCGTTGTAATCTAGCCCATGGCGTTGTGTGAATCCTTTTGCCACCAACCTTGCCTTGTTTCTTTCCAAGGATCCATCAGACTTTAACCTAATTTTATAAACCCATTTGCAACCAATCACCTTCTTCCCACGCGGCAAAGTGACTATATCCCATGTATCATTCCTTTTGAGAGCAGCCAACTCTTCCTGCAATGCTTTCTCCCAATGCACATGTCGGGAAGCTTCTTTGTAATTGTTGGGCTCTTTCATGTCTAAGTCGGAACCAACCTGAACACTAGAAAACAAAGCCATGAATTGGTTTGAGATCTTGAGACTAGCACAACCTTTGAGAAGATTACCTGTACCCTCATGATCTCGATAGACTCTTTCATCAAGAACTTCTTGAAAAACAGAATTACAAACATAGTCGTTTAGATAACCAGGTTTGTGGCTTTCTCTTCCTGAACGCCGAACTGGAATCTGTTGCAAGGTAGATTCGTCAGTACCAACTCGCGTTGATTCAACACGTTGTGATATCTCATAGGCATCATCATGAGAAAAAATTGCTTGATTAACGTCTGCATGGACTGGACGCTGGTCAAAAGTATGTTGAGAACCATAACGTTGAGTCTCTCCCGTATAAGGAAAAACTGTTACATGAAATTTGTTGTCTCTGCAAACTTCAGCGGTCTGAGTATCAATGCCCAACACCTTATGCCCCTTTCTTCTTGGATCCTCTCCAAGGTAAACACACGCTTGCTCTCTTGGACCAAATTTTCCTTCTTTCCCATTAATGATCGTTTTGTAACATAAACACCCCAACGGTTTTATGTTATCATAAGTCACATGCCGCCCATATAAACTTTCAAACGGAGTCAGGCCCCCAAGCACCTTGGTTGGAAGTCTATTGATCAGATATGTAGCATGCAATATACACTCTCCCCAGTATTCTATGGGCACGTTGGACTGAAAATATAAAGCTCGCGCAGTTTCAAGGAGATATTGTGTTTTCTTTCGACAACCGCATTTTGTTGGGGCGTGTGAGCACACGTAGTTTGATGAATTATCCCCTTCTTAGAAAAGAATATTTTTCCTTCGTTAGAACTTCCTAGTTCTTTTGCATTGTCAGAACGGACCACCTTAACTTTTGCTTCAAACTGCCGCTCTATGAAGGTAAGGAAATTGACAATTGCTTCCCAAGCTTCCCCTTTATGCTTTACAAGATGAACCCTCGTGGTTCTCGTGAAATCATCAATAAAACAAAGGAAATATCGAAAACCGTTGTAAGTTTCAACCTTGAAAGGGCCCCATACGTCAACATGAACCATTTCGAAAACCCTTTTAGTTTTCACACACGAATCATCAAAAGGTAACCTTTGAGCTCTACTTTAATACACATCACAAGCATAATCATAATGAAAATCCGAATGCTTTATTAAACCCATTGTAACAAGATTTTTAAGTGGAACATGTCCAAGCTTAACATGCAGCTCTTTTGCCTTAGTACTAATAAATGAATCCCGACCTATATTTATTTTGGTAGAGCTATTACAAAGCCGATCTGCTACTTCTACTTGACTACTGGCGTGGCCCAATCCACTAACTGCACCGGCGCGGCCCAATCCACTAACTGCAACCCTTTCTTCTAGTTGACCTTCGACATTGCCCAAAACCGGCGCTGGAGACAGATTCGCTGAGCCCAACACACAAAGCCCACCGGTGCTCTCCCCAGCTACTCAATCTTCCCTGTCAAAGGGTCTTGTAGAAAACATGCATCGGCGTAAAAAATTAGGGCACGCTTACAATCCTCAGTCAATTGTTTTACTGAAATTAAACTGCATTTGAAACCAGGCACAAACAATACCCCCTTCAACCACAATCTGTCACCGATTTTCGCTTCCCCTACCAGATTCACGCTGTGGAGTCTACCATCTAGTAAGACAATCGTCTTTTCATTGCGCAAGGTACGTAAGTTGACAAACAAAGCTTTAATTCCACTAATATGGTCTGTGG
This sequence comes from Limonium bicolor, assembly GCA_023374045.1. Lineage (NCBI taxonomy): Eukaryota > Viridiplantae > Streptophyta > Magnoliopsida > Caryophyllales > Plumbaginaceae > Limonium > Limonium bicolor. Next base: position 280,826,409 of record CM041777.1, read on the forward strand.
AACCGGAATCCAGTATCCATCTTCCTTTAAAGAGGTTTCGAGAGCTAGTAAGACAATATTTGTCACAGTAAGTAGATTTACCTAAAAAAATTGTTGTAACTCAGCTCATCTGCCATAGCTCCTGTGTTCGCATTTCTGATTAGTTCCGTAATTTGCTGGATTTGCTTTGGTGTGAGACCGCCATCGGTACCCGACTACTTGACTGATCTTCTGTCTTTGCACTATTAGCAAAACCTTTTCTTTTCCACGCAAGAACATTATCCCTCCCATGAAGGTGATAACACTCATCTTCAGTATGACCATTCTTCTTGCAATGGTTACACTTCTGGCGCTGAAAACAGTTTTCATAAGGATGCCCAATTTTCTTACAGTGTGTGCAATTGAGCTTACCTCTGTCGGTTTCAATTTTAGGGTTTATGAAATTCCTAGAACTCTCTGTTTGTTCGGTCTGTGGGTATAGAAAGACATCACATCCTCTTTGGATGACTTTCCACGCCTCTGTTCCTCTTCTTGCACTATCAAGGAAAAGGCTTTTTCTAGACTTGGAGGATCTTGCATTGCCAGAATCTGGCCTCTTATAGATAAGTAAGTTGCATTTAATCCCATTAAAAAGTGAACCAACTTATCTCCGTCTGCTGCCTTTTTGATAGATTTGTTAATACCACATGTGCAACTGTTGCAAGAACATCTCTGGGCTGGTCTTGCTTGGTTAACTCACCCCAGATTCTTTTCAGTTTATTAAAGTACTTACGCACTGATTCGTCGCCCTATTTCATTTCTGCGAGGGTACACTTCAATGCATGAGCAATTACCATAGATTTTTTTTTTGATAATTTAGGCTTATAGCCATTATATTAAAATAAAGAATCTTGGCAACCAGGTGGATCGGTATATTGGGCCTCGTTAAAACCTCCTCAAATAAAACCCAATGGGAAAAAAAACATTGAGGAGGAAAAGAGTACCCACCATGTCCACGTACAAATCTAAGCACCGGGCTAAGGGAAATACCCACAATAAATAAAATGAAAACATCCAAAAACTACAACCGAGAACCTAAGCGACCACACCTTCCCGACACAACAACAAACAAATGCCATACTGTCAAAGGACACCTATCCTGGGCCGAATGGGGCAGCACACAAACATCGGACTTGCTAAACCTTCAACTTTGACTTGGAGCTAGAGACGATGCTAAACCTTCAACCTTGACCTGGAGCTAGAGACGACCAACCCAAAATCCTATTATCCACCCTAATAGGAAGCTACCATATTTGGGCCTGAACCTCTAGCGCCCTAAAGGCCTCCAACTTATGCCTCTTGGTTGCTAAGCTGCGCTTTGATCTATTCGATAATGTTAGCTTTAGTTTGGGAGGGGTTCGGCACTTGACACCGTAACTGTAGAAGTAGTTTGATGCATTCATCAGCTTCTGCATCCGGGTTGATAATTTTACCTTTTTCATCCCTTGCCGGAATTGGAGTCCTTGAATGAGTCTTTGGTGGGGTATTATGAAATAATTCGACACATAAGTCTATCGCTTCATTATCTATTAATGATTGCTCCCGAGATGTGGTTATGATTTTTTGGGATCGGTTGTTATGGGTCCCCCTTTCTTTTATTTCCCCTGAATTATGAAGCTCCAGAGATTTTAATAGTGCGCCCTTTCTTTTGCCACTGTCACGCATGTCCTGCATGGGAAGGAGATGTGCCTCGGTATTCAAACCTTTTTCCCTTTATTCCTTGGCGTCTGCATCTCTTCCACAGTCTTGATAATCTCCTCATATGTCTCTACTGTACCCTAGCCAATAAATCAGTTTCGGGACTCAAGTCACACCCTGACTCAATATGCTCTGTTGTAGACTGAATATTATATTCCCTAAGAGAGGGACTGTCACCTACTAGATCACGTGCCTCAACAGTCTTGGAATATAATCTCCCGTCCCTTCTTGCGTCGACCTAGGTTCCTTTCCTTAATCAGTTGCATGCGCCACGTCAATCTTGTCTGAAGAATTGTCCTCTTCTGCCATTCTCTCCAGACCACGGCCAACGGGGGACGATGCCGCGAGCTCTACAGACATAAAGCCAGGTAATGATGACGCCGCACCAACTCCTGTCGGGGAATTATCACCGGGAGCTGGAATATCTTGGAATTCTACTTCTTTGTCCCCAGTAAAGCTGCCTAAGGACGCATCTGTACACAAAAATTCTCCTCCTTTGTCGTTCTGAGTATGGTCACACGTATCGATCCTACGCTGACCCTTGGCATGGACATCATCAGCGGGCGGCATCTGCACGATACTCTCAGAAAGATCTGAGTCGTAATGGATAATCCCCACATTGCCAACTTCTACAATGGTCACAGGAAAGTTGCGACCTTCGACTTTAACAGTAATTTTCAAATTAATCATGTGGAGTGTCGAAGTTTCTATATGCACACGAATTTCAACGTTCTCCACAAATTGGTTTTCTTCTTCCTCTATCTTAATAACATCACCTACTATTTGTGCAATCTTGTGCACATTAACCTTGTTCCACGCATGGAGAGGAATACCACGTATGACTACCCACGTCTTTCGCTTCTCCACTTGGTCGTCCCATTCCCAATGATGAACTTCCATCCCTCCAGCTCCCTTTCCCTCCGACAGTGCCTGAATAACAACTTCCTTAGCTTCATGGGTCGAATTGAAAAGCATGAGGAACTTTCTTCTTGAGAACGCTAGTACCCCTATAATATTAGGCCACTGACTAAGCAGGAAATCCATAGCTTCCTTTGGACTCTTATCCTTTTGGAGAGTGACAACCACACATTTAGCCAGAGATGCCTTCATTCCTTCGTCTGCTTGAACCTTTATAGAGAGTCTGGATTTAGCATTGCTATGCTCCTTTTGGGCCCAAGAATTCGACTTCTGCGGCTGCGAAGATCTCTTGGTAGGAGTATTTCTTCGCTCTTTCGCTTTTTGACCTTGGAATTCCATCCTCACCCAAAGACTATTCCCATTAATGTTCCAGCCTTTGATGCCCTCAATAATCTTTTGGCATCCCGGACGTTGCCAACATCAACAAAGGCACAAGCGTTATGATTCGATGTTCTCCTTTTTCTACAAATGTAGAGTCTACTCCAACGAGCAAATCTTCTCACTATTTTCCCCAAATGGTATTCCGACACTCCTCTATGGATGTTATCAATGAATATCGTAGAAGTAGAGTTACCTTTGAATCTACTCTTGTTACAATGTGACCCGACAGGAGAGCTATTATCCCAATCCGTCGATTCAAAGTTTGACTCTTGGCTTGAGAACCCCTCACGCCTCGAATATCGACTGTGGGAACCACGAACAGACTTTGTCGAGCGGGATTTCTCCTTCCCTCTGGCCTTGAAGCGTCCTCTCCTCCACGACTGAGACCTGTCTCTCTTCATGGGAACCCGGCTATAAATGACGGGAGGAAATGATGGAATGGGGGATTGGAGGCTTTGGTGGTGGCTGGCTAGGTCAAAGAAAGTCGGGGGGTATGGATTGAGGGGCTGATGAGATGAGATGGCTAAAACAAGGAGGGGCGTGAATGAAGAGAAGGGTTAATGGGGGAGACATGGGGTATGGCTATCGGGGAGAAGATGAGGGAGATTGACGGAGAAGGCTGAGGGAGAGAAAAGGTCACCATGGTTACTTAGTATGGTCATCATAGAGACATCCACAAGTATCGCGAACAATTGCCAGATTGTTGTGTTGATTTTGAGCACAAAGGGTCTCTCAAAGCTCCTTGGGACCGTCCACGAACCTGACACTGTCAAGAACATCTCCACCATGGGAATTTTTAATCCAAGAAACAATAAAAGAGGTAGAATGTTCCCAAGCTACATACCGTATAGTGTCTGCTTCATCTGGTTGTTTAACCTTCCCTGTAACAAACCCATATTTATTCTTTGATTTCAGGGCTGTCACCATGTCAAACTTCCAACCACGAAAGCCGGTGCCACTGAACTTGGAGACAAGATTTAACCCGGGATTCTCTGCAGCATGCACATAAATTAGGTCGTTGACATCTATCTGATTTGTGCCAGCCATGGAAGACGGGCCTGAATCCTTCTTCGCTTTAGTAGCATCATCCGCCATGGATGCAAGAAACCAGTTTCAGATTCCCTCAGCTCTTGATACCATATTAGAATATAGGGTTTTGTGTTGTATTAGAATAGAAATATGTGGACGATACGACAATATGAAGTATGATATTGATGTTGTATTCAATCGTATGTAAAAACTGTTACAAACTAATGTACTTATACTTGAAGTATCAAAACATAATTCCTAGATCTTTGGCAAATATAAAGTGTTTACATTTATCTTCCTAAATACAAAATCTATGAATAATTATGTGAAAGTATATAAGTTACGTGGGCCAAGCCCTTGACAAAGCCCAACACCATGATTCCAATAGGTATCTCAAACTTCTAGTAAGACTCTAAATGGTAGGAACTTACTAATCACCATCATTATACTTAAACATTTTCACCCTACAATCAACTAATGTATTCACAGGGTGTTAATGTTCCATCTTAAACTTCTTTTACACCTCTTTTACATTGCTTTATTTGAGAAATAATAATCCCTTCTTCCTTCTATTTGATCTCAATGCCAAGGTAATAAGACATGAGGCCAAGATCAATCATATCAACTCCTTGGTCATGATCTTCTTGAATTCTTCAAATGATCTTGGATTAGTCCTTGTAAAAAAGATCATTAACATATATATATATAAATAAACAATTAAGATGTCACACATGTATTCATATAGAAAAATAATTCACCGGGGCACTTCACAAAGCCATTCTATTGGAGATTCTTGCCGAATTGGTTGTTCCAAGCTCGAGGTGTTTGCTTCAAAACATACACAACTTTCTTCAACTTAAACATCTTCCCCTATGGTTTTTTAGTTGTCAAACTAGTTTCCAAAATAAAATAGAAGGGAAAAAGGTGGAGTTACGTTCAAACATAGTTGGGCATGTGACCAACAAATTTACCTAATGAAATAACGGGTTGAAAACTGTCTCTGCTTTTACCAGCAAAAATAACAGCGGAGCTGATTGAGGGTGATCATGTTCTTGTCAAATGAAAAGAGTATAATACATGTTTTAACTTGCAGAATGATATAGTTCGGGAGTTGAACCTTAGGAGGCGAAGATTTCACTAAAAGGAAATTCGTGGCTACAACTAAATGTAGGTAGAGATTGCTGTAATAACTATACATTAATAATGAAAATGTACTTTCAAATTGAAGAATACATTACGAACTATTCTACTAAAAATATAGTTTTTGTACATTCAATTTTTGTTGTGCATTAAAGACATAATACCTTTTTTTACTAAATATACAATTAATATAGTCATTCCTAACTACATTTGAGTACGGTCTATTATCCTTTTTCAATCACTTTTAGGTTGACCATATGTAGCTATCTCTGGCTACATTTGCAGCAATACAATTTGTATTTATTAATAGCATAGTTATTGTAACATATCCGTACGTACATTTAGTACAATTTCCAAAACATCAGATTTCAATGTGTACATTTGCAAAGTTTTACATACTAAAAGTGTGTAGTCAAAAGAAATTGGCTACTTTTTTAAGTGTTATGCCAGCTCGGTAGCGAATGAAGTCTTTTTTATCTTCATAATAACGATCCACTTTTATTAAAGCATAATGGAGAAATGAGAAGGTAATGAGCTAAAAGACGCCCAAGACAAAGTCATGAAGCAAGGACAATATTGGCAAAAGCAATAGTTCGAGCTTGAGGACATTTAAAACATGTGATGCAATTCGTAATGACTAAAAAGGGAAAGAGCTTATTTTTCTCTTTTGAATCGATATCTCCTAAAACCAAAGTTAAGTGGAACATTTCCTGATGGTGTAGCATAGAAAGATAACTTAACAACCCAAAATCTAAAAACATTGAGAAAGCATTAAATGAATGGTAGCTCATTCTTATTGGTAGAAGAACATAAGTAGAGAGTTGAAGCATAACCATGGCTACCTAGGATCTCTCCCATCCTAGGTAGCCATAAAGACGAGTCGTCATTTTTCCGGGATGGCCCCCGTTGAGCCAGGGGCTGCCTCATGATTAGGCCTTGGAAAGGCACCAATTTTGGCTCTTTCATGTGGACTAAGTCAATTGCCAATATAGAATCCTTATTGGCCAAATCCATCTTCCCTTTCTTACTATTTGAATATTTCTTAAGAGATAACTTAACAACATCATGGTCTGCTCTTCAAAACCCGCTCAAAGTTACACTTCTTCCCACTTGCTAAATCAAGGGAGTCATTAGGGTCCTTTCCTTTTTATCAATCCTTGTGGTTTAATCAAAGTTGGGGTCAAAGATCAATGTACCTTCAGGTTCTGTGTGTGGGGGTGATGCATGTTTGCTCATTTGAGAGATTGATCTTGTGGCATCATTTCAAAGATCCTTGCATGGAAGATCGTTTGTCTTAGAAGAAGAGTGGTCTGGAGCTTCCTTAAGAGTCCGCATGCATACTTCCACACTTTTGGATTTTCTCCCGTGGATGACGTGCTTCCCAAATGAAGACCCGAGGCTCGAAGCCAAGGTTCATAGGGGTAAACACTTGCATGAATAATCAACTAACTTGGACAATCCTTTGTAGAATGAATAAAAATCCCACATTGAAAACATATATATTGGTGGAAATTTTTGATAGGTGACATGCAAGGTTGATTCAAACCTTTTGAGGACAATCTGTAGACAGCGGAGGATGGATTTATTGACAGAGATCATAGCCTTAAATCTTAAGAAGTCACCACCAAAGTGACTATCATCTTCAAATTCCATGACGGTTCCAAATCAACGTGCAAGACTCCATGCAGAATCTTTATTGTGGAGAACCAAAGGAGCGTTGTAGATCCGAATCCAGATGGGAAAGCAAGAGAACTCATGATTCAATTGAGCCTTAGCTTTCTCAATTATTCAAAGAATTAGAAGGGACCCATTAACAGACCAAGGCCCTTGATCCAACACCACATGCATCATGTTTATTGTCTCAAACTCGAGACTACAAATTTACTTACTCGCTTGCCTGATCTTGAGGCCACCATTAAGATGCAAACCTTTGTCAAGGTACTCTCCACAGCTCTAATGTCATCACCTCGGTTGGTGAAAAGCTTACCTAGTAAGTTGTGGTCGAAAGGTGGTCAGGTTGTGTTCCATCAAACCGTTGATCAAGAGCGCTAAAGCTTAATCTTTTGTAAGCGAGAGCTCCTCACACTGGGAAGAAAGATCTTCTACCGACTTGCGTAAGGGGGAGTTCATTGCAGACAGGATAATGTGAGTGGTTGGAACTGATGTATTTAAAACAATTGAAAAAGAAATTAATAACTCAAAATACCTTACGGGCTGCAAACAAATCCTGGTCGCAGTAGTATAGTAAAGTGGAAGCGACCGGATATCGAACCGTGGGACTAAAGGGAATTATCTAATTCCTAAGCTGTGTCACAAAAGGGGGGGATTAATTGACTTGTTTTTATGAATAAAAAGGACAGATAAAATAAACTGAGTAAAAGATAAATTAAACGGGACTCTGGGTTCAGGTTTATATAGTCTGCTCTTTTATGCTATGTCTACCGGTTTTATTGTGATAGTTTGGCAAAATTCCTGTGATTATCCTGAGGACTAAATCATAGACTCAAAAGAACTCGTTTACCAGAACATGCTCGGTCTAATCCAGATTCGAGCAAAACACATGTAAACGGATTAAGTATGATAAATTATATTTGCGTCTGAAAATACTAACTCATTAAATCATAATAAGCTTTCCACAGATTTACGGCTTAATTAACCTGTCTATTTATCACGGATCTGATCAAAATAGATTTAGTAAAGCATTTTAATAAATTTATGAAATTTATTAAAAAGGCGGGAGATAAACTTTAATCGTAACAAACTGCATTTAATTAAACCGGTAAAAACATAATTACATAATTAAACAGACTATAAATTAACCTTCACCCAGAGTATATCCTCTTAGCCCAACATAGTTAAAAAGAAGACAGAATAAGAAGTAGAAGAAATCATCTCGAAAAGACTCTCAATTCAGCTCCACTATTTTGACTGCTAATATTTTGAACAGAGGTTGGACAGAATAACGGTATGAAAATGGAATGGTTTATGGGATGAGGTGCTGTGTGGATTTTATGTGGAATATGTGTATATGGGGTGGATGATTTTTGGAGAGGTAATGGTAATTTTGTGGAGGAAAAATGACATGGGTTGGGAGGTGGAATGAATGATGAGTTGTGTTGGGGTGTAGGTGTTTTTATAGAGAAAATAAGGTAGAAGGGAAGGGGGAAGGCGTGTGAATTGGGCGTGTGAAGGAAGAGAAGGAAAAAACTCTTCTTTTCCTTCACGACGTGATCATTTCGCTGGATTTTTAGTGCTATTCAAACTTGCGTCCGAACTTGCAAGTTCAGACAGTACTATTCCACCGCGTATGATTTTTCCGAAAATGAAGTTCGGACCTGTTTTATTTTGCTCATAAATTCTTCATCCAGACTCCGATTTGATCCCCGTTTGTTGCGTTGCGTAGCTTGTGAAGTGTACTATGTGATTCCAAGACCTTTTTCTGCATTTTATACATAAAATATATCAGTTCATATCAAAACATAAATCCAAGAAAATTCACATAGCAAGTGGGAAACATTGCCTAAAGTGTTGCAAGTTATAAGGTATTTAAACCCTAAAAGTCTATATGTTTCGCACTTATCAAATTCCCCCATACTTATCTTTTGCTTGTCCTCAAGCAAATCTGCATGACAGAATCTTTAAACCAGTAAAATATAAAATAACCAAACAGGGAGAGCACATAAAAGATTGCTACAAAACTTCTAGATTAAAGGGTACTATAAACTTCCTTTTTTTAATTTTTTTGAAAAACCATAAAATCATACAAAAAACTATTAAGAAGGAGAAGTGGAACCATAAGAATCCAGTTTTTTAACCTTGAGGCAATCCACTATTTTTCTTTCATATTTCCTTAAACGACAAGGGCATGAAGTAAAATCATATTCCATTATACCTTTCAATGCCACGTAATCATGATCCATAATAAAGAAGTTTTCATCATTTAAGTACATAATGCAAAGATACTTCGATTGAAGTTAAATTTCCTTTCAGCTCAGACTTTTCTCTTCACCCTTGTAGCGGTTTTGGGTCAACTATCCCAGATATAAAATACCTTAGGTAGCTAGGTGATAAAGCACCCCAAAGAACTTAATAACCGAGTGGACGAGGCCTACTTAGGTTTAGAATATGCATGTTTGGATCAGAGGAGTACCTTGCCTTGTTCTTTTTCCACCTTTACATTCCAATTTAAATCCCAGGCTCAAAGCTAAAAACAGGGCTCAAATGATAATTATTCTTAAACTTTAAGCAATTTCCTTATCAGAATAAATTTTAAAATGGTTGAAAAATTTTTAGTACCCCATAATGTTTGTAGGTTTGCAATATTTCCTCTATGGCTCTCTCTTTGACTATTTCAAACTTAACAAATCTAAACAAATTGTCAAAAGAGAAAAACTTAAGAACAAGCTACGAGGGTACGAGTACTCCCCCACACTTAAGCTCAAGCAATGCCCTCATTGCGTAGAAAGAATTAAATGACTAAGAGCATGCAATCTGTACAAGGAAATTACACAAATCAAAGCAAAAGGGAATATGAAATATCAGAAGGGAAAGAGTGTACTCCCCAGAGTTCGCAGAGTGCGCAGGGCTCCCCCACACTTGAGTGCAGCAGTAGAATTACATGAAATGTACCTATAAAGAATATTCTACACAGCCAGAAGAACTCAAGTAAACCCAATTTTATTATAACATATAAAAGGGAAATATAGTACAAAAGAGAAAACAAAATAAAAGGAAAGGCAAAGTATAGATAGTGGGTTGCCTCCCACCAAGCCGCCCGGGTTTAACGTCTCTAGCTAGACGCATGTTCTTCATTATCCCGGATCAAAAATGAAAGTGGACAACGGTGTTAACGGGAATATGAAATGGCCAACAAGTAGGATCGAACCACCTGGATCAAAACAAAGTATTACTACAACAATTAAATTAGGAAAATACAAACTCCACAAAACCTGGTTTTGAAGGAGGTGTTTGCTGCAAGAAATCTCTAACAGAAAACCGGGTGATGGTTGTTTTTCTTCCTTAAACTAGAGAATGTAAACATTCTCCTCCTGTTGTTGAGCCGGATGGAGGCAAGGTGGTAGTGGTGTTCCTCGCTAAGAGTCGAGAATGTAAATTTCCTCCCCTGGATCGAAAATAAAAGTGGAAGTGGGCTTCAATGGGTGGGCATTATTTTTCTTTGGAGAAGGCCCCAGATTTTTCAATGGATGACCCTTGGTGCGAGGATCATCTAGTTGTGGAGATGCCTCTTCAATTTTAAGGATGAAGACATCCTTAACTCCATTAAGCGGTGCAGCAGGGAGAACTCCGGGGCGTATTGTATCTTCAAATTTCGATCCTGGATCAAATGGGAAGGTGGCCTTCTCACTTAGCGAGTTGACTTCAAGTTTCCACCCTACTTCTTTGGTGCACAAGAGGGGAGGGCCGTGATCCTCCAGATGAAGATCAAAGTTGGATGGCTCCTCCTCCTCAAATTTGAGGATGTATATATCATCATCATCTTCTTGGAGAGGCTCATAGGAAGAGCCCTGATTGAATTCAACTTCAGAGGGAGGTGGCTCCTCGAAGTTGATTGTAGCGTTTTGTTTGGATGTCCTGGCGGGAGTGAGCATTTCCTCCTCTTCATTTTTGAGGATGTAAATATCCTCATTTTCTGGGTATAGCATAGAGAAGGAGGGAAAATAACGGTAGTTGACTTCAGAGGGAGGAGACTCCATGAAGTTGAGGTAGAAGCTGTCCTCTGATGGCTTGTCTTCAAGCTCAAGCAGATGTTTGATGTCGTTTGGTCAGGCTCGAACGGGGGTGGTGATAGAGAGTAACTCAAATTCTCAGTAAAGTCATCCACTATATGAACCATTTCTTTCTCCGATTGCTGCGATGCAAGGTGTAGTGGACCTTCCACAATTTCATTTATCTCAACTAATCTGGCATAGAGTTTCAGTTGGTTCATGTCGAGGTATTCTTCCTCAACCCGCTGCTCCACTTCATGGACCATTTCACTCTCGGGTTGTTGCTCCCTTTGAGCTAGTGGAATGGGCTGGTCCACTACATAAATTGCATTTGCATACTCTCATGGATTTGGATTGGTTTGTGAGGGGAGTTGGCCAGGAGGTCTTTGTTGGATGAGAAGTTGTTGGATTTGGGATTGCAAGGCTTTTTGGTCTTTACGAAGGGCTGTGACTTCATTTTGCGTGTCTCGGGTCTTACTCATCATTGCTTTAAACATCTCCTGCATTTGGGACATTCTAGAGTCGGGATTTGAAGGAGGTTGAGTCAGTCGGTTTGAAGAAGCATCATTGCCATAAGGCGGTTGCTGATACTGCCTTTGGCCTCCTTAAAAATTAGGGTGCATGTTGCGCTGCCATGGTTGTCTGTACCCTAAATTGTTGCGAACAAAGTTTGCTTCCTCTACTGCTTTTAATTCTTGTAATTGGGGGCATTGTTCATAATCATGTGGCCCGCCACAATGTGTACAAGATATATCAGAAGATGATAAGGATAGAGGAGCGTAACCTGGAGGAGTTGTAGATGATTGGGAAGTCGTCGACTTTGCTTGTTGGGGGTAGGAGTTCATGGCCATCTGCTCGACAACTTTTTGCAGGGTGCTTACCTTCGTCGCCTGCTGCATGTTGCTTTCCATCTTGTGGCTTCTCATCAGCTGGTCGAGCTTATTGTCACTTTCTCCTACGTGGTACAAACCTGGAGTGCCTCCTCTTGATCCACCTGTGGCCCAGTCTCTGATCTTTTCACAGAGGGACTCTATCCCATTCAGAAACTGTTCCCCTGGCTTTTTCAAAATATCAACACCTAAAGAGGAGAGTACCATTGTTTTCCATTGATTGATTAAGCCTTTGTAGAACAAATGAGATAATTGTTCTTTTGTGAGACCATGGTGAGGACACGTCAGCAGCAGTCCTTTGAAACGGTCCCAAGTTTCACAGATGTTTTCTGACCCTGGCTGCTTGAAATTGTAGATCTTAGCAATCATTTCTAACGTTCGGCTTGGGGGCATGAACTTGTCATAGAACTTGGTGGCCATATCATCCCAAGTACCAATGGTACTTGGTGTAAGGCTGTGGTACCATTTACTCGCATTTCCTGTCAGGCTGTGAGGGAACAGGGACAGTCTTGCGTACTGAAGTACTGCGTTTGTCGCGGTTAGACTATTGGCGTGCTGCAGAAACTTGGTGACATGCAACAAAGCTTCGTCAGGACTAGAGCCATCGAACATGCCTAACTCCTTCATGCATCGGATCTGATGATATGGCTTCAGCTTTTGCCACTCATCGTATTCGGATTAGGTAAGGTGGGGAAGGATGATGGCGGGTTGTTGTCCTTGATTAGATGGCCTGTTGATGTTATGAACTGTAGCTGGTGAAGATGTCATGTCTGCTTCCTGGTTAGACTCTATCACCGTGGTGGTTATGTTTTGTTGAGATCGTTTCTGCCTTAAAGCGTGTAGAAAAGTTCTCTCGATCTCAGGGATGTAGCTAACCGTATGACTATTAATATTGTCCGGAAGGCTGTGTGACCTGGTAATTGGCATTCACCACTCAAAACAACAATAGAAACTGTGATGTGATAAAATAAACAAAATAGAAAGAAATATGGACGGGGAATTGAAACAGCTCAACAGTTAATGAAATCTCTTTTTTTTTAGATTTTTAGATTTATATATTTTTTTCTTTCTATTATATTTTTTTAACAGATTAAATAAACTTAAAAGAAATAAAAATAAATGTAGTTAAGAAAATGGAAACTACAAAATAAAAATAAAAAAATGGCAGAAATTTAAATGACAGAAATATAAATGACGGAAGTAAAATAACTGGAATTTAAATGACAATTAAATAAAGGACAAAATTTAATTGACAGAAAATTAAATGACAGAAAAATTTAAATGAAAGAAATAAGATTATTGAAATTTAAATAACAGGAATTAAATTACTTAAATTTAAATGACTGAAAATTTAAATGACATAATTTAAATTACTTGAAATTTAAATGACAGTAAAAGAAATGACTGGAATAATAAATGACTGAATAATAATATGATATGTAGATAAACAACAAAAGAAAATGACAAAATAAAAATAAGACTTAATTATGAAACAAAATATTAAACAAATATTACCAGATATTATATTAAAATATTATAGAAACCAAATATTTATATCACGTGACATATCCGAGGCTTAGGAGTCCTACATAATAAATCAGTCCCCGGCAACGTCGCCATTTTGTAGACAGAAATAATGCGAGTGGTTGAACTGATGATTTAAAACAATTGAAAAAGAAATTAATAACTCAAATACCTTACGGCTGCAACAAATCCGGTCGCATTAGATAGTAAAGTGGAAGCGACCGGATATCGAACGTGGGGACTAAAGAGAATTATCTAATTCCTAAGTTGTGTCACAAAAAGGGGATTAATTGACTTGTTTTTATAAATAAAAAGGACAGATAAAATAAACTGAGTAAAAGATAAATTAAACGGGACTCTGGGTTCAGGTTAATATAGTCAGCTCTTTTATGCTATGTCTACCGGTTTTATTGTGATAGTTTGGCAAAATTCCTGTTATTATCTTGAGGACTAAATCATAGACTCAAAAGAACTCGTTTACCTGAACATGCTCGGTCTAATCCAGATTCGAGCAAAACACATGTAAACGGATTAAGTATGAGAAATTATATTTGCGTCTGAAAATACTAACTCATTAATCATAATAAGCTTTCCACAGATTTACGACTTAATTAACCTGTCTATTTATCACGGATCTGATTAAAATAGATTTAGTAAGCATTTTAATAAATTCATGAAATTTATTAAAAAGGCGAGAGATAAACTTTAATCGTAACAAACTGCATTTAATTAAACCGGTAAAAACATAATTACATTAAACAGACTATAAATTAACCTTCACCCAGAGTATATCCTCTTAGCTCAACATAGTTAAAAAGAATACAGAATAAGAAGTAGAAGAAATCATCTCGAAAAGACTCTCAATTCAGCTCCACTATTTTGACTGCTAATATTTTGGACAGAGGTTGGACAGAATAACGGTATGAAAATGGAATGGTTTATGGGATGAGGTGCTATGTGGATTTTATGTGGAATATGTGTATATGGGGTGGATGATTTTTTGAGAGGTAATGGTAATTTTGTGGAGGAAAAATGACATGGGTTGGGAGGTGGAATGAATGATTAGTTGTGTTGGGGTGTAGGTGTTTTTATAGAGAAAATAAGGGTGTGTTCGCTCCTCACGATCAGCACCTTAATCTGTTATTGAACAAAAAGTGGAAACAAATGGCATCTTTTGATTGGGTTTAAAGTTAACCAAAGGCTACGTGATAAACTGGGATTGGATGACCACATGTAGATTATTTTTTTCACAGCTTTTGCTGCTTTTGAAGGTGTCGAGCGAACTCACCCTAAGGTAGAAGGGAAGGGGGAAGGCGTGTGAATTGGGCGTGTGAAGGAAGAGAAGGAAAAAACTCTTCTTTTACTTCACGACGCGGTCATTTCGCTGGATTTTTAGTGCTGTCCGAACTTGCGTCCGAACTTGCAGGTTCGGACAGTACTATTCCACCGCGTATGATTTTTCCGAAAATGGTCCGAGCTTGCAAGTTCGGACCTGTTTTATTTTGCTCATAAATTCTTCGTCCGGACTCCGATTTGATCCCCGTTTGTTGCGTTGCAAAGCTTGTGAAGTGTACTATGTGATTCCAAGACCTTTTTCTTCATTTAATACATAAAATATCTCAGTTCATATCAAAACATAAATCCAAGAAAATTCACATAGCAAGTGGGAAACATTGCCTAAAGTGTTGCAAGTTATAAGGTATTTAAACCCTAAAAGTCTATATGTTTCGCACTTATCATTCATTCTGGTAGATTGTGGTGAAGAACAAAACACCGTAGCGGATGAATGGTGGAGGGATGTGAAGTAAGAATGAAATCAAAGAGAGGAGGAGCGAAAAAAGGAGAAGAACCAATGATCGACGAGAGGAGGATGACGAGGTTGAGTGGATTCAGAGGAAGAGGAAAAGGAAGAGTTAGGATGATTCAACCCCATTCCTAATGCAAGACATTAATGATTTTGAAAATTGTAAATAAATTCCCAGAGTAGAGGGGTAGATTGCAGGCTGAAAAAAGAGAGGAGAAAAGGCGGCTTGGTGAGGAAAAAGAGAGAGGAAATTATAGATCCTCTTGTCAGAGAGAGAAAGCTTGGTAGCGAATGAAGTCAGAAACCATGATGAATTTATAGATCCATTCGGCGCCAGTTGCCCACCAATTTGTTGTCTTATGTGCGCTTACATTATAGTAGAGGGAATAAATCCTTCAACTAATTATTATGCAACAATAGGTCAATCCAGAAACGTGTTGCATTGCCGTTGCCAACAAACCACATCCTTTTATCATAGATTTCTACCACCATATAGGTTTCCATTAATGGTGGTCACGGTTCCGGTTCCACCGGTTCCGGTTCCGGAAAATGTGTATTCGGATTCGGAACCGGTCCTGGGCGGTTCCGGGGCGGTTCGGTTCCGGTTCCGGAACTCTGTATTCGCTTCGGATTCGCTCAAATCAACAGTTCCGACCGGTTCTGGAGCGGTTCCGGTTCCGGTTCCGACCGGTTCCGGGGCGGTTCCGACCGGTTCTGGAAAGATTCGATCGGCTCCAGTTTATTCGTTTTAACTCCGATTTTAGATCCGTTTGCGCGCACACGTTGCTCTTTTCGTCCACTTTACTCCTAGCTAGGTTATTCCTCAAGTTTATAATCTTAAATGTGTAAGAACCAAAGACTTAAATTTTGTATTGAATTTGCAAAAATTAAAGAGCAAAGCGGATTTTATTATGATTCACTGCCTCGTTAAAACCTTATTAGGTAAAAACCCATTGGGAAAACCCTAATAAGGAAAAAGAGTACAGCTACTAATAGGTTACATGATTTCAATTTGGAAGTCTTAAAAATTACATGGAAAGAAAGTAATACTAATACATTCTAAAAGATTACAATACAAAATAGAAGTCCTAAGTGGTGATTCCATCGGTAACTTTGACCGGTTCCGGGGCGGTTCCGATTCCGGTTCCGGTTCCACGGTTCCGAATCCGATGCGAATCCAAGCGGTTCCGGGCGGTTCCGGTTCCGGTCCCGGTTCGGTCCCGAATCTCAAAACTTGTATTCGGATTCGATTCGCAAGGGGGCGGTTCCGGTTCCGAATCGGTTCTGGCCTGGTTCCGGCCGGTTCCGGTTCCAATCGGTTCCGGGTAGATTCGCCGGTTCCGGGTAGATTCGGATTCGGTGGCCACCATTAGTTTCCATACCAAATGTGACAAGTTCACTCCAAAAGTCCTTTACAACTGCCAAATCTTGTCGAATAATGGTAACGAGAAATTAACATCATAGGCTGAGTTAACAACCCTTGTTACAAATTTATATGCATATCCTATAGTTATTAGTCATTGTCCTCAGTTATTTGATGAACATGCATGTTGTATATATCTTTCCCTTCTATTCACTTAGTTAGCTACCGTTTCTCTACTTTACAAAAAGGGTAGTTTAGTTATTGTTAACAATAGGCTATATAACCTTTCTCCTCTCTGTACAAAGCTGTCTTCTTCTTTTCATGTAATATGATTCAATACAAAATCAATCTTCTCTTTTTAATTTCTTGCTCTCTGGTTAGAGGTTGTGTCTGGCTAGCTTTGTTTTTCTTGAATTCAGTCATGGTATCAGAGCATGGTCCTTGCTGACCACTTTCTTTTCTTCTTCTCTTCTTCCACATTCTCTCAAGAAGTTCATAGAAATTTCTAACCCATCGTTTTCTAATTGGATGAAACCGAATCAGCGTCCAAGAATGAGAAGAACCAGAAGAAGGACATTACCTCTCCAAATGAAACAATTGAAACTATGGTGGATTTTGAAGATCCCCTTTATTGTAGTAACGCCGATCATCCAGGTCTGCTACTTGTCAGAAAGTTCGATGGCACAAGCTTCATCTGTTAGAAGTGGTGGGTGTAAATAACGCCAGGAGTCAAAAACAAACTCAGCTTCATCGATGGAAGCTTTCCAAAACCAGTCGATAGCTTATCGAGAGCACAAGCTTAGAACAAAATTTGCTTCATCGATGGGAGATTTTCAAAACTAGTCAATAACATGGCCTGCTCCTGCATCTTCATGAGTGTCGAGTGAAACATTGCTGACATCATTTTATTTTGGAGCACAACCGCACATGTTTGGAAAGAACTTTGTTCTAGATTTGGGCAAATCAACATGACGAAATTTAAAGACCTAGAACAACAGCTATACAATCTAACTCAAGGGTATGACTCAATAATCGAGTACTTCACCCGTATGAATATATTTTGGGACAAACTGGACTCTACAGAAGTTTTTCCCGTTTGCAATTATGGAGGAGCAGAAGGTTTCCGAGAATAAGTATGGCAAAGAAGGAGCATTAGGTTCCTTATGGGTTTGATGAAAAATGTGGTGTTGTTAGAGGAAACGTTCTCATGAGCTCGCCTCTCCCAGCTATTGAAATATCTTTGTGTTACTCGTCCAAGAAAAAAGACAAGAACTTAACATCTGGGAAATCTAGCAAAGTTGTCCCGCTATCTTTTAGTGCTAACCAATCCAAGTAATTTACAGGGCGAGGCCAAGGAGGAACAACCAAACGTTCAAATCTTCACTGCTCTCACTGCAACAAGTTAGGGCATACTAAAGATTGTTGCTTCCTAAAGATTGGATTTCCCTCAAATTGGCGTCAACAACAGGGACAAAAAGTTGTGGCCAACAATTTCACTGATGAAGGAAGTCCCAAAGTCAATGGCAATTCGAGCATCGAGCAAGTCGCACAACTTTTGAGCTGCATAAACAAAGATTAAGCAAACAAAGAAACACAACCCTCAGGTGCCAACTATGGGTTTGTAGGTACGACATTCTTCTCTTCTCCTTTGAACGCCAAATCTAAAGTGACATTTCTCTGGAATCTATTATGATTAAGAAAATGCTCTATTATGCACCAGATTTGAAATTGTCCTAAATGTAGATAATAACACTGAATATAGGCGCACTGATTGGATACTTGATAGTGGCGCATCTAACCCCATGTGTGGAAACTTATCCTTGTTTGGTAATTATAGGGTTGTGACAAAGGTCACACTGACGGAATGCCCGATGGACATCGCCAACTGCGAAAGTCGTAGAAAACATTAAACTTAATAATTTGATCTATCTTCAACATGTTTTATTTGTTCCTTCATTTAGGTTAAACTTAATTACACTAAGAAAATTAGCTAATGACAGGAAAGGTACTATCAGCTTTAATCATCACTGTTGTACTTACCAGGACACCAGAAAAGGAATGTTGTTAAAATTGGAAAAACTTGCAGAGGTATTTATCGGCTAGATATAAACTGTGACAACTTTAATCTTGAGAAGGATGTTATTCTTGATAATGCTTTGGGTTGTAACACTAGGATCGTAAACTTTGAGTCAGAATCTAATGACATTGTAAGCATCTAAAACCATAGACTGGGCCATGTACCAAGGGAAAAGATTATAAAACCTCATCTTTTTTGGAATTAAAGACAAATGTGATCCTTTTATGTGTGAATCTTGTTCTAGAGCTGAAAGTCACAAGTGCCCTTCTCTACTAGCTACATAATAAGAGTTGATATTTTCGATCTTATTCATGTTGATCTATGGGGTCCTTATAATACCAAAACCCATGACGGTCGTTCCTATTTCTTAACCATAGTAGATGACAAAAGTCGTGCAACATGGACTCATCTTTGTGCTCTTAAATTTGATTCTTGGATGATAATCATTGATTTATTTAAGCTCATTGAAAGACAGTTTGGGAAGAAAATCGAATGCATTAGAAGTGACAATGCACTAGAATTGGGTAGTTCTAACATTGGAAATAATTTCTTTAAAACAAATGGCATTATACACCAAACCACTTATGCTCGCACTCCCTAGCATAATGGGGTAGTTGAAAGAATCGACACGTACTAGAAACAACCAAATCGGCCTTATTTCATTATGCAATTCCTCTAATTTTCCTTAGGGAAAGCATCCTAACTGCTACTTACCTCATAAATAGAATGTCATTGAGCAGTATTTCAAACAAACCCCTTTTGAAATAGTATATGCACCTAATTACTATCAGCTTAAGTGTTTTGGTTGTTTGGCTTTTATCAGTGTGAATAAACAACAACATGACAAGTTTGCATCTAAATCCATCAAATGCATATTGTTGGGATATAGTTAAGTGGAAAAGTTATAAGTTCCTGAATCTGGACAACAATAAAATTACCCATATGTTGTTTTTCATAATAGGGTTTACTTTGTCACTTTGATATTATCCATTTGCCCCACTTTAGTTTCATCCGTACAAATTAGTTTCCCACAACATTATAACGAGGATATATGTAGTATTTTATCACTTTTACATTTTAAAATGTTAAACCAATACAAGAACGGCCGAATCTCCCACAACAAATTAATTAGATATTAATCTGTTCAGTGCTCACATTAATCTCGTCCCAAAACTGAAGCCGGTGAAATAACGGAGCTCGCCAGACAATATTTCACCGCGTCCTTATTATGTTCAAGCTTAAAGGAAGTTGTACATTATTGATATTCAAATTCATGTTATACGCGCGTATGTTTTCTGAGTAACATATACGTTGCCTTTTCTTCAGAAACAAAATAGCTTTTCATTCATAGATCCAGAGTCCCTTACCAACGGATAAGGGCTTATTCCTCCTTTTTCAAAATGAACTTAGAGAGGACTGAACACATAGACCAAAGGTCCTGGGTTCAAAACTCACCACTACCGTATTGTGAGAAAGGTCAGTATCGCTCTTAAGCTGAATTTTCAGCCACTTATCAAAAAAAAAAGATATCACTAACAAACTTCATACTGCCCTTGGTGTCACCTTCAGTTGGATATTTTTCCTCAATGGAAGACATTGTTTTCCCATATGAAGAGAAAATTAGAAAAATTTCACTAAACCAAAGCTAACCCAGGTTCGAACGATGGTGGCTTTGTTACCATTTTGGATAAACATGGAGACAGAATTTAAAATTTTAGATTATGTTATAAGCAACCAAAGCAACATGTATTCAGAGCACATATAAAGAATATACACTCAACATTAAGAATAGTTGTTTTTAGAGAATATTAATATACGACCCCATACTATGAAGAGCACTAGAAGATAAAAAAAAAAAAGAAAAAAAAGAACGCTTCTAGTGAAGAAGTTATGAAAGAACGAAAATGAACAAAACATGATGCTCCGACGCAAGGAAAATGGAAAATTACCACACATAGACTTGTTTGAATGATATAGCCCAACATGAAAACCCATGTGAATTAAACTAAACAGTTCTTTTTCAACACAATGAATGTTTACTGACATTAACATCAAATAGATACAATTGTATTACACAAGATTCATCGCAGCCGGGGGTAAAAGTAAGATAGCTAGAGTATGAGTGGTGAAAAGTAGGACTAGTATGGTTTGGAGGTTTGAGTTTTTTTTATGTGTAACTCGTTGGATTGCCCTTGCGGCACAACATGGCCTCGTGCCACTAATTATAAAAAAAAAAAATTGTATTACACAAGATTCAATGCACATATGATTGGAGGAGTAATTGAAGCAAATGCTAGATTGCACTAGTAATAACCTCTATCATATTTTTATTAATAAAAGTGGACATATTATATTATTTCTTATATATAAATGATTATTAATGTTATTTAGTTATCCGCTCAAAGCAAGTTCAAAAGAACGTAGAGGTTCATCTTTTGCAGACAACACCAGTTCCATCCATTCCACTGGCACAACTCAAGCTTGAGAGGTCCACCATTGAGTTCTGCTCCCCAGCAAATTTGCCACGGAACTGTGCAACCGAACAATCTGGTTTGAAGAGATTGCTAGTGACGAAGTCAGCTTCTCCTCCTAGAATCGGCATTGCAATCCCCATCTTTGCCTTGCTCACGTAATCATCCCTATAAGTCCTCCCAAGCACGCCATCTACCTCACGACTCAACGAGTAGAACTTAAAACCCAAGTCAAGATGTGCATAGCAATCTTCTTCCGTGATCCCATAGTTGTGGACTTTTGATTCTTTCTCGGTGATGGGGACCACTCTCACGGTGATCTTGAAATTTCCTTCCACTTCCAAAACAACGTTGTTGGTGTTGCTAGTCCTTATTACCGAAACACGTGGTTGAGAGGTTGATTGCCATGTAGATCCCTCGGTCTTTGAGAGGAAAATAGGCTCCCCATCTAAGGATAGGGCAAGGCGGTCCACCGCGTCATCCCAAGTAGCGGTCTTGAGGGCACCAATGAATAACTTATGGTCATCGAAAAGAATGCCAAGGGATTGAACCCATGTGAAATCTCTCGTCATGTTGGCACTTCTTTTGCCTATGAAATGAGCATTGATGTGGAGGTTAGGATCGGAAACAATACAGAAGTCCTCATTCTTCTTTCCATGGAAGTAGAAGGTGATCCCATCCCCGCCGACGAAGCGTGGGTCTTGGCACACTGCCCCTGGGTAATCACAGCCTGCAATGAAAAAGTTGATCAATTGCTTAAATTGTAAATACTATATTAAAAAAAAATCATATTAATTTAAATGACATAATATATGTTTCCTCTCAAATACAAACTATCTTAATACTCCCTCCGTCCTAAATTGACCGTCCTGTTTGTTTTATGGCACGTTTTTCCGTTCAATATTAAGTATATAAAATAAAATAATTTTATAAAACTAAATTTTATAACATATAGTTTATCATATAAGGATTCATATGTAAAACTTAAATTTTCAAAATTAATTTATCTTATATGTTAAAAATTGAAGTCAAACGACATGTCCAAATAGTAAACAGGACGGTCAATTCAGGACGGAGGGAGTACATGAATTTTTCTCTCATTGGTTAAACAATCTTAATATATGAATTTTCTCTCACTAGTTGAACATGAAAGGTTGTTTTTTCAGATTTACTACTGACAATAAATGATTGGAAGGATCATACTTTACTTTATAAGAACAAATTAACAAACAAAGGGTAACATTATCAATATTAGTTTGAGAAACTTACTACAAACAGGCTTGCAAGCAGCACAATCAACTTCACATGTGGTAGGGCAATTAGCGGGGCACACATGCACTTGAGCATAACATTGACCATATTTCTTGTTCTTGCACCTAACTTTCTTTTGTCCAGATGTGGAAGGAGGGGGAGTTGGGGAAGGTGGTGGAGGAGATTGAGGAGGGGAAGGAGTTGGTGGAACTGGGGAGGGTGGCGGTGGTGACTGAGGAGGAGAAGGAGTTGGGTAAGGTGGTGGCGGTGGTGACTGAGGAGGAGAAGGAGTTGGGTAAGGTGGTGGGGGTGACTTAGGCGGAGAAGGAGTTGGGGGAGGTGGGGATGGTGGTGGTGGTGGTGATTGGGGAGGGGAAGGAGTTGGGTAAGATGGTGGTGGTGGGGGTGGTGATTGAGGTGGGGATGGAGTAGGGTATGGTGGTGGTGATGAATTATCTGGCCCACATATAGGTTTGCATGAACGGCACTCAACGTGACAATCATTAGGACAAAATTTAGGGCAAACATGCTCAAGGTTATTACAGTACTTGAACTTGGTATTCATACACTTGACACGCTTAGGCTCCTTGGCAATCCAGGGGGAGTAGCCTCAACCATCCAAGAGGATGCCAGGAGGACAAGGACAGCAACAGTTATCATCTTGGGTGACGGAGGAGCCATATGGGACCTCCTTTGACACTCAAAAGGGAAAGAATGATATATTACTAGCTGCAACTCTTTGCACGGGCTGTTGGTTAGAGAACTCGGACTGAGCTGAATGCTGAATACCAGGTTTGAAGCCTCAATATATAGGCAGGCGTTGAAGGTTTAGATACTCGAGAGAGGTGGGCCTTTTGCTTAAAAAAGGGATCTTAACCGGCCACCTCGCGCAATGAGAGACTCGGAGGTGAGGCTGCATGTGCTCGTGTATGTTTAATGCATTGACTCTACGGGTTTATTTGTCCTCATGCTGGTCTCAAACGTTAATGAATTGATACT
The DNA here is from genome assembly GCA_023374045.1 of Limonium bicolor. NCBI lineage: Eukaryota > Viridiplantae > Streptophyta > Magnoliopsida > Caryophyllales > Plumbaginaceae > Limonium > Limonium bicolor. The sequence continues at coordinate 280,849,698 of CM041777.1, forward strand.
ACAATTTGTGCTTTGCGTTGGACGTGAATTTGACATCACTTCAATTGTACGACCTTTGCATATACTATTTTATTTAATTTTGTATCATCTCCCCAAAACTAAAATGTTAATTCAATAGTTTTCTTTTCCTACAAGAATTTTATTCATAGGTAAAAAAGACTATTAGGAGCCATCACAACTCTTAAAAAAATATAGAAATTTTTCGTAACAAATAGTGACTGCAACGCTACTTAGAAAGGGGGTTAGCTTCTTATAATACCATACTGTATACAAATTGTATAATACAATTGTATTCGCCAGTCAATGCCAGCTTTAATTTGCCAATTTTATTTTGTTTTTCAAAAAAAATGAAAATTTGCCAATCTTATTTGTGTTGGAACTTAGCCACATATAGAAATCTTCAATATAAAATCAAGGTACATATGACGCGCATTTTTATGCGATAATCTATGACCTCCCGCAAAAGACTCCCAACAAATTAAGGGACATGAGAGATACTAGAAAACAGCAAATTACCTTCGGACGATTCCGTAGGTAATCCGTAGGTAATCAGAATTACCGACGGAATACCGTCAAAAATTTACCCAAACCATCCGTCGGTATTTAATTGGTCGGTAATAAGATTACCGACGGAAAAATGAGTCCGTCGGTAAATTACCTACGGAAATGTCAGCCGTAATTACCGACGGATTACCTACGGAATGATCCGAAGGTAAATTACCTACGGAAATTCCGTCGGTAATCCGATGCCACGTATCGTTTCCCCACATCTTAATATCCGTCGGTAATCCGTAGGTAATATTTTACCCACGGATTACCAACGGCGTCTTATACAACCATTTTTATTAAGCATTCCGTAGGTAATCCGTAGGTAAAATATTACCTACGGAAATAATCTGTAGGTAAAGTGTTACCTACAGATTACCTTCAGACCTTTATACCAACTATTATTATTAGAGAGACCCTAGGTAATCCGTAAGTCTTTATATTTTTTTGTATTTTGCATTTATTTGATCATATTTAGTTTATATTACGATTTATTCATCATTTTTTAATATTTGAATTATAAAGCTATTTCAGAATTAAATTATTAAACAATAATGTTAAAATGTTCAATAGGCACAAATTATATATTATATAAAGCACAGTACTTAGAATATTTAATTTTATAACATATATAACTCGTTTTATAAATCCGAAAACTAATATTCAACATCGTAAATAGAATAACCATAAAACCATACTGATAAAACCTAAAAGTTTACAATAATCATACATACAACATATCAGTCACTCTCTGAACTATCAGGCGTATCAGTATCTCCATCCCTAGCTTGCTGCAGGTTCCCTTTCGGTGTAACCTGGGCATGTGATATAGATGGTGGGGCATGAGGTACAATCTGTGGTGGACCCCACCATCCCTGAGCCGGACCCGACCACCATCCCTGTGCCGGTATCCCACTCTGGAAAATATAAGAGAGCCGCTGATGAGCTAACACAAAAGGAACGCTTGAAGACCTAATTTTCTCCTGAATAAACAAAAGAGAGGAACAACATAAAGTTATGTAAAAGAAAAACAAAAACCTTAACTGACAATGCATAGTACTAGTAGTATGTGGTTTGCTATTAATTAAGTAGAATCTGACATATTTCAGATGTAAGTGGTCTTGTCGGAATATTTCTTAATTAGTGAAAATGAAGAAGAATAAGATGAACATACTAGGTATTTGTTTCTTACAGAGGGATTACAGGAAGCCTTTTACTCGATCAGGACATTCAGTCGCAGCACATCTCTAGTGCACAGCAGCAGCAAAACGTAGTCAAACTGAAAGAATAAAAAGAAGCGGATGGTTAAAACTTCAGCAACAATAATACTTTAAGTAGACAGCAAACATCAGCAAAAATAGATGGTTAAAACTTTAACTCATATTTCCAACAAAAGACAGATGCTAAATGGCTTCCTAAAACAGCTTGTGAAATGCATAGTTAATGATTCAAACTCGAAACAGACGCTGACATTTGATTAAAAAATTGGTCACAACTGTATTACAGCTTCTGGTTGTCCTTTACGCAGATTCCACAATTAGTTGACATAACTAAGATGATGCGGAGTAGTACAAAAGATCCTGCTATAACTTGTACCGTTTAATTTTATTAGTTCGTAACAGGGTATGGTTTACTAAGAGAAACAGAATCAGGTATAAGCAATAGAGAAAGAAGTGAAACAAAATAGAGCACAAACACGGACGCTAAGTTTGGCTAGAAGAACTACTGTACTAGTAACAACAAAAAACGGACCCAAATCAAAGCAACTATGGTTTTAAGTGAAACTGAAAGACTGAGTGAAACTTTGTTTTGATATTGGGCACATAACATCGTTGAACAGAGACCTTTCCTAACAGAGACTTGGGTAGAAATCAAGCAAGATTATTCACACACAATCTTCAATGGATTTCAGATCTCTCTTTCGGATCAATCAATGCACTACTTCAAGCTTAAAAAGAATCATATCAATCACTTACCACAAATCAGAGTTCGAGAAACACCCCTAATTCAGTTTCAGATTTCTCTACCTACTGTTAGAAGGTAAAAAAACTGTTGAAACAATTTAATAACCCAGCAGCAATAACGCTTAGATAATAGAAACGAACAGCAGTCTAGATCAGATGAAAACTATATCCAAAACTTAAAACAAAAGTAAGAATGGAAGTAAAATCAAGAAGTTTAACTGAAAAAATCCTGCTATAACTTGTACCGTATAATTTTATTAGTTCGTAACAGGGTATGGTTTACAAAGAGAAACAGAATCAGGTATAAGCAATAGAGAAAGAAGTGAAAACAGAATTAGGGTATGGTTTCCTCCAATGCATCTTAACGAAATCTGTCAACAGAAACTATTTGTAACTTAGTGTTTCTTGGAAACAAAAAACAGAATCAGTTTGAAGATTTACATGGTACTATATCTCATCAATTCTCAGTAAAGATAAACAAGACTTTGTAAACTCTACAAGGAGCATGTTTATAATCAAAATTTAAAAAGCCAGACATAGGTAGGTTCAGCTATTCCCAATTTTTTCAAAAAGAAGTAAAGACTAATGTGAATATGAGCATATTGATCGCTGGTAAACTATTGAGACTATTGTTAACTCATAGTAAAAAATAAAACAGGATTTCTGATATGATTTATAAAACTAAGAATGAAACGAGGATCCGGCCTTAATCAAAATTTGTATAACAGAAGGTGACCATAACAGCGGTATAAACTAGAGATAAAGTTTCAAGCGAAAAATTCAGAACCGGCTTCTCTCAGCTCAAAAAACACTTTCAAACAGGCTGATTTTTTGTCGAAATAATATAAAAAAACATCTGAATCTATGAACTTTTGAAACAGCAGAAAACTAGCAACAAGATGATCCTTGTAATTTTATTATCTCAGTTTTATTAGGAGTATGAAAGCAGGGCAAAAAATCCAGCGGCAAACTGTATAGCTTTTCCATTTCTTAGGATTGTTTTGAGCATAAGGTTTTAAAATCCTACCTTACTTTTGAGAAGACAGAAAATCAAAGATGTGCTCTTGACTGAAATTAGGATTGCACAATAACCATGCTTCTATTGAAGCGTTTTTATTATAAGATGCCCAAATTGATTCATCAAGTAGTATTAACAAGTTAATTAGTTTTGCTAACATTTGGTTGTCAATACCAACAGCAAAGCCTAAAAACCCAATCAAACTGGAGCCTTGAGAAAGAATATTTAGTTTTCAATTTTTTTAGGTACTAAAACAGCTTTAAATAACAAGTTATAATACTTGAAAAGTAGCTTTAAACCAAAATGGTTTAAGAGGTATACATAACCAGAGAAGGCAAAGACATCCTATACTCGTCATAAATGAGTACAGAAGATGAACAGAACTACAACAATAATGACGATAAAATCAGCGAAACTAGGAAATGGGTTGTTTGCATCGATCCCCTCATATTCACGAATAACAATCAGTGGAGAAGAAGAAGAATATGATGAATAGTCTAGTTACTTACTTCTTACTAGAGGGATATCAAGAAGCTTTTACTCGATCAAAACATGCAGTCGCAGCACATCTCCAGTGCACACCAGCAGCAGATCGTAACCAAACTGATAGAAAAAAGGGCAAAGATTGATCAGACTGATTTTAATTTATTATAAATCTTTTTTCTGTCCATATATACTTCATTGGATATTATGACACTTGAATTATTCATAGTTCTCATGTTCTATCTCTCACACACACACATATCTTTACAAGTCCATGAGGTCTCAGTATTATTTTACTTTGATGCTGCCAACAAATAAGTTTTGACTCTTGAGGGATTGTGTCTGAATATAGGGTATATGAGTTTTTCCTTACTGTAATGGTCATATCTGGACTTATAACTCCTAGAACAACTCTAGCAAATACAGAATCATTACCAACAGATTTAGGCTTGATGGATCCAACAAAATATACATGTGCTCATTCTGTTTGTTGATTCCAAAAAAAATTGATGAAACCTATACGCAGAATATTGAGAGTGAAGAGGTGTGTTTGTCTTGATAGTAATTAAATCTTATAATGGGTTGGTGAATAAATGATGTTGTGTGGAAGGAAAGCAAAAATTCCAACGATCACCCAATATTGATCAGTGCTACAGTCACATATATATATTGCAATAAGTTGTATTTGTATAGCCCTTCTTATGTGTTTGACAGACACAATAGGAGTATCTCGAGATAAGTACTGCAAGCATGGTGATTATTTTGTTGAGCAATCTGATCCCTTTGTGTGAACAGCTTCAGTGGACCAAAAATCATGATTCTAATTATATAGTACATTAGGTTAGAATCAATTATTCTCGGACTTGACGTCATTTAAGAAGTCAAATTGCTATGCTTAGTATTAGGTAAACAATACCGACGGTAAATAGAACCCTAATTATCCAACTACTGAAAAAATAGAACCCTAATTATCATATGAGGTGTGATAGAAAAATTAAATATCGTCTAATTTTGTAGTTTCCAGTGAATAAGATAAGTTCAGAGTATATTACCGGTTTCATCTCCTCTGATTTCAGCCCCTCTTCACTTTGGCATGAAACAATAAGCTGAGTTCTTCAATGGATGCCAGCGTGAGAGAACCACGGAGCAGAAGCGTGACAAAGTTCTTCAATGGATCGACAGAGAAATTCGGATGAAGCGCGAGAGAACCACGGAGCAGAAGCGTGACAAAGTTCTTCAATGGATCGACAGAGAAATTCGGATGAAGCGCGAGAGAACGAAGGACTAATGCGAGAGAATAGTTTCGGAAAGATAGAAAGTAGATGAAAGTAGCAGATGCGCGCTTAGGAAGAAAAATTGGATGCGCGGTTTATTTTTACTAAGCTTACCGACGGACTAATTCCGACGGTAACTCTATCAATAAAACGATGGCGTTGGATTAATAAACTTACCGACGGAACAATCCGTCGGTACATATGTATATAAAACGACAACGCTTCACCGATTTTGAACCCCCAACTGTTGTTTATAGACAAAAAAGGCTTACCGACGGACAAGAACCGTAGGTAATGTTTAAGCAGAATTTACCTACGGACGAATTCCGTAGGTAATTTTCAAGCAGTTTTTACCGACAGATAATTGTATTACTAAAACGGCAGCGTTCAAGCTTAAACATTACCTACGGTTCATGTCCGTCGGTAATCATATCAACTAAACCTCAGCGTTTGATCACCCATCTGCTCGTCGGTAATCCGTCGGTAAACTTTTTTCCAAATCCCGCCTATTTACCTACGGAAAATATCCGTAGGTAATTTGTTGGCATTATACGCCCCATTACCAGCCAGTTCTCCCGCACTTTTTCCTCCGAATTTACCTACGGAATATTCCGTCGGTAAATTTGTTGTTGGAATTCCGTCGGTATTCCGTAGGTAACGGCTTAACCAAGGCTTGGTATAATAAACCGTAGGTAATTACCTACGGAATATTTTCCGTAGGTAATTTCCGTAGGTAAACTACTGTTTTCTAGTAGAGCCACAAGAAATTTTTGTCGCTACAAGATACCCAAGCTTGCTTGTCGCTAGGGGTGAGCCATGGTCGTAAAAAATGGTACGGTATGGCTGTTTATACGGTGTATTGTCCGTTTTTGTAAAGAAACGTATTGACATGGTCGTATGAAATCCGTCTCATCGAACACTCCGTCTTGCAGTGGCGTACAACCGTATAATCATCTATATTTCTGTATTTACCGTATTTTTAAAGAATACGGTATAAACTATTAAAGACAACGATTTGATGGGTGTAAAAAGAAGACTAATTTTTTCATTTAAATCCCTAAATGAAAATAACATTGACCTTATATAAGGTTTTACACTTTTAGGTCCCGTTCGTCTACCACAAATCGTGATTTTTTAACGAATCATGCACATTAAGCTAATAAAAAAGTGGAATGGACTCTCGATAACTGTCCACATTAATCTCATTTTGAACCTTTATCTAAACGCCTATAAAACCTGCGTTCACAACAATAAGCTCCATTGTGGAATAATGTCCGTATCATATTTTACATATTTATCCTCCATGTACGGTTGATTTTTGTCACCTCTCACTACTGACCGATAAAAGTAGTTAAGGTATATATGTCTTTTACTTATAAATATAGTACTTATCCCATTCGCAGCCACCGAACATATAATGTTTATCTAAAGATTAAGCTCCACTTTTACCGCGATTTTCAATGACGTTAATCTCCACATTTACAAGTCTGCAAATTTGCATGCGGTCACCGAACGAAGCCTTACTATAGAAGAAATGATGATATAAGCACCACCAATATTTGTAAGGGAAAATTACAATTACACTAATAACTTTTCTATATATCATACAATTTTTTGTTCTTTTTTTTACTTAATAATAGTGTGACTTTTTCTTGAAATTCATTTATGTAACTTATTATATCACTCAATAAAACTTCTATAAAATTCTTATGGTTTAATAATGTGAATATTTATAATGTATAAATATACAATTTGAACGTATTAATAACAAAAATACAAATATTATGCACAAATTAGAACATAACTCATACTTGTAAATATTTAGGGAAAATTCACAATATACCCCTTTTTTCTTCCGTAATTCACAATATATCCCTGTTGGTTTTCGCAATTCAACTTTAAACATACTTAAATGTTGTCCAAAATTGATGAAACTTTACATGGACGATGCTAAAGTGTTATATTTTGATTCAATATCAAATTTGAAGTTTTTTAAGCTCACATGTGACCTGTGGGACACAATATACCCATTTTATTATTTATTTAAATATTAATATTTCATCCGTACTGGTTCCCCGTTTTATCCGTATCGATATTTCCATATCACGTACTCTCAGTAGTCCGTATTGAACTCCCGTACCGTTTTTTACAACCTTGGGGGTGAGCATTTGGATAATCTGGTTAACCGAAATTCAAATTGTTAAAAAAAATTAGATTTCGGTTATTTCGGTTAAAACCGAATTATCCATACTGAGACCAAAACTGAATTAACTGTTATTCAAATTATCCAAAATCTAATTTTTTTAAGAAAAACCAAAAACCGAACTGAAATCTAAATTTTAGCTAGTTTGGATTTCAACTAACCGAAATTTAGGGTTTGTGTTTGACTATTTTTCATTAAAGATTAGAATTAGAAAAAAGAATATTCTTTTTTTACAATGGATAATTCGGTTAACTAAATTAGACAAAGTCAAAATCGAAATCCAAACCAAATTATAGTTTGGATAATTCGGTTAACCGAAATTTTAAATTCGGTTAGAAAATTCAGTTTAAAATAAAAAAAAATCTGTTAATTCGGTTTTTGAATAAATCCAAAATATTCAAACCGAATGCTCACCCCTACTTCTCGCTAACATCTAGACAGAATTCGCCCCCTCTGTCTTCTTGCAAATTCCTTGAGGAATGGACCAACCTGTTACGAGTTCAAAGCAGGGGTTTTGTTTGAAGACTAATAGATATTATATTATATGGAGATGGTTACAACATAGCTGGTAGTATAATAATATAGTGACTAATGTAAATCATTCACGAACTACTACTGTTAGCAACTGATTCTCAAATAATATTACAATGATAACAAGGGCATTACCCAGCCATAAGATTAAAGACGGCCTAAGAGAACCATGGGCTTTCTACCGCCCGGAGCAAGACAAGCAAGGACTGACATATTGAGGAAACTGCAAACCACCAAAAAGAGTGGACAAGTCAAGGATCACAACGTCTTTGGAAGGCAATGACAACATGATAACAACTAAATTAAACTAAACTTAATTGTTCTAGCACTAGGGAGGTTACTAAAAATACATAATAAAGCCAACTTCTAGTTATATGGTAACCTCCATCCATGCAACTAGATGCTTCAAGCATCATGTCAGCGTGTGACCCTAAAAATGTTTCAAGACTCCATGCATACTAGATACACCTCCTCGTGAAACTTCATCAGCACTACAACTTGAACTTTCCCGTAGTAAAAACTCTGGGCTCGTCCTGATGATCAATTTCTTTCTTTTTCCATCCATCAATTGTCGAAGAGGACATGCAAAGTTAAGGCTCAGAAGAGGCCCATCTATAGCCACCAGCTCCGTAATACACTTTTGATCCATCAGGGACAGATAGGGAAGAGGTTGTGACTGACTCAATAAATCATAGGTGACACCAATGATATCACATAGGGTCACTAAACTCGTGGAGTGCAAGGGGATAAGTGCGAGAGAGAAATTATTCATTGCTTAACCAATACCTAAGGGGACATCTTCCCCATGGTGGCGAGAAGTTGAGGACAGACATTAGCTGGATATGTTAGGAGACCACCCTTTGTACATATAGTCGGTAGACAATTGTAGGTTATGGCATAAACCAGATTCAAACCATCATTTAAAGTAGTAGGGAACAACATACCGGATCCTGAATGTTGATCTTACCCCGTAGACATTTAAGACCATAGTGAGTAGCATCTTCCATCAAGCCCATGAACCGATCAAGCTTGTTGGCAACACACTTTGCAAACTCGGAGTTGAGGAATGCCTTAAGAGATTGTAGACTCTAACCCAAAATGGAACCCATCTAAAAAGATGCTTGTCGAAATTAAAGGTGACCTCGGGTCCAATCTCTGAATCATGTACAGGGTGAAGTCAATCGACCACAGGCTAAGCAGCACCGCATGCATGGCACTTAATTACTTGAACCTGATAACGAAGAGATTTGGCCCTACCTTGCAAAATCGAAGGCTCCTCAAGTCACCTCAACACCATTTAAGATGGATTCATAAAATAGGGGCACTTAACGGGACCTGAGAGAACCATTTTGCTAGTGGGAAGTGGTCACATTTTAACCAAGCTCCAAGGACATTAATAACCATCTTTGTTAATAAGGAATGCGGCAAGAGAATTTAATGAATTGTGAGACAATGGAGACGAGTACGTAGAGAAATGGGAAGGTAATGAGTCGGAAAAAGTTTTTATCCTTCAAGTAATAACCGTGTGATTTCTTTCATACATGGGTTGAAGCGGCGGGGGAGTAGGATGGACTAGGGTAGGCGGTTAGATAGGTTAGATACATGCAAAGTAGAGGTAGAAGGATCCCATGAGTTTTAGGTTGCATAGAAGCTTAAGGGGTGGCGTGTTACTTGGTGGGATTTGAGGGAGGGAAAGTGATACTCGGTGGGATACGATCACTGTTTCAAGAGAGGAGTGAAGGATTTATGGTGGTTCTGATGGATTAACCAGTAACCCTGCATGCCCTGGGGAAATCATGAGGTAATCGGCTTCCAAGGTCAACATTGGGAAGAGAAAAAGGAATAAATGTGGTACGTGGGGAGGTGGAAACAAACGGAGAAGACGAGGAAGTGAAAAACTCTCTAAGGCTACATTTTTCCGGAAAGGCAAAGCAGGGTTAAGAATATGAATATCAGACTCTTTGAGATTAAAACCCAAACAACTTCATTCGTCTTGATATTGTTGTAGCATATTTGATGACATATTCTCACCATAAAGAGATGGTCCCTACATGGATCCCATGTGGTCCTGCGTTCTCCTCCAATAACATATTATCATATATGAAACAACCAAAACAAAAACAACCACAATATGTCAAGAAGAACAAAGCTTTAGTCTATAAATACTTTCTCTTCCCTTCTACCTACTTCATGGCATCTAATGACGCCCAATGAAATACTCCGGACTTAAATATGGTGATTAATTATTCTAATGTGAGATTTATAGGCCTAATGTTGCCTAAAGATATTGGTGAAGAAAGAAAACCCAAAAAAAAGAAAAAGAAACGCTTAAAAAGCACAAAACGTAAAAACGTGCGTAAGCGGCCATAGGAGGCATATGACCTCGACTAGGGTCCTAGATGGATTCCTAAGACTTAGTTATACTAAGAACATGTGGGAAAAATTCCCGAAAAAAACGAATCCATATAGTGGGTTAAAAACGCAAATGAAGTCCTAAAGCATGTTTTCGAGAAAACCCGAAAATGTGACTTTAAGCAGTTTAATGGACTTGTAAAAATTATAGTTGATCATATAACTATAATTAAACATTAATGAAGGTCTATGAACCATTAAAATTAACAAAACGAGAAAAATCAGGAAAACGGGCCCGGTTGATGAATAGTACCAAACCGGGAAAAATTAGGAGCGTTTCTTGCGAAAAGACGACAACGCCCATACTTAAATAACAGAGGGGCCGGTTTTTAGTAGGGATGACTCAGCTTTTCTTTTCATCCACATTGGCTCCTTATTAGTGAGAGAGAGATAAAAAGAAATAAAGTAAAAAGGGGGGAAAGCAAATAAGTACCTCACTTTTTCCCTCTCTCTCCTCACACTCTCTTTCCCAGTAGATTTTCCCCTCTCATTCCTCTCCCAGCCGGTTCCATCCTCCCCTTCTCCTTCCTCTCGTTTTGAAGCAGCCCTCCCATGGCTTCCCACACTCTTTTGCTTGCCCAAGCTACTACTAAGCTCCAAATCAAAAACCAATTACATATTCTTGTTAACCTCATCAAGAGCTTTCTTTTCCACCTTTCAAAATCTCCAATGGTGGAAGTTGACCTCCATGGGTATAGCCCCATTTGAGAAGAAAAAGACATTTTCAGGAGCTGGAGTATCTCCTCTTTCATTTAAGGTAAGAAAATTTAAGAAAACTCATCTTCTCTCCATTCCTTGGCTTGGCAGATTTTGACTCCCCAATGCCTTGTTTTACCTTCTTTGTATGAGCCTTGGTTCAAGCTTCAAAAGTTTAGTGGGAGACCTCCTTTGATTCATGATTGAAATCCTATTCTAGAGCTTCCAAAGGTAATCCCTAATTTTTGTGCTTTAAGCACTTCCAATGTATTCTAGAGTTATTTAAGGGTTTAAGAGTTTAATTAGTGCTTATTGTATTCCCTTCGGCATTGGTCTAGTGTTGTAGGGATAAAAGGAATATACAAAAGAATAAAATAAATAAATAATAACAAAACCTACAACTCTACTACGGGTAGCAAAATAAAACCCGGTCGGAGTATAGTGTAAATATATTATGACCGAGAGTATCGAACCCAAGGGACTTATAGAAAATTAGTCCTAATCCGGTAATAACCTATTCTATAACAAGGGGGGAAAGTAAATATGGTTCTAAACTAAATAACTAAACAAATAAACTATCTAAATGTATGATTCGGGACTAGATCAACCCAAGTACCAATGTGAACACTCAATACATAACAAGTCTATGAAACCACCCGAACAAATGAACGTGCCGGATGTCCTGCCGGATAGTTTCTGTGTGGCATATTCAAAGACATTGAATGTGCCGGACAGAACTAACCCGGCATTAGACCTGGCTAGAACGAAAATACAAATTCCTGTCCTAGTCTCAAACATTAAAACAAGGACTCGCTACCCATTACGAACCCAAGGATCTCTCGTTAGTATTCGACCGGAATAACGAAAATGGACAAGGTTATTCAACTCTTTCGGTTTTGTCATCTGCACTCTGCAATCTAACAATGGTGAAAGACCACCAAGACTCTCAACCAAAGCACCCTTTTAGAAGATAGGAGAAACAAGTAGCGATCTCATTCCGCCTCTCATGAAGATCTGAGTCTTAGTAAAACTTGGGAATATATATATATTGAATGGTCAAAGTGTTTACAAGGAAAGAACTCATCCCTAACCAAACTAACAAGGATCTCTACTTCACCATCCACTCAAATAAAGAAGAAATACATGGGGGAGAAGGAGATTGATAAAAAAGCCTTAACCCGAAAAAGAAATCTTCTCTTCTTCTTCGTGGATGGATCCGTAGAAATGCCTTGGACACCAACAATGGAATATGGGCGGAAATGAAGCGTGGATGGAGTGTAATAATGATGTTGAAGCGTGTCCTCAAATGATCACATGGCTAGGGTATTTATAGGTGTTGGAAGTGATTCTATGGAAAGACATATCTTAAATGATGTCTTTCCATAAAGACACACCTCCAAGACATGTCTTTAGTAAAAAGATACCTTTTACCATAGTTGTATTGGTATGGAAAGACACATCACCATATGATGTCTTTCCATAGTATCTTCCCATCCAAAAGACATCTTTCCAACTAAAAGAAACCTCTTCACCATGAGACACCTTTTCACCATGAGACACCTTTTCAGCATGAGACACCTTTTTGCCAAGAGACACCTTTTCACCAAAGGACACCTTTTTGCCAAGAGACACCTCTTCATCAAAAGACACCTCTTCATCGTGAGATACCTCTTCATCAAAAGACACCTCTTCATCATGAGATACCTCTTCATCAAAAGGCACCTCTTCATCAAAAGTTACCTCTTCATGTACTGCTAACTTCTGGTGAACCGAGACGACTTTTTACTTGTGTCGGTTAGGATTTATTCCTTGCATGAAAACATAGAAAACATAAGTTTAAACATCAATAATAAACTTTAATATATAACATACATAACTATTTGACTTTATTTATACTAATATACTCCTACATCTAGTGCATAAAATATGATAAGTCTGCGGCTTATCAATATTGCCCTATGACCGAAATCAAGAGAAAAGAGGAAGAGAATTGAGGAAGGAAAGAAATGGAGAATTAAGGTAAATGTTCTACCTTAGAACTATATTAATGTCCTTTGAGAATTATATCTAGATGGTTATAATTGGGATTGAAAAGGAATTGAGAAGATACAAATTAATGGCATTGAACTAGTGAGAGTTTGGTTATTTAAATTATGTCATTTAAGGACCTAAGAGCCATGCAATTTATGATTATTGCATTATGTTGTTGATTGATGAAATTTTGGTGGAAATTATGTGATGGTAGAATCCACTATGGATTTGGTTAGTTGAATGGATTTAGGAAGAGAAGATTATGCATTGTGCATGTTAGAGTTGTAGAGGAACTATGGCGAAATTTCTGTAGGAATCAAATGTTTTAGGTGTTGTTATGAGTTTGAGGAACCTAAGGTTGATTAGGAGGAAGTAGAGTGTAGATGAGTGAATTAAACTCACCAAAACTAGAGTTTAAGAGTTGAATAGATTTGTGCAAAAATCTGTAACAAGAATGAAGTTGGAGTGTCTTGGAATTTCTAGAAAAGAACTAGTGTGTGTGACCTTGAAAATAATGAATGAGCTTTGGTAATAGAGATGAAAATTCTAGGAAGGATTTGGAATGGTCATAATAGTTGAGAGCAAGAAAGAAACTGTCATAGGAATGTGGTAGTACACTAGTGAGCAAAGTGTAGGAAAATTGGAGTGAAAATTTGTGTAATTGGTCAAGATTTGAATGATAGGTTTGGACAATGGATTTAGGAGGTTTTTGACATGATTAAGGTGTTAGAACATGCTAAAAAACATGTGGAAATATTGGAAAGAAATTGGGCTAAGAAGCCAGTTGGAAATGGGATAAAAACTGTCAAGTGTAGCAGCTTTTTAGCAGGGTCCGGGACCTAGCCCTTGGATAAGGTCCCGGACCACAACTGAAAAAGGGCCGAGAGTAGCATCATGTGACTGGTCTGGGACTTAGGACCATGGTAAGGTCCCGGACCATGGTAAGGTCCGGGACTTGGGGTAAGTACAAAGTCCTGGACCACCCTAAAAATCAACCCGAGAGTTTCAGAAACGCATTGGTCCATGACTTAAGGGCTGGACCAAGTCCCGGACCACCCTGAAATTGTAACCATGAGTGTTTTTAAGGCAATTAAATGATGGGGATTGATGGGTATTGGTATTAGAAGATGATTAAGACTTGTTTGATGACATGTAAAGGTCATTAAGAGTAAAAACAAGTATTAGATTGAATGAGAAAGTGAGAACTCAAGATCACATGAGTAAAGATAAGATTAACGGGATAACGGGGTTAATCACGGGTGCATTAGTCGTTTAAATTATGTATTGTCTTGACGTTAATAGAAACGTTTGGAATATTATCAGTGATGCGAGAATTGTCTGAGGAGCGTGAGACTAACGCTAGAGTAATTCCTTAGTGAAAGGTATGGTTTTCTTGCAATCTGTGTCCTGCTGAGTTACACTCATCTTGTGTGCTACTTGTTATTGTGTGCCGACCTAACAAGATAAAAGCACGAAAATGTTTACTGCATTTGATATATATATATATATATCTCGATGTTTGCTATATGTGCTAACCATCCTTGCTTGAGTAAGTGATCTAACTGAATACCGTAGATCAACTCACAATAGAATAATGTTTGGTTAGCGACTCGTAGAAAGAGTCGATACACAAAGTATCTAAAATGTGGAGAAACACGTAAGAAATCTCAGCTAGAGAATAACTGTAGTTCAACCTTATGAACTCAACTAAAACGTGAAAAAGAATATACAGGACTATTGAACTCCCTTGTAATCAGTGGCGGAACCACACTTGTTATTAGGGGGCTTGGCCCCCCCAACCTTTTGAGAAAATTTTGAAAGTATATATGTTAGATTACTCATGTGAATGACAATAAATAGTGACATTTTAGATAATAAAATATAATTATCATGCAAAATAAATGTATTAGGTTGTCATTAACGATAACTACTCAATCATATTTTATGTTGTTTCTAATCTAATCACTGTCAATCAAATGCCACCTTACTAAATGTAAATCCTTAATTTTTGGTTTCTTCTAATTACCTTACAAGTAGTTTATTTAAAGACTTTCATATCAATGGTTGATTTCATTTATCAAATTCTTTTTGGGCTATCTCCTTGATGATTACATTTCTGATTTTTTTTAAATACAATTTTTTACATTATATTAGTAACTTATACAAAATTAGGCCATGTGGCCTAATAAAACTTCTTTTGTATCTTATTTTCATTGTTTCCACTTGTATCCTTAATAATTTGATAATTACCATAAATGCTTGTTTACTAATTTCAAAAAAAAATTGAATTTCATATCAATTAGAGAGCGACTCTAAGTATATGCTATTTTAGGGTGTTTATTACTCTCTTTCTATTCTCAATAGATATGTCTTTTCATTATTTTCAAAATGATAGAAGTTTCACCATGTTTAAATTCTATAATTTCCATCTCTACCCCTTGTCTTTTCTATCACATTCTACTTTTTAATATATTTCAATTTGTAATGCAAAAAGTAAGAGCGAAATTGTCTACGGCTACAAAAAATCAATATTTAAAACAGGATGAAGTATATTTCTTGGATTAGTGTATATGTTTTGAAGACTTGTTAAGTTGTTGTGTACCATCATTTCATGGTTTACTTCATTGTTCTTGTTAGACAATTATATTATATAATAATTATTTTTTATTTCTTAATATACTATTCCTTCTATATGATACCGAATATTTAGACAATTCACATAGTTTACACATGAATCAAAATACATATTTAAATAACTAAACATTTTGTTAAATACCATTAATATATAAACTAAAAATAATGTTTGTTAATATATTTTTGGCCCCCCAACATTCAATTCCTGGCTCCGCCCCTGCTCGTAATGATAGTCGACCTCCTATATGAGGATTCGACCCGATATGAGAAAACGACCCGAACGTATAAGTATTCAAAATGTTGGGGCAACCCTTAAATCTGAGAATACAAGAACTCGAGAAAATTCCCTAAGCTATTAGATGACATCAAGAGCGATGCTTCTAGGCTAATATACGTGGTTATATTATAACTTCGAGAAGATAAGTAATTGGGAATGTGAGAAGTCTGGTAGAGATTCGGACGTTCATGAGAAAGAGGAACTAGGAGAATAGTTCTGGTTACTAGTTGAGTCTTCCCATCATGCTAGACCCGGTATTGGGTCGAAACCGGGGAAGTAAGACTAGTACCGTTAAAGCCCGGTGATGAGATCTATATGTGCGTCTCTACCCGAAGGCCTGAGAGGCTTAACCATAGTGACCCAACTTAGAGAGATGAGCGGGTAAGTATGAGAAAAGCCCAGTGGTGAGAATTGAGATGTCTCTACCCGGGGGTCAAGTGAATTGATTTGAGAATTATTCAAGAGAAGAATGATTAAGAAACTAGATCGAGACCGAGAGTGTCTATAGATCTAAGAGGACAAGTAAGAACTATCCGATTAAGATGGATAAGTATGTGATTAATGAATAATAAGAATGAGACGTTATTGAGGTAGAAACCCTCAAGGCCTAGAGGACAAGGTAATGTAATCTATCAACTTAATGTGTTAGCCTTGTTGCATGTATTCCTTATATGAATACTTGTTGATGCGAGCATGTTGTGTGTTTACAGCATTTCATGTTATGATTTAAATAAAATCAATCGCATGCTTAGACGACAATTAGTTGGGTGTGGCCCGGTAGTAGCGGGTTGCACGACTACCATACCAGCAAAGGTGATGAGCCCCTTTGGGGCCACCCATTATTTTTCAGGTACACCGAAGATGATTACCGTTCGAGAGTAGGACGAGAACTGCTGCTAAGCATGGGTAGTTTATTCTAATTTTCTCATGTATGTATTAGTAGAGTAAGTCCGAAATTGTTATCGGCATTGGAATGTATTAGACTCGGTATAATGTTATCTTGAGGAAAGTATATGACTCGATTTAGAAATAGAATGAGTATGTATTGTAAATGTAAGTACTACTCGGGATTCCGGTCCATCAGACAGTTACTGTATTTAATTTAGGCCTTGTTAGTCACGTGGGTGACTAACGGTATTGTTTCACCCATCATTGTATTAGAATTTCCGCTGTGAATGTAATGAGGACCGAGACAGTTTAAGAGTTAATGATGTTATTAGCGGTAGGGGTGTTACAAAAAGTGGTATCAGAGCGGCCGCTCTGATGACTGGAATTACCGAGCTTAGGAAATACAGAGTTAGGAATTAGATACTTGGGGTTAAGGGTTGAGCGATAGCGTGAGAGATACGCTAGTTAGGAATTTCAGTGTACTGGAAACCTACAATATCCAAACCTGCCCTCCACATCCCCCGTTTTATAACTCAGAAAAACGCCAGAGAGATGGAAAGACCTCTCTTACTCGGGAAAACCCGATCTGGCAGTTATAAAATACTTCTAGAAGAACAAGAACCTGTCATATGGTAGATTCCAAGAACCGGAAATCCCGGAGACGGTTCCCGTCTGAATGACGTTACCCGCACTTAATGGCGGAAGATTGAAAATCCTACCCAAAGGAGACTAAAATTTCCGGCAGCATGGGTCGACATGCCTAGCAGTCGAGAGAACCATGTCTGGCCAGCAAGAAGGAAAACACTAAGCGTGTGACAAGCAGAAAAAGGAGAAGTAACAAACCGAGACACATGTCTACGGATCGCGTAGTTAGATAATACCACCAACGGTATGCTAACCGACTAAGGAAATAGTCAGGAGTGGATAACTCCGAACCTACAAACCCAAAGGTTACGACACATGATCAACATAGCTCAGATAACCATGAGAACACTTACGAAGCATACCCCAATAGGACTACTGATGTAGCTCCTAAGAAGAGTCAAGCCTCGATAACCACGGTAAACGTGTGGGAATGAGCAATAAGGAAAGACACAGAATTAAGTAAATAGGGGTCTCCGAGAATGGAGAAGCACCCTGATTAATGACTACTATGTCAGACAACTGAGAAGCTGTAGAAGATTGATTATCAAACTAGACGATCAAAGGAAGAGCCACAAGGCTACCGAAGACGGTACTGACGGAAGCAATACCGCAACCAGTAAGTGTTGAACCGATAGCCAACCTGTATGGCGCACTTGCCAAGGCAAGTGCTGTAAAACAGGGCTGTTCGGAGAAACCTTAACAACCAGAAGTACTTAGTAAAGTACCACGATGGTGCATGAAGCTATTATAGGACCGCAAATCCTAAGAACTTGAAGAAAGAAACCTTGGAAGGGCCTAACGGCCTAACCATTGTATTAAAGATATACCAGTCAGCGAGAAGCTAGACTCGGTTAAGACCACCAGACGTGGAAATATCATGAAAAAATTTCTTTCAAACTCAAATTTTTCTTTCAAACATAAATTTCTTTTAAACCTCAGATTTTGAAAACCAAACCTAGAAGAACCACAGTAAGTTATCATAGGACGATACAAGAGGAGTTGATAATTGAACACTTCACCTAGGCGTGTGATGAACACTACAAGTGTATAAAAACGAGATGTGGGACGACCGCACTCCAAAGGAGCTTGCGGGCCTGACAGGCTTTATTTATGGGTTAGTCAGGTGTAGTAATGTATCAGTAAGGTGCCCCACATATGTATACGAGTAGTGTGCGGAACACGAGAAGTAGTGAACTCCGTACTACGGTCAGCGAAGCAAGTTCAGACCAGAACAGCTGATTACCTCGAACGATTGAAGAGAAAGAACTCAGTTAAGCTAACGAGTCTAAAGGAAACAGAGAACGCATTCCAGGAAAATGAATAAGAGTTAGGAAGTGCGAGAAGCACTAATTATTAACTACAAACATTGGATATGTCTCAAGAATCTCGAAGATAATGCACGATAACTGGAATGAATACCCAGCCTAAAAACAGTAAGGCAATGCCTAAAATGGACACGTCATTGTTCAACGAACGGGATGGAATTCCAGAACAACCACCATGACTATCGGGAAATATTATTCTTCTATGAAGAGGATATTAAACCCAGCCAAGAATGCGAAGAAGGAAGCATTAATGGTCTACCCAAGGATGGGAGACATTGCAACCCTAAACGGGACAGTTCAAAATACGGTACCGCAAGGGGGTAGTTAACTGAACACACTCATGAACATTAGCCAGATGAAATGGCGTAACTCAACAACACCTAGGAACAATCCTTGAAAGGTGTCTGAATCAACAGCAGTTGAACGAAATGTCGTGATAGGAACACAAGAGTTGAGACAAATACTCGGTTAAAACACCGAGGTGAATCCACTTAACGGAAGATACCAAATTGCCAAGACGCAACCTGAATTTCCTAAAGGGTCTCCCATGAACGGAAGTGTGATGCAACGACCTCATCATGGAGTCTAGAACTACCTCCAAACCATTCGATGGTATACGGACAAGTGAAACTTGTGAGCGGCCTACAAAGAGCAGAGCTTGAGGCAACTTGGCTTATAAGCCATAAACCAACTGGAATCCATAGATTCAAACGGATGCAAAACCATATAGAGTCATAAGAAGAATTGCCGAGAATGGCACCAATAAAGAGGAGAAAGTATTTAATAGCAATGAATAGAGCGGAGAACGAACCACTCATGATAGGAGTGGGGATATCTCTCGTTATTGTGAGACCGCTGGAGCGGTGAATATTGGACCCTTCAGAGAGAGGATTCCACCCAGCAATATATTGAAGCTTGAGCATGTAGTTATTGCCAAAGGATAATTTGAACAAGAAAGAGAGATTTCCAAGATAAGTATGAAGAAATAAGCTTTTATAGCAATTGTCGAAAACCGGAAGAGTAGTCGGTTAGAAGCAAACACTGTATGTGTGCAATGCGAACAGTAGAGTGAATAACGCTCAAGGAGCATAGAGACTTAAAGAATAGCATATTCTGTAAGCAGCCAAGTAAACGACGAATCATAGTATGAATGATGAAAGTACATGAGCGGAAGCTAATGTAGTAGCGGATGCCATGTGAATCAATACTATATAATGAGTAAGAACGTGGTACGCAGCAAGCCACCATTATATGAGTACTGTCAAACAATGACATGGAGAACAAGCGGAACTGTGAGTTAGACTCAACGGAGATGAAAAACAAGAGATGGTAGATAGACGGGGCAGTTAAGCCTGTAGTCTGTACCATATGACAAAGATTTCACAAGGAAGGCATTGTCTATTCCTATTGCAATTGCATAAGGAACTGGAAGCGTGTCCCTAGAGGACCAGCTTGATAATAGAATTAATAAGCTTTGGGACAAGAGTACCCGATGGTTAAATAACCGACCCGTACAAGGTACGGAAGACTTGCAAACATACCAACGAACATGGCACAAGCCAGTTAGGCGGAAACCTAGAAACAAAATCGTGCGGCCTTGGGCCAAAGAGACATGAAGAGCGTTGGATATACCAACAATCACAACAAATGAATTTCACCGCAATAAGGCAGAAAGAAACTTAGAGAAGTTAAGAGGACAGATGCATAGAAAATGCAAGGTCGTACAAGTAAAAGAACACTCGTACAGAACAACATAAGTGAGATTAATTCAGAAGCCACTAACAACAGAGGAATCACTACACACTAGGTAGTAGCTCGACCTCAACCGACAGTAAGTCGGAAAAACCAAGTGAGTAATCACGAAGGTACACAGCAATATGCACAATAGATTTCCAAAGAACTGGATAGAAAATCTAAAACTCATCAAGTTCGCATACGGTAAGAAATACCATGCGTCGATTGAGAGACCTTTGTTTCCATGATAAAAAGGGATAAAAGGGAGATGTACAGCACATTAAGAATAACGAGAAGGGTGAATTAAGCACTAAAGTTATCAGGTCGCGCAGTAGAAGCTAGTGGGCCATAATTTTAAGGTTTAATACACCTAGTGAATACGAACTAATGGCTAATTATTAATGCCTTGAAGCTCGAGTGGCTAGAACCGAACCCGGTTATGAGTTAAACAAACTCCAATGAGAATTCTTGGTGCAGGGACTAAACCGTCAATATGGTTAAGACCCCTATGACCAAAGAACATTGTGTAATAGACCACATGGAAGCTAAAACACTTCATGACGGCTGAATACCTTAGACCAATGTTCAATGATGACATATGGTAGATTACGTGGGTGTAATCCCTTTTAAGGGGGGGTAGAGCGAAAAACTGCTTAGCGTATGTTTCACGTGTTAAGTACGTAAACTACGATGTCCATAGCACAAAAGAATTTGTTTTGATGATTGGTACTTATGTTACATAAACATATGTATTCATTCATTGTGTAATTATGGTCATTACGCACAGGAGATGCGAATACCATACGTATTATATACTTACCTTGGTAACTCCGGTGTGAGATTACAAGTGAAAAGGAGTAGAGAAACTCCTGGGGGAATGAGAATCCCTATGATATATGTCTATTTGAGATTAGACATGGCATTATGATATATGAGTCGGTATGAAACCGATGTCCATGAGATATGATGAAGTATGAATCGATAAGAAACTGATGTAGAACGTAGTGGGAATTGAATTCCCTAGGTGATTTGATTTGAGGTGAATTGAGAATGATTGATAAATTGAGTTCCATAATTCAGAAATGTATTTCTTTGTGATTATGACTAGAAAGATCAAAAGATAGAAAATGGGAAATGATTGAATTATTTTTTGTGTGAAATTAATGTGGGAAGTCGAACTTGGTTTGCTAGCGATCAAGGGAAACTGAACGCAAATTGGGGTGGAAGGATAGTTCAACACTAACGCTGATCACATCAGGGTTGAATGATTCTTGAAGCTCCCTATAAGTGGTCACAAGTAATCACGCTAAGAATAAATGCAGTTAGCTTAAAATGGATTTGGAGTTGTATTGTGTTTTCAAAAAGGAATTTCAACTGGTATTTTTAAAAAGGATTTTCCTTCAAGTATGAAGATAAGAACTAGTTTTGAAACCACTACCACTAACCGAGGGTTGCGGTCCTTTGTCTTGATGACCGGGAGAATGGTGGGAGTGAGGACTGGTTTTGAAACCACTATCACCGATAGATGTCTGCGGCCTTAAGTCTGGAGTGACCAGTAGAACGGTGGGTGTGTGTCTTGTTTTTTTCCAAGGGCAGCGGGACATAGAGAAGTCTTGTGCCTAGATTGACCTAGAGTGCCTGAGGATATCTATATTTGAGAACGTTTTGATCAAGTAACCAAAGGAACCGTGGGCCAGAGAGTGTAAGTGTCCATTAGTCATGAATCGGCCATGAACCAAAAAGTGTAAGTGTTCAGCGTGACCGGTACCTGCGGGATCACAGTGTGTATTACTTGATATGGGATTCGAGGATTGTAGTGCCTTCTTGTCTTCGGACCGACCCTGTGAAGAGAATACAAAAGAGTATTTTTTTTATTGCTATACATGCAGTGACATGTTGTGTGGATGTGTAGTATACATCAAGAAAGACCTGTTGAGTCTGTAAGGTTATATATATGTTATGACCTTTGTATATGATATATGTCTAAATGACTAACAATATTAAATTCACCAACTTTGAGGGCAAATTTCTTTAAGGGGGGTAGATTGAAATACCCCGGACTTAAATATGGTGATTAATTATTCTAATATGAGATTTAGAGGCCTAATGTTGCCTAAAGAATATTGGTGAAGAAAGAAAAACCAAAAGAAAAGAGAAAACGCTTAAAAAGCACAAAACGTAAAAACGTGCGTAAGCGACCATATAAGGCATATGACCTCGACTAGGGTCCTAGATGGATTCCTAATACTTAGTTATAAACAAAGAACATGTGGGGAAAATTCCCGAAGAAAACGAATCCATATAGTGGGTTAAAAACAAATGTGACTTTAAGCAGTTTAATGGACTTGTAAAAATTATAGTTGATCATAAATTAAACATTAATGAAGGTCTAAGAACCATTAAAATTAACAAAATGAGAAAAATCTGGAAAACGGGCCCGGTTAATGAATAGTGCCAAACCGGGAAAAATTAGGAGTGTTTCTTGCAAAAAGACGACAACGCCCTTACTTAAATAACAGAGGGGTGGTTTTTACTAGGGATGATTCAACTTTTCATTTCAGCCACATTGGCTCCTTATTAGTGAGAGGAGATAAAAAGAAATAAAGTAAAAAGGGGGAAAAGCAAATAAGTACCTCACTTTTTCCCTCTCTCTCCTCACACTCTCTTTCCCAGCAGATTTTTCCCCTCTCATTCCTCTCCCAGCCGGTTCCATCCTCCCCTTCTCCTTCCTCTCGTTTTGAAGCAGCCCTCCTATGGCTTCCCACACTCTTTTGCTTGCCCAAGCTCCAATGCCTTGTTTTTCCTTCTTTGTATGAGCCTTGGTTCAAGCTTCAAAAGCTTAGTGGGAGCCCTCCTTTGATTCATGATTGAAAGCCTATTCTAGAGCTTCCAAAGGTAATCCCTAATTTTTGTGCTTTAAGCACTTCCAATGTATTCTAGAGTTATTTCAAGGGTTTAAGAGTTTAATTAGTGCGTATTGTATTCCCTTGGGCATTGGTCTAGTGTTGTGGCAATGGTATTGCCCTATGACCGAAAATCAAGAGAAAAAAGGAAGAGAATTGAGGAAGGAAAGAAATGGAGAATTAAGGTAAATGTTCTACCTTAGAACTATATTAATGTCCTTTGGGAATTATATCTAGATGGGTATAATTGGGATTGAAAAGGAATTGAGAAAATACAAATTAATGGCATTGAACTAGTGAGAGTTTGGTTGTTTAAATTATGTCATTTGAGGGCCTAAGAGTCATGCAATTTATGATTATTGCATTATGTTGTTGATTGATGAAATTTGGATGGAAATTTTGTGATGGTAGAATCCACTATGGATTTGGTTAGTTGAATGGATTTAGGAAGAGAATATTATGCATTGGGCATGTTAGAGTTGTAGAGGAACTATGGCGAAATTTTTGTAGGAATCAAGTGTTGTAGTGTTGTTATAAGTTTAAGGAACCTAAGGTTGATTAAGAGGAAGTAGAGTGTAAATGAGTAAATTAAACTCACCAAAACTAGAGTTTAAGAGTTGAATAGATTTGTGCAAAATCTGTAGCAAGAATGGAGTTGGAGTGTCTTGGAATTTCTAGAAAATACCTAGTGTGTGTGACCTTGAAAATAATGAATGAGCTTTGGTAATAGAGATGAAAATACTAGGAAGGATTTGGAATGGTCATAATAGTTGACAGCAAGAAAGAAACTGTCATGGGAATGTGGTAGTGTACTAGTGAGCAAAGTGTAGGAAAATTGGAGTGAAAATTTGTGTAATTGGTCAAGATTTGAATGATAGGTTTGGACAATGGATTAAGAGGTTTTTGACATGATAAAGGTGTTAGAACATGCTAAAAAACATGTGGAAAGATTGGAAAGAAATTTGGCTAAGAAGCAAGTTGGAAATGGGATAAAAACTAGGGGTGAGCAAACGGGACGGTTAGAATGGATAACCGAAATAATCGTTTTTTTTTCTAGATTCGATCACCTTTTTTTTAAACCGTTTTACAAAAGTTCAATTATTTCGGTTAAAACGGATATCCATACTTTAAAACGGGGTGGTTAACGGATATTAAACCTCAAACTTCGGTTATCCGTAATAACCGAAAGTTTTTTTTAAAAAAATATATACTTTTTTATCCTTATTTTTTAACCAGTAAGAATGGGTAGATATTTTTATTTTAGTTTGATGCATCTGCTGCTCATGGTTTCATGCATCAGGCGTGATGAATTACCGGATACTGTTATTTTAGTTTGATTCTTTCATTTATGTTATAAAATACGGTTATTTCGGTTATGATAGAAAATACGGTTATTTCGGTTATGATAGAAAAAACGGTTATTTCGGTTATGTTCAAATGTTTGGTTATTTCGATTAATTTAAAAAGTTCGGTTACGAGACGGTTAACGGATATCAGTATAGTTTGTAAAACGGTTAACGGTTAAAACGGTTATCGGTTAAAATGGATATTATTATTAATTTCGGTTAAAACGGTTATAACCGAAATAACCGAACACCGTATTTTTTTCCAAACTTCGGTTAACGGATATCCGTTCTAACCGTTTGCACACCTCTAATAAAAACTGTCAAGTGTAGCAGCTTTTTAGCAGGGTCCGGGACCTAGCCCTTGGATAAGGTCCCGGACCACAACTGAATAAGGGCCGAGAGTAGCATCCTGTGACTGGTCCGGGACTTAGGACCATGGTAAGGTCCCGGAGCACCCCATTAAAAGCACCGAGATTTTGTTTCCTGTATTGGTCCGGGACTTGGGGTAAGTACAAAGTCCCGGACCACCCTAAAAATCAACGCGAGAGTTTCTGAAACGCATTGGTCTGGGACTTAAGGGCCGGACCAAGTCCCGGACCACCCTGAAATTGTAACCGTGAGTGTTTTAAGGCAATTAAATGATGGGTAATGGTATTAGATGATGATTAAGACTTATTTGATGACATGTAAAGATCATTAAGAGTATAAACAAGTATTAGATTGAATGAGAAAGTGAGAACTCAAGATCACATGAGTAAAGATAAGATTAACGGGATAACGGGGTTAATCACGGGCGCATTAGTCGTTTAAATTATGTATTGCCTTGACGTTAATAGAAACGTTTGGATTATTATCCGTGATGCGAGAATTGTCTGAGGAGCGTGAGACAAACGCTAGAGTAATTCCTTGGTGAAATGTATGGTTTTCTTGCAATCTGTGTCCTGCTGAGTTACACTCAGCTTGTGTGCTACTTGTTATTGTGTGTCGACCTAACAAGATAAAAGCACGAAAATGTATATTACATTTGATATATATATATATCGATGCCTGCTGTATGTGCTAACCATCCCTGCTTGAGTAAGTGATCTAACTGAATACCATAGATCAACTCATAATAGAATAACGTTTGGTTAGCGACTCGTAGAAAGAGTCGATACACAAAGTATCTAAAACATGGAGAAACACGTTAGAAATCTCAGCTAGAGAATAACTACAGTTCAACCTTATGAACTCAAGTAAAACGTGAAAAAGAATATACGGGACTATTGAACTCCCTCGTAATGATAGTCGACCTTCTATATGAGGATTCGACCCGATATGAGAAAACGACCCAAACATATAAGTATTCAAAATGTTGGGGCAACCCTTAAATCTGAGAATACAAGAACTCGAGAAAACTCCCTAAGTCATTAGATGACATCAAGAGCAATGCTTCTAGGCTAATATACAGTGTTATATTTTAACTCCGAGAAGAGGAGTAATTGGGAATGTGAGAAGTCCGGAAGAGATTCGGACGTTCATGAGAAAGAGGAACTAGGAGAATAGTTCCGGTTACTAGTTGAGCCTTCCCACCATGCTAGACCCGGTATTGGGTCAGAGCCGGGGACGTAAGACTAGTACCGTTAAAGCCCGGTGATGAGATCTATATGTGTGTCTCTACCCGGAGGCCTGAGAGGCTTAACCATAGTGACCCGACTTAGAGAGATGAGCGGGTAAGTATGAGAAAAGCCCGGTGGTGAGAATTGAGATGTCTCTGCCCGGGGGTCAAGTGAATTGATTTGAGAATTATTCAAGAGAAAAATGATTAAGAAACTAGATCGAGACCAAGAGAGCCTATAGTTCTAAGAGGACATGTAAGAACTATCCGATTAAGATGGATAAGTATGTGATTAATGAATAATAAGAATGAGGCGTTATTGAGGTAGAAACCCTCAAGGCCTAGAGGACAAGGTAATGTAATCTATCAACTTAATGTGTTAGCCTTGTTGCATGTATTCCTTATATGAATACTTGTTGATGCGAGCATGTTGTGTGTTTACAGCATTTCATGTTATGATTTATATAAAATCAATCACATGCTTAGACGACAATTAGTTGGGTGTGGCCCGGTAGTAGCGGGTTGCACGACTACCATACCAGCAAAGGTGTTGAGCCCCTTTGGGGCCACCCATTATTTTTCAGGTACACCGAAGATGATTACCGTTCGAGAGTAGGACGAGAACTGTTGCTAAGCATGGTTAGTTTATTTTAATTTGCTCATGTATGTATTAGTAGAGTAAGTCCGAAATTGTTATCAGCATTGGAATGTATTAGACTCGGTATAATGTTATCTTGAGGAAAGTATATGACTCGTTTTAGAAATGGAATGAGTATGTACTGTAAATGTAAGTACTCAGGATTCCGGTCCATCATACCGTTACTGTATTTAATTTAGGCCTTGTTAGTCACGTGGGTGACTAACGGCATTGTTTCACCCACCGTTGTATTAGAATTTCCGCTGTGAATGTAATGAGGATCGAGAAAGTTTAAGAGTTAATGATGTGATTAGCGGTAGGGGTGTTACACCCAAACTATATCGCCACCTGTCAAATCCAAATCCATCAAGCACTCCAACAGAAACCCCATACACAAACACCCAACCTCCACCCTTACCACTCCAATAAAATCCAATCTCTTAGTCAAGCCCAACTTGTGTCCAACCGTACTACTTAAACAACACCTTTTACAACTGTTAAAAATAAATATGAGATGCAATGTTCTAGTGTATGCTTCACCTTAGACAACTGTTATTGAACATTTGTATAATCCGACCTAACAACTAATTTCATTATCACTAAATACAATTATTTCTAATAGTTATAGAACTGGGTTAGAGAAGTGACATTAACAGTCAATATACACACTCTTCAACATTTGTTATTATTGACATTTCTCATTAACCTTCATGCTTATAGGCCCTTTGATCATTGTTGTTAGCAATTGTGTTTGATCAGCATTAAATCCAATTATTTATTATTTTACAACTATTTTTAGTAGTTATATTTGTTTATAGCCAAAAATTGGTTTACACATTTAAATCTAACACAACAAATATTATATTTAGGTATTTATAAAATGAATCCAACCTATAAACACTACTTATTTTAGTAATACTTTAAATATTAGTTTAAAATTCAAAAGTGGAGCTAGTGCTCAAACTGAATGGCCGTATGAATTTCCCATGTCTGTCGGTGAGGGCACGCCTAGAAATGTGTGTGAGTCACTTGCTAGGGGCGGAGTAGAGGTGAAATAGGTGCACTTTAGTAAGGATCGGGGTGCTGAC
Organism: Limonium bicolor; assembly: GCA_023374045.1. NCBI lineage: Eukaryota > Viridiplantae > Streptophyta > Magnoliopsida > Caryophyllales > Plumbaginaceae > Limonium > Limonium bicolor. Next base: position 280,877,930 of record CM041777.1, read on the forward strand.
CAAGTCTGTCTGAGGTATTAGACATAGAGAGACTCGCTTTATACTAAATATGTACATGCGAAAGCTTTTGAACAGAAGATACAAGAATGTAAGACTTGTATTGATAGTTTGAATGAATTACAACTAGTATTTTCCACACTTGGGGTTAGACAGAATGATTATGTCTAACACCTACACTGAAATCTCTAAATATGGATCAATACAACGTATGAAGTATTTGGGTGCAATGGTTCTAAAAGCTATATGGAACTTTCTAAGCATAACCGAACTTAGTTCCCCAAAGTGTTCTCAAAAGCAGACTCTCTCTGTATAGAAGTGTGTAAAATGTAAGTGCTAACTATTACTAAGGACTTGTAATCGTTTAAGTACTGAACTTGAGAATATCTTCTACATAATTTCTCATGACGCTTTGATGATAAAGCTTCACGATTTTCCTTTTTTTGACTCACTTTTGACTCAACCGCCAACATAATGACTCGTTCGACTTGGTTTAAGTGCTGCTCTCTTGATCTTTGAAACTGTTCAATAATAACAATTATCTTCACATTCTAGTATTAGTCGCGCGCCTCTTTGTCTTATGGAACTTACAGAAGGGGTCCGTGTTAGAGTAAAGGTCTAATCTGCAGTGTCTTCATCCTCATAACATAGTGGGACTCTGTCATTAGACTGACTCCGTCTTTGGTCTAGGACTCATTAAGATTGATATCATATGCAAAACCAGGGTTCTTACATATTCCCCTTTTTTGCTGATAATGGCAAACTTAAGTGTATCTCACGGTATCAGAGCCCACTCTATAGTGTTCTTAATACTTTGTGTGAGTGGCTCGTTGATGTCTTTATCTTGCCACCAGACTAAGGCGGGCTGTTATCGTTGATTCCTCTTGGATGATTAGTTTAGGATGAAGGCTTCGATGAAACCCATTGAGGTGCTGTTGAGATGTAACTTCCATAAGTTGACCGAACTCAAGATTACCTTGATCGAATCCTTTGTCGTGATGTTGTCATCGGGTAAGGATTCATAAGAGGCTAAGTTTTGGGTTTGTCTAACTTGTGGCGGACTTAGTTAGAAAAGATCCTTCGAAGGAAGGTTTACTAGTCCATAGTTAAAGACTCCAAGTAGGTTCATGAGTACCTTTAGCAAAAGATACCCTACTCTTGTAGGTTGACTCATTTGTCTAAGTCAGAAAAGATCCTTCTTATGAAGGTTGGCTCATCCTGGTCAGACCTCGAAGGAATCGGGATAACTTGCTTGTATGCCCAAGTGTCATGCAAACACTATGGAAGTTTTTGTGTGATGATGGTCAGGTGTGTGGTGATAGATGTCAAGTTGGTTCGAACAAGCGTGGGTTTAAGACCTGTCGCGAGTTCAGAAGAAGTTGTTCGTATGACCCTGCAAGTTGGGATGCTAGTCTCTTGCAACATGCAGATCGTGGGTACCTTCACACTTAGGTTTGACCCTTCTGGGCTTACCTTGAGTTCTCCTTTCTTGCCTTCATTTGAAGCTGTAATGAAAGAAGTTTGATCTCATGTTGCTGGAAATGAGCATATTGAAGCCGACTTGAACTACGTTCTGGCTGCAGACTCAGTCTCGTGGAATGGCTTGTGGCTGGTTTGCGCTAAGGCCTAAGCTAAGTCTTGTCCTTTTAGAGGTCAATGACTCAGATCTTGGGCTTATCCTAATAGAGTCAGGTCGGATGACTAATTGTCGGCTGCTGGGTGAGACCAAATGCTACCACAGGAGCATCACTCCTTTGTTGGTACGATAGCACGATCCGGTGTTCAAACATCCTCGTCACTTGATCAACGATGAGTGTTTTGAGGGCAAGCAGGTCCTAAAGAACATTGTTGGACGTTGCTTGATGAACCTTTAGACATGCTGGTCAATCTTAGCCTTTTGGTTCATTTATGGATGTGAATCGTGTTAAGGTTCTAAATGGTCAGATCAACGAATGTTTGGCTTAATGGTTGCAACCAATGATTGACCCAGCAAAGTGTTTGTCATAGGTTCTTGCCCTACCGTGGCCGGCAAAAGTAGAAACCATAGGTGTTTCCGACGTTACTGGTGAGTCCTCGGACTCCAGGTGTAATCCTGCGTTCGGTAGGTTCAACCATCTTTGGGTGGTTGATGGATGACTTTGGTGTTGACCTATTGGCAGTGAGTGTCGAACAACTTGGTTATTACGGTCCGGACCCGCCACTTAGATGCGGTAATCTGTGTTGAGCTAAAGGTTCACGCGGTGACGTGCACAATGTTATGATAGGCCGATGGGTTAGCCTAAGATGTAATGCACATTGAATTGCAGGAAAAAGTCTAGCAAATGCATAGATTTTCTCATGAGAATTCCAATGCAACAAACGGGAAGTAAAGCGAAGTCCAAACAAAGAATCTAAGCACCATAGAAAGTTGTGTCCGATCTTGCATCCAGACTTGTAAGGTCGGACAAGTGCTGAGAAGCTTAGAGTTTATGTTTGAACATGTGTTCAAACGTGCAAGTTCGCACACATGCCAAGACTTCCAGCATAGGACGAATTATAATCCTGTTTGAACGGAAGGACAAGTTTGGTCGGACAGCATAGACGCGTCCGAACATACATGTCCGGACGAATACCCGGATGCCCAAGGAGGAGAAATCTCGCGTAATGCCACTAGAGATGTCTAGACCTACGAGTCCGGATGCATGTCCGGACGCGAGTTATAGGTCGATTCCTGAAGCGCTGCATTCAGAAAAAAAATAGGAAAAAAGAATATAAAAACAGAGACGATCGAAGACAGAAGAACTCTTAAGCCCTAGTTGTATCACAAAGCATCAACGCCACCACTCTTTTTCAGGAATCCATCCGCACACCACTACCATCCTTTTTCCACGGATCACCCACATACCACCAAACCACTCATCCACCATATTCGTCTTGATTGTTCCATTGATCAACCATCCTCCACCACATCCACTATGCACACCAGATTGAGGCGCAGGGGAGATCTACCATGAATCAGTCAAAAGCAACAAACGCGGAAATAGAGAACGGGGCCGGGATCCAAATTGAAGTTCCTTCTAAAAGTGGAGTTTCTTCTTTCCCTATCTTTAATCTATTCAATGTTTTCTTACATCGTTAATGTTGTTTCTCAATCCATTAGTGAGTGGTCGTTTTTGCTCCCCAGGTTGGGGAAGCGAACCTATTTCATAGGATTTTAGTATGTAACTTTCCACTACTTTTTATTAATGCAATAGTTTAATTCATGTTCTTCATGCTCTTTGATTTTCTAGCTAATTATCAAAGTAATGCTTATAGTTTTCTAATCAAAATGTGGTGCTGAGATTAGTTAACAAGATATAGGAAGTTAAACCGGATTAACAACTAGTAGCATGATTTGCCTATAGGTTAATCTGTCTCAAATAGAAATTGTTCTTCAAGCGATTGGTTTGTTTCCGGATTAGAGCATTAGTCTGCTGTTAGTTCTTCCAGCCAATTAGAAATCATTGTACATGACCGGGTCGGTGAATTATATGAAGTTCCTAAGTTTATTGCAATGTTAGTGGCATTGTTATTTAATAGGATTTGCAGAAATAGGTGAGCAGAACATCCAGGGTGCGCCTATCATTTATCATATTTACCACTTTTAATTCTAGTTTTGTTCTAGCTTTTTGGTTGTTATTTGTTTTTATTTCACTTTGTTAATTTAGTTTTCAATTAGATTAATTTAGTAAACCTGAAAAAGTGACATTTCCTGTTTTTTTAGTTAAGTTAGAATTCTTAGTTAGATTTAGAAATTGTCAATTAATTTAATGAGGTCCTTGAGATCGGCAACCCACTTCATCACAATTCCCGTAAAACAATAGGTACATTGCCTAGGTGGTAGAGATATTGTCACAAAATATTTTTATTGCTACACCATTGTGTATTGTCATCTAGCTATACGAAGAACTTTGATCTTTTTCTTGGGGTCAGGTCACGACTAGGGAGACTAGTCCGAGGTTATTGGCTCCCGGGGAACATGTGATCAGGGAGATATGAACATGGTTAATTTTCTTGGAAAATTTCCCGTACACGGGTATTAGCTCATATCATTCCCCATTCACGCGTTTCTTCTCCTGTAATTCCTCATTCCGAGTTTTTTTTTTAGGTTGTAAAGAAGCCGATAATTCATTTATCGGCTTCAACGAAGCCGATAAATGAGTTATCGGCTTCTTTACAACCTAAAATTCGACCGTTGAGCGTTGTACATTGAAGCCGATAAATGAATTATCGGCTTCTTTACAACGCCTATATAAGGCCGCAGCGCGCGCGGGAATTGGAGTAGAAGCCTCATTTTTTACAAAACACTTCAATTTTATCCAAATCCTCTCCTCCCCTCTCCTCTAAAATCCTTTGTTTGCATTGGAACTATAGTATGGCTGATCAATATCATATGGGTGAGCATGGTCCGGTGGAGTCGCAGCCGTTCAGTTTGCAGACGACTCATATATCTGCGGCGTATGCCTCCAATGACCCGGTTAGTATTACTAATTAATGTATATTGTAATAATTTACATTTTTAGTGTATTTAGATATTAGATATAGTGGTAATCGATGCAATAATTACAATTTATTTGTATATGATTAGTATACGTAATTTTATTATTGTTTGGTATTATTTGGATTGTATTATCTGTCTGAGTAATAGTAATTTAGTTTAATTGTTAATTTAATACAGTAGTTTAGTTTATGGACCGTATGAGTTAATTGTAGGTAACGTACCATCAACAATTTTGGTAAATTATATTCTAGATAATTAGATATGGTTTAGTTAATTAACATTCACTATATGTAGTTGTTTAGACTAATTATTATCTGTCTGTGTAACGGTAATTCTGTTTAATTGTTAATTCAATATAATTACTTAGTTTATAGACCGTATGAGTTAATTGTAGGTAACGTAGCATAACAATTTTTGTAAATTACATTCTAAATGATTATATATGGTTTAGTTAAATAACATTTACTATATGTAGTTGTTTAGTCTAATTTTTATTTGATACAATTTATGGGTATTATTGTTTTGTAAAATTATATAATTTAATGTGTAGATCATTGTAATGTAGTTATTTTATTAATATTCAAACTTTTGTTATGTTTTTGATATTTCTTATTTGTTGGATGATGATTAATTTGTTACAATTGTTATTTATGCTCTATTAATTGTAATTGTGTATGTAATGTAGATGTATGCACAGTACCAAAATAGGAATTTGAAAACAAGATCCTGCTGGGAGGGTGCTACTGCCCTACATGATTCTATACTTCCATACGTTGCTACAGCTGGTTTTTTTGGGCCAGCAAATCACAGATTGAATAACTGTACTGGCATCATCAGCGCTTTGATTGATAGATGGCGTCCTGAGACCCACACATTCTTGATGCCATTCGAGGAGGTTACCATAACCTTAGAGGATGTTAGTGTCCTTTGTGGGTTGGCTACTGATGGGGAACCTATCTGTTTCCCCACCAGTAATGTGGATGTGAATGCGGTGTGCCAGCGGCTTCTTGGTGATGTCCCCCCTACTCACAAGGGGAACTAGATACCCATTGCGTGGCTAGCTGAGAGGTTTGTGGAGACAGACGCTGACTTTGGTCAGTGTGACGCTATTGTTCATCAGCAGCATGCGAGAGCATATATTATGAGACTGATTGGAGGGTTTCTGTTCCCCAACTCTAATGGGGACAAAGTGGATGTCAGTTATCCGTTGCTGTTGGAGGATTTTGGCTACAGTGGGCAGCTTAGCTGGGGGTCTGCGCTCCTTGCACATTTCTATAGGGAGATGTGCAACGCCACCAAATTCGACACTAAGTATCTGAATGGCTGCAGTAAGTTGCTCACCGTCTGGGCATACGAGCGTATCCCTGCATTTAGGCCACGACTCACCCCAGATCGGATTAATCTTTCACCTCACTTTTCCCTTGCTCATAGGTAACAAACTAAGCATTGTATGGTTGTTGAAATAATATTTTATTAAATTACGCTACAACTCTAATTGTATGTCATGTTACAGATACAATGGCAAGGGAAATAGCATCAGTGCTACCGTTGCGCGACAAACTCTGGACAATATGAGGATTCCACCGAGCGAGGGAGAGGTAATATAATACTAAACCTTATTACAATACTAATTTATTTGTTATAATTTGTTTGCATATTTTTAATATTTATTTTGATGTTTTGTAGTGGATCTGGCAGCCGTACGGTGGCAGATCACCACAGCCAGAGCGGTTCGCTGTAGTGGTATTTTTAATCCACTACAATGTTGTAGAGGGTCACCAGCCGGACCGGGTACTGCGCCAGTTCGGGTATGATCAGCCTATTCCTGCTCCCCCACTCGACTGTGACATGCTCCATGTAATCACCAGGACCGGTAGGCCAGATGCGCGATGGTGGGAAATATTCCAGGACCACATCCAGATGTGGAACAATAGGAGTCAGTTCCAGGTGATTACACCGCAGACGCCAAGGAGCATCCCACTGGACAGGAGGCGTGCATATATGGTTTGGTTCCTCCAGCATTCTGTTGCTTGGTTTACTGTTGAGAGTAGGAGGAATGTCATCATGGTAAGTATTTATTTAAATTGTTTGTCAGCTGCTCCTCTAGTTTGATAGTTATATTGTTTTTTACCATTATATAATCTGTTGTTCTACCTGGTTGATCAGGCGTCTGCAGTGGAGCAGCTCCAGAGGATTCCTACTGATCCTAGTATTCGGGGATATGCCACCAGTCTTTCCCAGACTATTGATGTTGATCACTATCATCGGTCTGTGCCATTCCCCCAGGAGTTGTCACAGCAGGCGCCAGATAGGGTGGAGTTGCAGTATCCTGCTTATCAAATCAACGACAATCCTGCCCCCAGAGCTGCTAGAAGCCGGCCGTACAGTCAGAGACGAAGAGGGCCGCGTGACTACGCACCACCACCACCCCAGAACTATCCTCCATCTCAGACACAGCTTACCATTGTACCTGTTACAGTCACTGAGGAAGAGGGATATCGGCCATCTTTTGATCCACAGCCACCTTCTCAGCCAAAGCAGACGACCTTTGGCCAGGTACCCCCTGATTTTGGAGCACATTTTGATGCTGGTGCGGGTTCGTCGAACCAGGCTGCTACTGCTGTGTCCACCATGACTACTCAGGAGCTGGTCACTTATTGTGAGCAGCTTATATTTGATGAGGCAGAATTAACTGGACAATTTAACTGGGCCAGTTTAGCGGGGGGCGGGCAGCAACAAGCTCAGATGGTTGTTACCCCTTCATATGATCCCTCATCTTTGCAGCAGCCTGCTCCTTCAGGTACACCACAGCAAGGTCCTCCAGCACCATCAGCAGAAGCAGATCCAAGTACACCTGCTGAGGAGCCGGAAAATGAGGAAGATCGGGGGATGTGGTTAAGGGGCACACACTCTAGGTTTAGAAATCGTAGAATTTTTAATCCAGATTTCACTAATCCTTAGTTTATGAACATTGATTATGTAGGTTTAGTTTTGCATTGTTTTATCACTTGTTGTGTTATTTTAAACTTATTATTGTAAGGATTTTACATTGTCTTTTCATTTTTAAAAACGTTGATTTATTTGTTTTTATTTGCAATTTTATGGAGCACTATCTTAACTCCGATGGCCCCAAATTTTAGCAACACGGTTGTATGCATGTAGTACTACGTGTATAAATATTTACAAGGTCAACGGACGTAATTTACCTGTTGAAAACCGATGGTAAACATGGCATTGTAGTGCAGTTTTTACCAAATCATTTTTATGCTAACGTGGCTACTTAGAGCATTTTTTGGGACCACTTGCGGAACTCGGATCGGTCTAAATTTTTGGCACAATGATGTGTGTATGTACTACTACATTCATACTAAATTTGGAGCACAACGGGAATCATTTGCTAGTCCAAACTGTAATCGCAAAGTGGCACCGGAGTGCAGTTTTTTAATATGCAGTTTTTGCGTTTGTTCGCGACTTTGACCATTCTTTTCAATAGGTTGTTGCTGTCGGTTAGCCACCAAATTTTGGTACAATGCTGTGTGTATGTACTACTACATTCATACAAATTTGGAGCACAACGGGAATCATTTGCTAGTCCAAACTGTAACGCAAAGTGGCACCGGAGTGCAGTTTTTTAATATGCAGTTTTTGCGTTTGTTCGCGACTTTGACCATTCTTTTCAATAGGTTGCTGTCCGTTAGCCACCAAATTTTGGTACAATGATGTGTGTATGTACTATACATTCAAAATTTGGAGCACAACGGGAATCATTTGCTAGTCCAAACTGTAACGCAAAGTGGCACCGGAGTGCAGTTTTTTAATATGCAGTTTTTGTTTGTTCGCGACTTTGACCATTCTTTTCAATAGGTTTGCTGTCGTTAGCCACCAAATTTTGGTACAATGATGTGTGTATGTACTACTACATTCATACAAATTTGGAGCACAACGGGAATCATTTGCTAGTCCAAACTGTAACGCAAAGTGGCACCGGAGTGCAGTTTTTTAATATGCAGTTTTTGCGTTTGTTCGCGACTTTGACCATTCTTTTCAATAGATTGTTGCTGTCAGTTGGCCACCAAATTTTGGTACAATGCTGTGTGTATGTACTACTACATTCATACTAAATTTGGAGCACAACGGGAATCATTTGCTAGTCCAAACTGTAAACGCAAAGTGGCACCGGAGTGCAGTTTTTTAATATGCATTTTTTGCGTTTGTTCGCGACTTTGACCATTCTTTTCAATAGGTTGTTGCTGTCGGTTAGCCACCAAATTTTGGCACAATGATGTGTGTATGTACTACTACATTCATACTAAATTTGGAGCACAACGGGAATCATTTGCTAGTCCAAACTGTAAACGCAAAGTGGCAGGAGGAGTGCAGTTTTTTAATATGCATTTTTTGCGTTTGTTCGCGACTTTGAACATTCTTTTCAATAGGTTGTTGCTGTCGGTTAGCCACCAAATTTTGGAACAATGATGTGTGTATGTACTACTACATTCATACTAAATTTGGAGCACAACGGGAATCATTTGCGGGTCCAAACTGTAAGCGCAAAGTGGCACCGGAGTGCAGTTTTTTTAATATGCAGTTGTTTAGTCCAAACTATACGCGCGAACTCGCGCACTTATTGAATAATAAGTACATCCACGTACAGTGTTGTAATAAATTACATGGTACTCCAACGACATCCGGCATCTTGTCATTCTTGTGCGAAAATGAAACATTATAAGCGGTAAAAACATACATTAAAACCAACACAGTCACAAGCTGCGATCACCACATAGCTTAATAATCATCATTCTTGTATGGTTCATATTCGATCATAAGATCAATGAAAGATGCTTCATCCTGAACCCCGATAAAGTTTACCAACATGTCGCGCACATCACGATCGTCACGTATAAGCATTTTACACCAGAATGGGATCGGGTGAGTGTACATCATCCTCCTGTAGATAATGAGACTGACACGATAATATTGGAAACCATCGAAGAGCTCGTCTTCGATGAATGATTTGAGTTGCTCGAATGACATAGTATTTGGTATATTTGGGAGGTCAAACACCATCGTTCTTCCTTCAGTCGTGGGTACCATGCGAAAACCATCTGCTGCATAGCTTGGTTCGTAATGCAAAAAAAGTCGTGATGGAAGAGTGTCCATATTCAACAGGACGAGAGGTATGGCCTTTAATCGATAGTATGAAGATTGTCCTTGGTAGTTGAGGATATCTAATAAGGAAAATGAGAGATATGCTTTTATAGTGAGTAGAGTAAGGCACGAGGATAAGATGCTTTATCCAAGGAAATCCAAGAAATCTCATACCTGCCCGGATCATCGTTCAATTAGCTGTCACTTTCGTTATCGAGAATCTAGGGACACGAGACAGTCGTTTAAGTAGCCGTTGAACTAGCGGTTTTTGCAACACCATACTCCAATCGCTGTTGTCCTTGTACTTGATGTCAGCCGCAGCATGGTAGGTCGTTTCTTCTCACTTCCCAAACTAGCTGTCACTTTCGTTATCGAGAATCTAGGGACACGAGACAGCCGTTTAAGTAGCCGTTGAACTAGTGGTTTTTGCAACACAATACTCCAATCGATGTTGTCCTTGTACTTTATGTCACTTTCGTTATTGAGAATCTAGGGACACGAGACAGCCGTTTAAGTAGCCGTTGAACTAGTGGTTTTTGCAACACAATACTCCAATCGATGTTGTCCTTGTACTTTATGTCACTTTCGTTATCGAGAATCTAGGGACACGAGACAGCCGTTTAAGTAGCCGTTGAACTAGTGGTTTTTGCAACACAATACTCCAATCGATGTTGTCCTTCTACTTTATGTCACTTTCGTTATCGAGAATCTAGGGACACGAGACAGCCGTTTAAGTAGCCGTTGAACTAGTGGTTTTTGCAACACCATACTCCAATCGCTGTTGTCCTTGTACTTGATGTCAGCCGCAGCATGGTAGGTCGTTTCTTCTCACTTCCCAAACTAGCTGTCACTTTCGTTATCGAGAATCTAGGGACACGAGACAGCCGTTTAAGTAGCCGTTGAACTAGTGGTTTTTGCAACACAATACTCCAATCGATGTTGTCCTTGTACTTTATGTCACTTTCGTTATTGATAATCTAGGGACACGAGACAGCCGTTTAAGTAGTCGTTGAACTAGTGGTTTTTGCAACACCATACTCCAATCGCTGTTGTCCTTGTACTTGATGTCAGCCGCAGCATGGTAGGTCGTTTCTTCTCACTTCCCAAACTAGCTGTCACTTTTGTTATCGAGAATATAGGGACACTAGACAGTCGTTTAAGTTGTCGTTGTACTAGCGGTTTTTGCAACACCGTACTCCAATCGATGTTGTCCTTGTACTTGATGTCAGCCGCAGCATGGTAGGTCGTTTCTTCTCACTTCCCAAACTAGCTGTCACTTTCGTTATCGAGAATCTAGGGACACGAGGCAGCCGTTTAAGTAGTCGTTGAGTTAACCGTTTAAGTAGCCGTTGAACTAGCCGTTGAGTTAACCATTTAAGTAGCTGTTGAACTATCCGTTTCAGTAACCGTAGCTCTAGTAATATAAAACAGGGTATTGGCTTTGAACCCATTCAGTCCACACAACATTATACCAAAGCTTTATAGTTCAGTACTGAATTGTTCATATCTTAGAACAAACTCTCCTCTGAAAATAAAATGGAGTTTCCTTTTAGTTTGCACGTTAACTATGCTGCTACTTTCGGCCGTCATGGTGCGCAGTTTGATCGAAGGATGGGGCATAGACGCATAGAAATAAATATGCCGTATCCAAATAATCTTAGTGATCTTCATCGACGAGTCATCCGTGCTCTGCAGTCTATCCTTGGCAGAATAAACATAGCAACAATGGTGTATTTGGGGTTGGAAGGCGATTACGAGTGGAATTTTATACACGTACGCAATGATGCATCTGTTCAAAGAATGATGGAAAACTACATGGAGTACAATGATTTCATGGCACATATTCCACTACTAGTTATCTACGATCCTATTGAACCCGACGACAATGATTTCCAGATCCAAGAGTCAATGTACGAGATGCGACGTAACATAATAGCACAACAACTTGATAGACAGAGGTCAGGGAACAATTAGGTTTTACGTAATTGTGTAACAACAATTTGTATCGGATAAGCTTTCCCCCGTCCCCCAATGGATGTCATAGAATGGCACCATAGAAAATAAATATCATATTCAAACGTTGTTTACATTCGCCACTTTGTCCATCTTTGTAAAACAAAGGAACAAAAGAGAACTGCACAACAAATACTGTTTCATAATGTCTGCGCAAGTTGGGGAACATACACTAAAACATACCAAGCCAAGTTATACTAACCACCACAACTTGGCCATCATCTCTAAGAGTGATGTCGTTGACCTGGTAGACATTACAATAATGGTTGACGACAACTTCTTCCCTAGAGCTAGTCAAAGAAAGGTTAGTAGCCTTACTAATCACCACAACTTCTACACCGTTTCTCAGCATGATGTCGTTGACCAAGTAGACATTAATAAAGTGTCTGAGGATAATATCATCTCCTCGATACAAAGCCATCCACATGTTGGTCGAAGACATCACTGTAATCTATGGTTCACTACTTGAGGGGAGGTGAGGAAATATACTATGAATTAAAAATGGTGCAACGGTTGAGGAAATGAGAGATGACGACATCATTCGAAGCTGTACCCCTTTTATAATTACATTTTTTTCTGCTACATTACAATAGAATACAATTCCTTATCTTGGAATATTGTCTTTGCCAAAAAAATGTAGCTTTTATTATTCCTTGCATGTGAACTATCGTGTGGAATCCCAACTGTGGTGTTTGAAATAAATTTTTATTCGTTTGTGGATAAAGAATTAGATGCAGATGATGGCAGACAGGATTAATCGGATAAGATTTCCCCCGTCCCCCAATGGATTTCAATTTTATTCTCACAGTATATATACTCCTTATCCTATGCATATAAATACAACAAGGGTTTTTCTTTCGCTTACACATATAACTACCCACATCAATTGTCATTACTATATTGCATAAGTTATCCACAGCTCTTGCTGAACTTCATCGTTGCATTTCATCAATGGAGATCCCTTGCACTATCTTGGTTGACGTTGAGCCAATCACCAACGATTCAGGTTTGTATTTTGCCAGAACATATTCCACTGACCATTTCGATTTGGATGTCGAAATGGATATTACGTTCGCCGAGTTTGACAATGCTGTAGAGACTAGGTTGAAAGAGCGTTACGGTTACAATTGTGTCGTTGAATCGATACTTCATCGATTACTGTTGTGTTCCCAGCCACGCCATGTATGGGGGCCATTGCAAATAAAACGAGATGTTCACATTCAAACAATGATTGAACGGTTCATTTATAATCAACAATTTTATACTCGATTAGAATTCTATGTGGTGTATGCATTTAAGGAAGTTACCCCACCACCACGTGATAATTTTGCGACGATATCCTTGGCAGAAGAGTATAATGAAGATTATGGTTCAGATGACAGCGAACACGAAGGTTAATATGTTGGTGGATGATGCATATCGCGTCCATTCTAAGGCATCAACAGAAGTGATGTGTGGATACTCCTATGATATATGTTCTTTTTTAAAAAAGCACGTATGAGAAGCTGAATAAGTATTAGTATGTCGTACTGTAATAAAACAGTGATGGATGTCATTGAATCGCTCTATGTGTTTGGAATATTTCCTAAGCCAATAAAATAGTATATCAAATCAATCTTTAGTCATTGCTTATTTAACAAATGCAAATGTAAAATAATTCATTACAACAGACAATGGGTAAATTACATTTTTTTGTTGTGCTTGCTAAAGGCACGACCTGTCTGAGCAGGAGCATAATTGGCTAATGCAATAACATACAATTACACTGGGGAATTAAGTATAACTTGCATTCGGGCATCTTGTCCTTACATGTCCTCGTTGGCGCATAGCCCACAATGTCTTGTTTCACGCTCATAATTCTCATCCATTTCATTATGAATACGGGAGAATGTGGGGCGGCCTCTAACGTTGCGCATCATTGCAGGATCAGGAACAATACGAAGTCCGGCGTATATGGGCCACTTCCCTTGATTTCCTAGTGGCACAAACTTGTTCTCGCTGTAAGCCTGTATCATCGTTTCAAGTTTGTAAATGGATGAACGTAGTTCCTCCAGTCCAGGGCGGTAGTACAGCACACGGCCATGACATGGGAGCATGGATACTTAAACGCCTGCCATTCACCGCATTCACATTCCCTAGAGTTAATTCGCACTGCAAATTTACCTTTGTCACGCCTTAAGTTCGGATCCCCATTGTCAACCACCTCAAACACCAAATCCATAGCGTCGATAACAACCACACGGTGGTAGTTGGCAAGTGTTTGGTTCTCACCTACTTTCTCCAGTAGATGTTTGGTGAAAAACAACCCACTATTCCTTTGTGCAGTGTAAGTTTCTAAGTTATCTCGAAAGTAATCAATTAACTTGTACAAAGTGCTTTCAACAATAGCTGTTACCGGTAAGAGCCGAACCCTCTTCAACACCCCATTCATGCACTCTACCAAGTTAGTAGTCATATGGCCCCACCTTTTGCCATCATCATACGCACGTGACCACTTCTCAGGGGGCAGGTCGTTGAAAATGGAGGAATTGAGGGGTGTAGAGAAAGTAAGTGATTTAATCTGTCCTGAACTATATCTCTTCTGAAATAGTAGCCTGCACAAGAAATATTATCAGATTAAATAGATAAACAATATACAAAAAGACATACAAATCTCTCAAAATTACCTGTGTTGATGAGGTACTTCTTCCACTCCTTGTTTCCAAATCTTGTCTGAAAGTTTGAAGCAATATGACGAATACACAAGAAATGTTGGGCATAAGGAGGAAGCCAGTACTGTTCTTCCCTCATTATTGACATTATAGCTGCGGCCCGATCCGTAATAACTGCCACATCATTCCTAGCTCCAATGACTATGTTACGAACACGGTCAAGAAAATATTTCCAATCATCTCTAGATTCGCTAGCAACAATAGCAAAGGCCATTGGTATTATCTTGTTGTTACCATCTTGAGCCACAGCAACCAATAATTTCCCTTTGTACTTACCGTACAGGTGGGTGGCATCTATTTGAAGTAGAGGTTTCATATACTTGAAAGCAGTGAGGCATGGCCCAAATGCCCAAAAACAACGCTTAAACCGCCTAACAGAAGTGGTCTGAGTTTCATCTTGAAACACAACAGTTGACTCTAGGTCGACATACGAATTAGGTATAGTGTGTTTGATGGTTATGATATACCTGGGTAATTCGGTAAATGACTGCTCCCAATCATCATAGACCCTTCTTATCGCTTCAGCACGCCCTAACCAAGCTTTCTTGTAGCTAATCTTCCTTTTATATTCTGAGCGGATAAGTTGAATCACAGTCTTCACTTGTAGAGCAGGGTTCTCTTTGATCCTTGGTATCATGACTTCAGCTATGAAATTGTAAGTCAAAAAATGATCATTACTCCGTCTAGGGCTGGAGCGCATGTGTGTGGACTGAATTTCCGTATCCGCCATTCAAATGAATTCTTTAGCAGCGCAGCTCGAAATCTGAAACTACACCCTTGTCGGCACCTTAGGGTGTAAATTCTCCTGTTATTCTCGGGGGCAATGAAATCTACGTTTCTCTCCAAGTGATACTGTTTTACTGCAGTCACAAGAACATTTTTATCAGCAAATTCTTGCCCCACGACGAACTCTTGACCCGGCCTCCAGTATGGCAAACCGCGTCGATCAATGTCTGATGGTATCTGGCTTATGGCCTCTAAATCCACTTGCGATGAGAACGGCGCTGCAGGAGTGTACGGTGTGGAGGGCCCAGCTTCATCAACCATGTCGTCGTCGTCGTCAGGTAAATCTTCTGGTTCCATCTCAGAATCATCTTCCAAAGTATGTAGATTTTCATCTTCGGCTTGTTGATGCTGGAAAAATCATCATCGGTTTCATTGTCTTCCACTGGAGAAGGGGTAGTCACACGCTCGAACAAAACTTGCACAGCCACGTTGTTCAGTAAGTCTGAATTCTTGATGAAGTTCGATATCATCAGCTTCACCCGGGAATCGCTGGTAATTTTGAGTGGAAGATAAGAGCAAGTTGGATATTTGTTCTCCAACTTTCTGCAAACCATGTCGGTGATCACATGATCTCCCCCTAACTCCAAGTCGATAAGATTTTTGACAGTATCTTTGAAGGATTGAAATGTGGAAGACTGGGGAATTTCACAATGGATAAATCTCGACCAATTGGGATTAATATGGAAATATATACCATCTGGATTGTATTTGAGCTCTACATTTAGATAAAGAGTACATGGGATATCCATCTCAAATATCTATAGCAAATAGTTGAAAGAGTGAGGAATGTGTGAAGAGAAGGAAAAATAGCAACGAGGTAGCAATGAAGCAGCAGAAGTTTGAAGAGCCAATCAATCATTTATATAAGCTCAGGCTAGAAATTCGACCGTTGGGCGTTGTAAAGAAGCCGATAATTCATTTATCGGCTTCTTTACAACCTAAAAAAAAACTCGGAATGAGGAATTACAGGAGAAGAAACGCGTGCATGGGGAATGATATGGGCTAATACCCGTGTACGGGAAATTTTCCTAATTTTCTTAATGATGGGATTAAGGTGATATTGTTTACATCGTACCAATAATAATCTATAAAACATACACAAGTGAAAACATAATTAGATTGAAGTTGTATCGGCCATATATAAAATCGGTAATAGTTTATTACAAAGATCAAACATGCATATCCTTAAATGTGTAGAGAAGCCAAAGCTTGCTAGCCCTGAGGCTAGCCTCTAATCTTATTATGTTGTTGAGGAAGTACAAATTTCATATCACTTGTAGTTGTCATCAATTGGAATTCTTCATAAATTAGGCTAGAAAGAATGATCTATTTATCTCTTGCAGACAACACCAGATCCATCCATCCCACTAGCACAACTCAAGCTGGAGAGATCCACGAACGAGTCCTCCTCCTTAACAGATTCACCATGAAATTGTGCAACAGAACAATCTGGTTTAAATAGACTGGTAGTGACAAAATCAGCTTCTCCTCCAAGTACAGGCATTGCAATACCCATCTTCGCCTTGCTAACATAATCATCCCTATAAGTTCTCCCGAGCACACCATCCACCTTTCGACTCAATGAGTAGAATTTGAAACCGAGATCAAGATGTGCAAAGCAATCTTCTTCAGTGATCCCGTAGTTGTGGACCTTTGATTCCTTCTCTGTGATGGGGACAACTTTAGCCGTGATCTTGAAGTTTCCTTCAACCTCAAGAACAATGTCGTTGGTGGTTTGAGTCCTTGAGATGGAAACCATAGGTTTTGTGGTCGAGCGCCAAGTGGAACCCTCGGTTTCCTGAAGGAATATGGGAAGCCCATCAAATGCTAGGGCGAGACGGTCCACTGCATTATCCCACTTACTCGTTTTTCGGGCACCGATGAATAGCTTGTGGTCGTCAAATAGGATGCCAATGGACTGAACCCATGTGAAATCCCTTGTCATATTGGTGTTGGTTTTGCCTATAAAGTGAGCATTGATGTGGAGGTTAGGGTCAGACATGATGCAGAAATCCTTGTTCTTCTTTCCATGAAAGTAGAAGGTGATTCCATCTCCACCAATGAAACGTGGGTCTTGGCATACCGCCCCAGGAAAATCGCAGCCTGTAATGAACCAGTGGAAATGTTAATTTTAAGTAGGATTCATGTGTATAATTGTGTGTGATTTATTTTTATATATACAGTTTAATAACAATATGCATGCATATGAATCTTATAGAGAAGTGTCGACTAAGGGAGTGTTTATTTTTTTTTGATAAAAGACTGGCGGACCAGTTGAGTTGCGATACTTAGGCGTATTGCCTTTCTCGCTTACAGAGTATTGAAATGAAACAGAAAGCCATAATAAAAGTATCATAAATCTAAAACATCAGAAACTAACAGTTAAGCAGTGAGCAGAGCATAAATGTTTTCTAGTGAGTCCAGAGGGAGGCTCGAGTAGCAGTATAACAATGAGTGATGACTCCATTCCAAAGAGAGGTGCTTGACATCTAAGGGAGTGTTTATGATGTGCAGTGATGAATGACAATAAGGAATCATGCTTTCATGTAAGAATGCACCTATGTAATATTAGTTACCAGTTGTAGTAGTATATAACAGAATGAAACTTACTGCAAACAGGCTTGCAAGTGACACAATCAACCTCACATGTTGTAGGACAGTTGGTGGGGCAAACATGTGCTTGAGCATAACATTGTGCATACTTCTTGTTCTTGCACCTAACTCTCTTTTGTCCAGAGGTAGAAGGAGGAGGAGGAGTTGATGGTGGTGTAGGAACTTGAGGGGGAGGAGGGGAAGGTGAAGTCGGAGGTGTCACTGGTGGGGTGGAAGGTGGTGTTGATGGAGGTGGTGACTGTGATGGTGGAGGAGTGGAAGGAGGTGTTGAGGGAGTTTTTGGTGGGGGAGACTGTGGTGGTGGGGATGAAACCGGTGGAGTGGAAGGAGGTGTTGAAGGAGTCTTTGGTGGTGGTGGTGAACGAGGAGGGGAAGGAGTCGGTGGAGGTGGTGATTGAGGAGGTGAAGGAGTCTTTGGTGGTGGTGGTGGTGGTGAAAGAGGAGGAGAAGGAGTCGGTGGAGTAGGTGTGGTTGGAGGTGGTGATTGAGGAGGTGAAGGAGTCTTTGGTGGTTGGTGAACGAGGAGGGGAAGGAGTCGGTGGGGTAGGTGTGGGTGGAGGTGGTGATCGAGGAGGTGAAGGAGTTGGGTAAGGTGATGGTGGGGATTTAGGAGGAGGAGGAGTTGGGGAGCGTGGCGGTGGTGACTGAGGAGGAGAAGGAGTTGGATAAGGTGGCGATGAAGATTGAGGAGGGGGAAGAGATGGTGATGAATCAGAATCATCAGGTCCAGGCCCGCAAATAGGTTTACAGGAACGACAATTGACATGGCAAATACCATCGGGACAAAATTTGGGGCAAACATGTTCAAGGTTGTTGCAATGCTTATACTTGGGGTTCATACACTTGACACGCTTGGGCTCTTTGGCAATCCCAGGGGGAGTAGCCTCAGCAATCAAAGAGGATACCAATAGGACAAGCAGACCAAGAGACATAATCTTAAGTGAAGGAGGAGCCATGTTTGTGGTACCTCCTTTGACACTAAAACGGGAGCTCCAAACTGTTGTTTTTGCAACTCAAATGGGTAGGATGAGAAAACTAACTCGAGCTGAGTTTGAGTGATGAATGCTATGTTTGGAGTCTCGTTATATAGGCATGAGGTTAAAGGTGAAGAGGTCGGACGTCTTTGCTTACCAAGGAATCCGGATGATCATGCACCTCCCACTGTCAGAGGTGAAGTGGAGACATCACATTACTTTGGAAGTTGATCTTCTGCATGTGCTTGTGCATATTTTACACAGTGATGGATTCTCCCGGTTTCTTTTGTATTCACCGTCATGTTATGAGGAGGATTCAAATGATATACGACTTTCCTTTGCGTTTGACTTAAATGTGGAATCACTTCAATTCTTAGGGCAGCTGTGTTTTCAATTCTGTATTTTTCTGTTGTTTCACTATTTTGAAATTCTTCATCAATTTCGCCTTTTCAATCAGTAAGGAAGAGTTTGCATGAAGAAAGACCGATGGACACCTGGAAATCCGGAAAGGGCAAGTTCTGTTTAAATTTAATCGTGGGAAAATCTAGGCTTGGCTATTTTGTGCGACAAAATATTACTCAGGTTTGGCCCCTTTCCTTGTTTAGTAGGTAAGGTCTTAATTAATTATTTAAAAATGCTGACGAATTATTAACACCCAAGACATCTGTTTGGGTAGGTAAGGGCATGATTATATATCAAAGAACCTAAATTTGTGTTATTAGCACTTTTTTTCCTATTTCTCTCATTGCCACAACAGTTTAAAAACTATATCTATTTTTTACCAACATAAGAGAACTCATACTTTGATTTTAACTCTCTAATTGTCATGCCATTTACTTTTTACTTCTTAATTATTATTAATACAAAAATTAATTTTTATTGGTTATTACTACTATTTTTAATAATACAAATAATCCTAACTTAATATTTTATTAATGATTAAGTTTGTTATATTTTTGAAACAAAAATAAATAAATTATTTATATATATTATGATGAATTTAGAAATGAATACATTGGCACATATTTTAAAATTCAAGTATATTTTAGTATTACATTTTTATCATAATAAATATTATTTAATGAATAAAATATTAAAAATATGAAAATATAGGGATCTCATTTTGTAGAGAATGAGATTTTAAGAATTTTGATATATTTAGTTTATATATTATTATTAGTTTTTAAAATATTAAGATTTTAAAATGAATAAGGTTTAACTATTTAAATTTGATAGTATATTATAATTAAAAAACAAATAATGGGTCATATTTGATGGGTTCTTAAAAAATTCTTTTTGAAGAATCCAAAACTAGAATTCTTCTCTCTTCTCCACCTCATATTTTTTTTTATTTTTACCTAAGAACGCTGGAAACCATTAATAATCATGTGTAAGACTCAACGGTAATGTCAGAAAAAACGGGCATTGACTCTGGCGATTATACACACATAACGCAGGAGGATGACTTCATATGAGTACGTCCTCTTTCTAAGTAGCGTTGAACTTGAAATTGCTCCAGGAGTCCGTGGCTGGTACTTAACCAATAGGTTTACAATTTATGTACGTTTAATTATTGCAACATTTTAATATGCTTTGCTTCGGGTTGTGGAAATTTATACTCCCTCGTCCCACTTGCAGAGTCTGTTTTCTTTTTCCACAAGGATTAAGAATATCAGATAAAGTAGAGAGGAGATAAAATTGGACAACACTATATCGAACATCAATTTGGGACAAAAAAAAAGTGGTTATCAGACTCTATCCACAGGAGAGAGGGAGTACTATTTAGTTTCTCAAAATACCCCCATAAAATATTCTAGGAAAAAGTACATGGAGGTTAAACGAGACTTCATACTATAATGACTATCTCGAGCATAGCTCATATGCAGGAAGATCAGTGCTGTTCAGAAGTCATATAATCTGGGGAGATTATTATGGAACGCACCGGTGTTCATCAATGTTGTGGTTGATCTCCAACTTTTAATTTGTGGGCCTAGGGGAGATTAAAAGTTGATCTCGAACGTCCAGTAATTATTGAAGTGAATTAGTATCATACTCCCTAAGCAGTGGTGAGAATTCAGTTTTTCGGTTTTTCCCGAACATCGAATTAGAAAAAAAATAAACTGGTTTTCAGTTTTTGTTCGCTTCGCTCGAATAACTGAATTTTAGTCCGAGAATCAAAATAAATGAGATCGACTAACTGAAATTTTTCTAAGGTTGTTACCGAGAACTAGGGTTGTCAATTTCAGGTTTTGGGTCGGGTTGATCTTAACCTGAACCCGACCTGCTCATGTTTCACCTTAACCTGAAATTGACCCGAACCCGAAACGGGTTATGTTATGTCAATCCAAAATTGACCCGTTGACCCGAAATCAACCCGACACCCAAAATCAATCCAAAATCAACCCGAAATCGACCCAAAATCAACCCGAAATCGATACGAAATCAACCCAAAAGTAAAAGTATTGTGCTATCAATACAAATTCTACACAAAATCACCAAGATTATATAACATAACATATAAACCATCAAACATAAATAGTTACATGATTGATATATTTAGGGTTATGTTGCATAACCAGAAGATATTATATTTTATTTTCTTTTTGAAAATATTTTCAGGTTGCGGGTTGAAATCGGGTTGACAGCTCAAACCCAAAACCGACCCGGGTTTTCAGCAACCCAACCCGAACCCGGCCCAAAAATGTTTTCGGGTTAAAAATTGCAACCCAAACCTGTGTTTTAGCGTGTCGGTTTCAGGTTGGATTTCGGGTTCGTGTCAAGATTGACTGCCCTACCGAAAACTGAAATTTTAATTCGGTTTTCAGTTAGAACCAAATTGTATAAAATAACCGAATTATAAAAAAGAACTGGAATATAAAAAAGAAACAAATTGTAAAATAGAACCTTCTAAAATAGAATTGAATTATAAAATTAAACCGAAATTTTTATGCAGAACCGAATTACCAATCTGTAATATTTTCCATACATGTAATTCGGTTATTCGATCAAATTGAAATACCCAACCGTGGAACCAAAACCGATCCCAATAATATTTTGGTTCCACCCGAATAACTAAATAACCAAATTTTTGTAACAACGGTTAAAATTTCGATTAAAAAAACCGAAATAATTTCAGTTCTTGGTTATAACCGAATAACCGGAACAGAATGCTCACCCCTATTCCTAAGTCTCATTTTAACCATCTTATTTACTTTTTGGTATATTTTTCTATATCAATACTAAATATATTAAATAAAATATTTTTATAAAATTAAGTTTTACAATATATAATTTAACAAGTAAAGAATTAAGTGCAAAATCTAGATTTATAAAAAATATTACATTATCTATACTTGGCAAAAGTGATCCGAATCTGAAAAAACGAACCGAACCAATCCGATCCGAACCTGAATCTCAATCGAAAACAATAACTTGAAAATTGACCCGAAATCCAAAACAAACCGATCCGGACCAAACCGAACTGTATTATTGTATAAGCGAAAATAAACCACAATTCACAACCATCCAAACCAAAGTCACCAAAACCAAAATTAACCGAACCGAAGGCACCCATAACCCGACGATGACCCGACATCCAAAGTGACCCGAACCAAAATCAACCGAACTGAACCCGAACCAAATCCAATGAGACCCGAATGAATATATCCAATGTGACTCGAATGAATATATCCAATGTGGCCCGAATAAATATATTACATTTAATTATAGCAGATGATGAGGATGAAACAGAACACACCTAATAACAATTTTAGGATTGATATGTTATATTTTTCATAATAGTATAATCAAGGCTAAACATTACAAACATGAGCTACATACAATTGTAGATACATAAGCCAAAAGAAAGGTAAAGATATTACTCAAACAAAAATAAGGGCATCCATAATGAAGTGGAATCCACTCCAAATTAGTAAAACAAAAATAAAATATGACATGAGGAGAGAAGCTATGTGAGAGTTTCTTAGCTAAGAACCCCAAAAAGTGGATGTCTTAGCTTAAGAAGAGAGATTGTGAGGAGAAAAATAAAATATTATTATTTTGAGAGTGGAATCCACTCTTATTATGGTGGATGCCCTAAACAATCAAACCAAATGACTTTACCAGTATACTAGGTACACAATAATATTGGGAAAATGAAATTATCGTACAATATTTAGAGAGAAGTCATCAAAACTAAGAACATATAAATTGTAAATCTGGTGTGCGAGAGATACGGCATTGATAGGCGCAGACACAAGAAGTGAATGAAGTTATGTTCCTAGTTCGCCAGTCAGGGTTACAAAATTTACCGTGAGTAAAGATAACAAATTCAACCAATTAACTTTAATTGAAATTTTCAATTCCTTAATTGTCCTTGTTTTGTTCTCACGCCCTAAGTTGTCATGAGGTTATTGATGGTAATTTATCATTTGAATTTTTCAAACTTCAAGAACCAAATATTTAGGTGCTCCAATTTTGTCACTAATTCACATTATTCATGTTTTTTTATTCGGCACTTCTTGGCTACATCCATGCCCGTCTTCGTTTTTTTTAACACCTCCGGTGTCCTCTTTCCATAAAAAATAAAATTATATCCTTATTCACCTAAATTCAAGCTCTTTAAAATAAGATCAGTCATGGATATGTTTTGACAACTAAAAAAAATTATTTTTACATGTATAGTGTACAGAACATAAAAGAAAACTTGTACAGATGGTCATACAAACCTGTACAAATGTTCATTAAAACATATACATCCACATGTTTTTACATGTACATCCTCGCATTAAAAGCATATAGATAGTCATATAAACCTGTACGAATCAAAAAATATGTACATCCTTAAATTAAAACCTGTACATATAAGGAAGAACACTTGTACAGACGGTCATACAAACATGTACATATGACCATACAAACATGTACAAATGTTCATTAAAGAACATGTACATTCTCACATTTAAACATGTGCGTCGTCACATTAAAACATGTACATTCTCACATTAAAATATGTACATACATCCTCACATTAAAATATCATAGTATACATGTAAAAATAATTTTTTGTAAAGTTGTCAAAACATATCCATGACTGGTCTTATTTTGAAGAGCTCGAATTTAGATGAACAATGATATAAATTTTTTTCATTTTGGACTTATATGTCAAAAGTTATAACAATTTAATGTTTTTATAATTAAGTAAGAAAAAGGAAAAAAAATTAAAAAAAACTGTTGCGCCTGCACGCGCATTAAACTGCTCCTCCTCTGAATACGCGGATTTTTTTATTTCTGTTTTTTGTTTTCTCTCTCCAGTGTCCTTCCATCATTTGTAGTTAATAAATAAATAGAGTAAATTGACAAATACATCCTTAGATGTAGCCAGAGTGGCTACAGTCACCTGCAGCCAAGATTTTGTCTTTTTATTAATTATCATATATTATTACATGCCGCATAAACAAACCCAATAGACCATACGAAAAACCTTCACTTACCGAATTACCAGGTCTACTTTTTAGTAGTGAATGTTAGATACACTAATATAAAGACAAATGTCAAAAAAACATGTATTTAGTGAATGTACATGAACAACTAAACTACAGACATTCATTTTTACCTTTAATCTAATCTTGATACTATAACATAAATTATTAATATACTTGAAGACTTTACCTATATAGTAAAATTCTCACGCTTGTGAATGATTGTCTATCCTTAACAATTTTAACCACTGTTTAAAAAAGCATCAAAATTTACTGATCAATTCCATGCGCTGACTATTAATAGATAACAAAAACAAGTTAGTACACTTCAGTAGCAATTTATTAACTATCCACAAACATACCTTATATTCATCTCAAAATAATGTATAATTAGATCATTGTCCACTTACAATATTATGAAAATATATCAATGAGTGACGACAGTGAAGAGAAGAAACTTAATTGACTAAGATAAAACTCTAAATTATGTTAAGTTTAGTATTATTGGATAAAAGAATGTTAAGATAATTGGTATTTATAAATTATTATGTCAAGAGTGTCATCATATACATCTCTCAACTTTCTTTTCTTCACAGCTCACCTTCTTTATTTTGTTTCAAAGCTTACAAGTTGGTTACTAATGTATAACATGATGCAAATTATAATTATTTGTTTTAGTTAATCTTTCTATGCATTCATACTTGTATAATAATGAAATTTTCATGCACTATTGTCAATCTTATTCTATTACAACTGATTGTTAGCATTACATGAAGGATACGATAAACTTTAAGTTGTAATAGCATGACCCACGCACACTTGGTGCGGCGCCCAACAGCATAACGTCATCGTCGTAGTGCACTCGCGTGCACACCCGCACCCGAGTCGTCACTGCACACCCATGCCTGGTCATCACTACACACCATGTGCCAGCGCACGGGTCAACAACCCCCCCCCACCCGGCCCAAGTTGTCACCGTGCACCCCCCGCCGTACCTTAGCAGGTCATCCTGCGCATGCTCGTTGTTGTGTGCGTCTTTCGCTAAAATATATTGGAAAGGATTTCATGAGTTTAATAGAACCAAATTACAAGCAAACTCATTTGTAGGCCCGAATGAATTTAATAGATTAAGCATGTTTTAGAAAAAAACACAAAAGAAATAAGGAATAGGACAAGCAAGCATGGTACATATTCATTGGATGTTTAGATGTTGTATACTTAAAACCATCACTTAACCTTATTGTAGTGTCGACCTAACCTAATACAAGTTAATAAGATTGATTGAAGTCAAATTTACATATCATGATTATGAAGTTTTTTGACTTTGTAATGTCAACCGAATTTAACCAAATTTTTACCCAGAATTTGACCCATGACCCTAAAAAACCGAATCGAAAGTTACCCAAACCAAAGTCATCCAAGCCAAAAGTCAACCAAACCAGTCACCTTCTATGTATCTCCTTTTGTCAAAACACTTATTATTATTTATAATTTTACCTTTTACAAATAAAACATTCCAAACCACGGGCAAAGTGCCCTATACTCTCACATCCCATTTACATGAGCGCCACCCAACCCCCACCACCCCTAAAATCTTGAGTGTCTTTATAATATCTTGAATATAACTACTAAAATCTACCAAACTTCTACTAGGGACTCCATTTCGAAGCTGCCAAATATATCGTATTCACAAGCTTCAACGACTGACCTTCGTCTTTTACACTTTTGTCTTGTGTTGTTTTTTTTTTTATAAGTGACTGGTGAACCAGCTAAAAGGCAATACTAAAGTTCGGGTGAACCTTTCTCGCTTTCAAAGTTAAGAAGAAACGAGACAAACAAATAAAGCACCATCTGATGAAAAAAACAAGAGAACTAAACAGAACTCAACCATTTCTAACAAATTCGAAGAGGAGAGTAGCAGTTGTGGCGGCATTGCTGACAAAGCATGAGGTCGCGTGTACAATTGGAGAACCAGGCGCTTGATCGAATCATTGACGGCAGCCCAATCGGGATGAATGGTTTCAAATATTAGACGATGTGCGCATTCCAAGTAGCCCAGAGGGAGAAGATAAAGCAGGACATCCACCATTTACTAGCCTTGCCTTGTTGTACAATTCCTTGCCAGATGGTGTAAAGTTCCAGATTTGTACGCGAGAAAGTAAAAGGAACACCCCACCATAGGCCTGGTAAAAAAGGAAAGGAAACAAATATACGACCAAAAACACGACATGTGACATTAGCATATATAGGTATTTAATTTTATATACGAAATTAATTTCATGTCATGTATTGTATATACATGATTTATTAACGTATCATGTACCATATCTAATTGTATACATATCGACTATACACGAAATACTTGTAAAAAATCAAATTAAACCATATAAAAATTTAACATGTTATGACAACACTAAAATCCTATATATCAGCTATTTAAGAGACCACTTCATCCCTGTCAAACTGTACTATTTTAATAGTTAAATTTAACATGTAATCATTATGATAGTTGTATATTTTAATGAAACAGTAAATTTTTGCAAAAAGACAACATAAAGATGGACCAGAATATAGGGGTTGTCCTTGTTACATGGATAGAAAAAAAAAAGAAATTGGTGATGAATTAGTATTTTTTTTATTACCCATTTGTGAGATCTATATTAAATGTACAGGTGAATTTTTCACATACTAAATTTATATTAAGTATGTCTATGTTTTGGTATTTCAATCAAGTTTTTATTTCATTAATTTGTGTACACACGTTTAATTTACATGTTTTTTGATTTGTTTCATATATAGAATTGCATATACAAAAATATTTTCGTGTCGTATACCGTGTATGTTCCTGTGAATTTCGTGTCGTATAGTGTTTCTACCATTTACACGGTATGAAAATATGATTTACCAGACCTACTCCACCATCTAAAAATATGATGTCACCGTTTACTGGAATTAGGACGGTGCATGAACAAATGTGGGGAGGATTCCACAGGGGCATGACACAACGGGTAAGACAATTGACTCAAGGGGATGTTGTTTTTTGGAAACAAAAGGTTCCAAGTATGTAAACAACTTCATCACACCTACTAGGATCATGCTCCTCAAACCAATCACTAATAACACCCTTGATAATAGTAGTGGGCACAGGCCAGCAGGAACAAATTATTCATACTTTTAAAACCATTACACACTCACAACATCGATCTACATTACACCCCATCACGGTAGATGGTCGAGTAGGTAGATTATCGTGCCAAGCCATCCATGGGCAAAACTACACCAAGGATTTAGGAGCTTGTGTCATATGACCTAGTTAGTTTATGCATCAAGACTCTTTTGAACCCCATAGAGGCATAGACACCCCAATCTCAAGAGCGGGAAGAGAAGTAGGAGCAGGTCGAGACACATCATCAATTTTATGAATATCAATTGTGTTGTTGATTTTTTAAAGCAATACAACTTCATTACCATAGAAAATCCAACATCATGGACATGGAAAGTCGACCCATACATCCTGACAAGACAAACCAAGGCACAAGCTAGCAAAAAGGTTAGTTGTGATCAATAGCCACCACTAATTGTAACCGAGACCAGCATGGGATGTTAAGTGAGTGGTACTATAGCTTAAAGTGATCGCATGCTAACCATCCTAACTAAACTACTAATAACAAACTAAGGAATAATCCAACCACATACCGATAATTACAAATTACCATCAAATCCATCAGTCAGAAACTAAAGTACCGAGGAAACCATAAACAAGAGTTCAAAAGCATACATGATCTACAAAAACACCTAATCTAACCCCAAAAACCAAAATCAGTTACATGAAAGCACCCACACATGTAGCTGGCCCGACCTTATTACTTTATCATATGATGAGGATGAGGCGGCTTCCCCAGAGCCGCACTTCCTCCTACCAGTCAAACTTCCTTACCGCTCCTTGATTGTCTAATGGTTGATGGACCTATGCTAGAAGACGCCACCTCTTGCTTCTTGGCCCTGTGTTGCGCTTTGGGGAGGAACAAGTCCCAAACCTCCTCTTTGTGTGCTTCCGCCACTACCCTGTTAAAAGGATGCTTCCCATGAGGATCAAATTGCGCCCCCATAGGAGGTCCCATTTTCCCTGCCAATGGGTTCTTCCACGGAGTTTGGGTGTTGGAGTTTGAAGGGACTAACCCAAAGCTATAGAGATCGATGGATCACCTAGCCCCAAGAAGTCCGACAGCATCCAAGTCTACAGTTGATGCGTCATCTCCTATAAGTTGCGTCGTGCCTGAAAAATCTCAGTGGACAACCAAGACTTGAAAGACTCCAATTTTCTGTCTTTAAGCACACTAGGGCATAACTCAGAAGCATGCGTAACAACCTACATTTTGCACAAATTTATGGCATACAGTCATATGAAATATCAAAAACAAAGAATTTTCCATCCACATGGTCCAACACGCACCGGATAAGTGGACGGATAATGTCCACCATAATCTTGAAGTGAAAATACTTGAAGTCCGATGAAGCAGGATCATCCATGATGCCGCAGAATCGGCCCATCTTAGCCGCAGCCATTTCCACAAACTTACCGTTGCAAAGAGGAGGAGGGACATCGAAGATTGCCCAAAATGGAGCCCACGTAAACTTCTGATGCGGGATAGCAACTCCAGCTTTCAAACATTGAATGACGAAAAGGAAGTCATTGACGTGCCACGGACCGCGGATGAGAACTGCATGCAAGGCTCCAAGCGCTTCAAACTCAATGATAAAGACGTTAGATTCCACTTTGGTGAATTTAAAGGCTCCAAATGGACTCCACAATCTGAGATTATGGGCCGGAGAGTGGTCAGGGAGATTCCCGGGTGAGCATACAACTTGCCTATAGGGCATCATTCCAGCGCGAGTAAATAATTAAAGAAAGGATCGGTAGCCATAGGAGTGGAAAGAAACGCAGCAGACGAGAGCGGCACACCGTGAAGAGAAAAAGGGCGAGAGAGTGAGCAAGAGTAAAACCAGAAGAAGGGCGGTGAAGAAAGGAGAACAAGAACAACAACTGAGTAATGGGGGTAACAAAATAGAAGAGAAGTTGAACGGGCGGAGACATGGGCGGCTCTAGCCCTATAGTGTAATGATTTGCATGCTACAAGGGACTGAAGAGGAGGTATCGGGCTGGACTTCCCCATTGTGTGGGCTATTCTCCCGTCTTAAGGAGTAAACTTAGAAAGCATTAATTCGAATAATAAAACAAAAGAGAAGCTGAACGGGCGCAGATGTGGGTGGCTCTAGCCCTATAGGTCTATGAGAATGAAAATAAACTCTTTCTATTACCATGCTTGGTAGGAGGGGACATAGATTGATTACCAGGGGCGGGGGTGGTTATCAATTTTCATTCCCACCATATACATTTTTTTTAATTACAATTTTAAGTATATTTATTAGTTAGGTATTTCCTTGATTTTTAATTTGTAAAAAAATCAATTTCCATTAAAAAATTGAAACTAAAAGATAATTAATTTTATTTAAATATGTTCTTAGATAATATTTTATGAAAAATAGTTTAACTAATTACACTTTATCTTCTAGATACCTTTTGATATTTTATTAAGTTCTATCAAAATTTTATTATTTTTTTAAAATATGTAGAAAAAATAATATTTGTGTGAATTAGTAAATTTTAATCAATGAAATATGAATTCAAATATTATAATAATACTAAATAGGGAAAATTACATTATCCACCCATGGGGTATTGAGAAACTACAATGCCCATCCATGAGCTTTAGAAAATTACATTGCCCACCCATGGGTATTGAGAAACTACAATACCCACCCATGAGCTTTAGAAAATTACAGTGCCCACCCATGTGGTATTGCAATATTACAATCCCCACCCATGAGCTTTAAGAAATTACAGTGCCCACCCATGTACTTATTAAAATGAGGTGAATTTGAATATGTAGAGCAATGATTACCTTAAATAAGAACTTAGAAAACGGTAAAAAATTGAACGAAACCCTAAATTTGCAATATATGATCTCTTAGAAGTAAAATAAATGAAAGATACCTAAAAAGAATAAATGAAGAGGCAAATCCAATGATATAATGGTGAATACATTGCAATTCCTTGTAAATTTTGAGTGATTTTTATTCAATTACCCACTCTAATATTGCACGGGGTAAATTTGGGTTTCTTTTTAATTGGTTTACATTGTTGAATCGCTCCATAAATAAAATATTTACTAAGGTCTTCATTTTCACCTCATTTTAATAAGTACATGGGTGGGCATTGTAATTTTTTAAAGCTCGTAGGTGGGGATTGTATTTTCTCAATACCTCATGGGTGGGCATTGTAATTCTCTAAAGCTCATGGGTGAGCATTGTAATTCCCAATACCTCATGGGTGGGCACTGTAGTTTTTTCTACAAAATAATTTGAATATGGTTTTAGTTAATAATAAAAATGACATATTGAGTTATAAATTTCAATTATTATGATAATTTATGTTTTAAGTACAACCCGGCCCGGCGACCCACCCGAAAAAAGCCCAAAAGCTCTATCAAACAAAAACCGGACGGGCTTGGACAACAATTCAAGCTCGAATAAAAAACTGACCGGTCCATGGAAAAAATTTGGGCCCGCGGTTAAGCTCGGTCTGGCCTGAATTAATACATACAAAAATTGGGCCGAGACCCTACAAAATTTTGGGCCATGGCTAATATAATTTTTTATATTATAAAGTATTTGTTTAATGTTTGTTTAAATTATATATAATATTTATTAATATTCATTTTAATTGTATTATATATATATTAAAAATCAATAATTATATTAAAAATAAGATAAAACAAGGTCAGGCAAGCCGAGGGGAAACAAAACCAGGTTGATCTCGCTCATTTGATCAGCTCCAATTTGCTACTATATATTTAATATATAATAATATAATCAAAATGAAATTAAAATGTTAAAAGTTTTTAGTAAAATAATTGATTATAATGTTTAACATTTTTTATGTGTGAGCAATGAATTCTATATTTATTTTATTTTTAATTATTATAAAATTATGTGAACTTTTATGATGTAAATATTATATAAAATAATTGGTTCTATTTTAATTTAAATTATTTGTATAACACAATAAACATGAAAATAAAGATGAAAATATGAATATTAATTGTTTGTCTTAACCAAATAAAGGTATGATAATGCTTATTCGCATACCATTGATTCTATTACTATTCTCATAGCCATTATTTTTATTTTCATTCTCATTCTCATTGCCACTTACCAAGGAAGCCCATAGTGTAATGATTTGCATGCTACTGAGGAGTGGAGGCGAGGAGTCAGGTTGGACTTCCCCATTGCCTGGGCTATTCTCCCGCCTTAGGGAGTAAACTCATAAAGCAATCGGGCTCCACACTTTGTATCCATCATACCGACATTACAATATTATCCCTAACGTTCAGTAATTTGGTCCACCACCAGCTATCTATGGTCTTATGTTTGACCTACGCAATACAAACACATCACATACAAGATATAAGCTACTCCATCAAATCGGGCTGAATCCATCGATCCTAGAATTGAGTTACAACAACAGTTGAGTCATGGCAGCTATATTCAGGAAAGAATATCCTCGAATTCAAGCCTTTCATACACCATCAATAAAAATGGTTATTTAAAATCTATAATATAGTTACTTAAAGTTTTTGTTATAACTAACTAATTATATGTATATAATGTAAAGTTTAAAGCTCTATTTAAATAACAACCATCATGTATTAGTAAGTTTCAAATCTATTTGAACTTTAATCTCTATACATTACTTGATCTATCGTTGTTTCAAATTTGTATGTTTATCATTTTTACTTGATTGTTGTAGAAATAAATTTTACAAAATCATGTATAGATTAGGCCTCATTCCATATAAAAACAAGTTTATCCAATGAGCCTCATCAGCTTACCATGTTTAGATCGTGGATAATATGTCAAGTCAAGTCGAATTTTTCCGCCTGTTTTTTCAAATTTATTCAGATCAGGTTAAAATCAAATCAAAATGTAACGAGTCGATCAGGTAAGGCCAATTTTTGACAGTTTTTACTCACAAGTAAACCCCATACTTGAGTACGTTTCTCAATTATCCTCTACCAATTCTTCCGATCCCGCAAGACCATACCCGTGTCAACTGCAATCAGGCCAGGGAGAACTGGCACACCAGCCTTACTTGTGATGCAAAACTCCGCTCAAGTGCTAAAATCCAAAATATTTTTTACCTGACTTTTTAGATCGATCCACTCGTTGGGATGCGAATGAGACAGTTTGTAGGATTACAATGCAAGAAGCACGATGCGGATCTCATTCTGGGGGCATATCTAGTCGAAACAGTAGTGAACACAACGCCTACTAAACTAATGCTATCAGAGTAGGTTTGGCACATCAAATCCCTGCAGCGCGCGCATAGCAGTGGCAAAGCTTGATTCGCATAACGTCTTCCCAGCATTGGGTAACTTCCTACAGCATATAAAGAAAGATCAGGTTTAAAATATATTTCAGCAGAATCAACACTGGAGTTCATAAGTTCTCATGTAATACAGGGCGCATCTGGATATCTATAAATACCAGAATGTCTCCACGAAATGAAGCCATCTGAAGAGGATATTACTCTATGTGATGACCAGAATATAAAAGGACAAATAAGTTCTGATCTTTTTTCCCAAAAAAAGTGATAATACGGCACTTCTACCTACAACACGCCAGCAGGTAATCCAATAAGCTTAGCCTGTTTGAATAACCAGTTAATAGCTGATTTAGAAAGATATATGAGGAAAAAGGGTGTCAGAGTCAATGTAATAAACTTGCTACTATAGTTGGTGTGTATGAAAACTAGGAACAATAAGCTACCTTGAGTGCCAATCAGGGGCAAAGTAAAAATGATTTGAGATAAACCCAAAACAGAGGAATATTGTGTTTATATGCTTCTGAATGTTGTGTTCTCCTGAAGCCAAAGGTTCTCATTGGTGAAGGCCAAATTCACCGCCACTGCTGCAGTGCTTGAAACTGCAGCTACCGCTGTGGACACACTTGAGAGATGTACGGTAAAAAAATATTCAACAGAGGGATTGTTTTATTTGAAATCTATGACAAGAGTTTGCTTTTCAATTCAAGGGAAAGACGATAGGTAATTAAACTTTCTGTAATACTTGTGTTTTAAAATAAGATCCAACTCTAAAAAGTATACTTTACTCCCAAGGAAAAATGTTACGTTACAAGACCGAGAAGGAGAAGATGAATAAAATAGCCGGAAAAAATTAATAAATTAGTTTGGTTACAAGAGTTTACTAATTTCATATCTATGAATATCATTAACAACTATTTATTAGTACAATTTTAAATTTAATGTATTTACTGCTTTCCCTGATTGTGTTCCGCCAAATTCCTTTCATTCTCTTTCCCCTTTAACCAAAACCCCCATGTGAAGACCTCATAATATGTGGAAAACAGGAGTATTTAGCATGAGAAACAGACAGAATCTAAGTATCATGCTTTATTATTCGATTAATGGTTATTATGTTTTCACGGCAACATCCACTTACAGATTTATCACTTGATGAGTATGCATCTGATCGGACAACCCTCAGCTCCTAGCAACCTCAGGGGGAGGCAATGAACATTATAAATTCCAGATGGGACATCATCCAACTTAAGACTTTCCACCAGAATAATCTCCTGAAACATGAAATATAATGAATTAAATGCACAAAAGAAAGACCCAGCTGTGAAATTATAAAGGTAGGCAATCCTATTAGAGAAAATCAGTCAGAAATAGTCTGTAACCATCTATCCCCAAGATATACTTCACAGTTCTTTTCAGGAGAAATAGAAGGCGACCTGAAGCCCATAAACAGCTGTATCTTATCTCAATGATTGATGTAAACGAACATGAGCCCAAGGAGTCAAAAGGATTTGACGAACTGCTAAGTAACTTCCAAGAACAAGAAACATACAGAAACAAGCTACAAAACGAAAGGAAAAAAAAAAGCCTCACCCTGCCTTCAAGGAAAACCAAATGAGAAGGAATAAGGTGATCAAATGCAGCCACCGACAAATAATCAATCCCTGAAACAGAATATGCCTCTGATCAATTAGTTTCCTCATAACAGATAACAAATAACAAATGGAAAGTCAGCACATAAAAACACCAATTGATATTGTCAAGGCGCAAGAACTTTTTAGCGCCATGACTAACAACATCTCAGAAGAAGAAGCATTACAATACAGTACATCAATATAACCAGTCAAGGATGTTACTCACTAGGGTAGTGAAACATGGAAAGTATATAATATTATACTGGAGAATGGAAGAAGAATCATGAATATTATAACAATAAAGACACATTTTCCCACCTGAACAGAAACATGCTACATAATATTTCAAAAATAAAATGTTACAGATCAGAACATGAGACATCAGATGCTTTGGGGGAACAATAGCATGTAAATAAGAGGAGCCACCGTTTCAGTCCAGTACTGGGGGAAAAAATGTATAACTAAAACACCAACATCAAATTTAAGTAACTCTATCAGACAACTAGTAACCACACAAGAGACACAACACTTACCCACAAGTTTGATGTCTGTGTTGTCTACCAGCCACTGTGCTCCATCCTTCATAAAACCTACATAGCTTGTGTCAAACTCCCTCTTGAACATCAGCTTCCTGTGTAAATAGATCATTTATTTGTCACGATACAAAATTTTAAAATTCGAAAGGGAACCAAAACAGTCAGACACTCGAGATGCAAATGAAGGAGACAAGTTTCCATCCAGAATCAAGGTCTATCGATACAGTAAGAACTCCCATAGGGACAGATGTCATTTTATTATTGGTTAGATGAAAAGTAGGACTTTCGAGTAGTCTTAACCATACTATGTCGGCCAAAGTAAGAAGGGAATAGGATGTTTTCAGCAAGTTTGTATTAGGTATTTTGGAAGCAGCATGCTGGTCTTATTCCTTCATGCAACTCCTCTACCCACAATAACCCTTCTTCTCGAGTGTTTGTCTTTTGTAGAGTATTAGAAAGACGGATTGGAACTGAGAAAAGCAACGTCACAAGTTATGCTTGTGTTCAAAAGACAGAAGACAAAATGATAGGACATAAGAAGCGTGAAAGGAAATAATAAGTTGCATAACACCAACATTTGTCTGTTGACACGTAAATAAACAGGATCCTGATTTAGTTTCTGGTATTAGAATGACCAATATAGAAGGTAACCATGACAAATGATTCACGAGTATTGCTCCAAAGGAACATAAATCTTCACATTTTAATAACACATATAACAAGTCATCCATGGAAGACTTTCAAATCAGAGAGAAAACAGTATCTTAGCTCTCGGTATCAGTTCCCTGATCACTTATATTGACTGAGGTCCCATAGTATTTTAGTAGACAGGCCATCTGAACAAGCAAATGCTTTCTTGACTGAAGATGCCAACCCAGTAAAACTTACCAAAGAGAAGCAGTTCACTACTCTTCTCTCTTTTGTTAGTCAAAATGCTCGAATCAAGCAACAACCATAAGACAAGGCAATTCTTCAACAAAGATCAAACTTAGCATAATAAAAGTAGCATCTTATACCTGTCTGTATTTAATGTTCGGAAAAGCACACGGCGCACTCCCTTTGGGATATGAAGAGACTGCATCACCTCAGCTGTAAGGGAATTAAAGCAAACGTTATTTCTTATTTGTAGACGACGGTATCGTGGCAATAAAGAACACAAAAGTCCGATTTGCAACAGAATTATGATTAGACTAAGAATTTTGAGCCTCCCCTAGAACCTAATGAGCCCAAAAGGAGTAATACTGTGATAATGGGATTAATATGAAATGTACGGACCCAACAAGATGACCAAAGTGACAGGAATAAATTACCGGTAATGTTCTTATCCCTGGGAACATCGACCAGCAGAGCAGGACCTATTCATATTGAAAGGTAGATATATCATATCAGCATCGCGGATATACAACAACAGTTCCTTTGTCAATTAATCAAAGAAACATAAGGACGCAAAACTTCAAATTCTGAGAGCCGTAACAGAAAAGACGATCAATCACAGCGAGGACTACACTTAGTAGAACCCCTTACCGTTGAGAACTGCAAGGTCAAGAGTATCGACATCGAACCCCGCATCAAAATAGTGATCGAAGACATGACCAGGGGCGTCGACGTGAGTGCCAGTGTGGCTAGGAAGCTTCATCTCGGAGTTGTTGGCCAGAGACCCATTCTTCATGCTTTTAGGGAGCCAGAGGAACTGGCCCAAACCCTCCTCAGACTCCCAGACAGGCATCTGAGCCGTGTAGCGATGGCTGATGTCGTAGATCCTAGGTTCGCCATCGCCCCCGTAAACCTCCCGGCGCGGGGGCACGAGGTCAACGTTATCCGAGCCGGGAAGACGGCAAAATCCGTCGCCGTAGGCTAAAGGATAGGCATCGTCGCATGGAACCGCGGTGGATGGAACTTCGGTAGCAGCAACGCCCGCGGATACTGCCAGGAGTAGGACGAGGGAAGGAACAAGGCGGCGAAGTACAGGAAGATGAGTCATCGCGTGAACTGATTACAGTGACAGTCGGGTCCGTCGCTTGGTGACTTGGAGTTTGGAAAGCTGAAAGGATATCAATCATTCACCGCAACTCTATCCGAAGTTCAAAATATTAATTGTGTTTGTCAGACAGTTTTTTATTAAATAACAAGTGAAGTGCATTCTTTTTTAGTAACAAAAGTAAATGTAATTACATTGTTTTTTTTAAGACAAATGTAATTACAATGTTGATCGTTAGTAACGTTGTATTATTAAACCAGTGCATATTTATTAATATTGAAATTTTTATCATCGAGATATAGGCAAGAAAGAAATGAAGAAAATTTGTGTTGATTCAAATATTTATTTTAATATATTACAATTTTTCTGTATAATTAAATATATTTATGTTTTGGTAAACATTGTTTATGTTTACGGACGTAATTTTAGTTGACGTAGCATTATAAAAAATATACATGTTACGATGTAATTGATTTTAAAAATTTACATTCATAAAAATTTTTGAGCAAAATTGTAAAATAATAATTAATATTATCACGGATGTTTTTATTTTTAATTAATTATTTATAAAAAGATAAAAAATTATAGATAATATTAGTTTATATTAGAGTCGATAAAAATAACTGTAAAATATAATGAAGGAGTCCACAAAGCGAAAGTGAAACTCGTATAAAATTCCAAAACCAAAAAAACGAAAAAGAGACAGTGTCACTAAAACTGTCATTCTTTATATATATCTATTATCATATTAATTATTTTTTCTCTCCAATTTTTTTAATATCTGCTAAAAATGGGATATAAAGACAATAACAGCAGAGTTGTTTAGGGTTTTTTTACGGACACAAAGAATAAAAGAAAAAGAGAAATGTTGAAGTGGGGAAAGAGGTATAGTGTGGAGTTCTTAACTAAAACCCCTCCTTACTTACACAAATCCACTTGAGAAGAGATACTGTGAGAGAAAGAAATAAAATATACCCCCTCCGTTAATTAATAATTGTCATTTTAGGAAGTGATTTTTGTTCAAAAATATGTGTCATTCTAGTTTTTTGACACACTTTTTTCCATTTTTAACCCTATTATTCAACACAAAAGTAATTATTATTTAGATGAAAAAATAAAAAGTAAAGATATATATATCTTTATTCTACTTTTCTTAAACGAGCAAAATATTATATAAAAAAATTCTTAAGCTTATACGGTCGTGGATGGTCTAACACGAAAAAAGGGCTATCGGATCTGTTTTGTCTCGTCCGTATCGAACCCAAAAGAAACGGACTGTGTGGTAAAGGTCCACTTTTATCCATCGGTTCTCATGTCCCATTTTTTCATAAAGAAAAGCCGATCAAAAACAAAAGAAAAGTTTGTTTACTTTTGTCTTGCGTGGTAAAAACAGACTAGTTCTATTTTGAATGTAGAAGAAAAATAAATGATTACAAAGCATTATATTCTATCAGTTTGTAAAGACAAAAAATGGACAATTAAAGTATTTTTATATTTTAACTGAACAATCAAATATGGTTTGTAATGGGAGAGACTATTTTTTTTTGTTTTTTTCTATTTAAAAGATTATCCGGACTATATAAACAAAAAACTGACTACAAAACTCAACCAAATTTAGTAAAAGATTTATTCTTAGTTAGATAGGTTGGGGAAGGAGTTGGTAGAAGTTTGGAGTTGAAATATAATCAAAAACACACTTATTTTTCAATTCTGTAGCTGGTCCGGGTATGTAAACCGGTACAGAAACCCGGACCAAATAGAAAAAACGACAGATTGAAATACTAGTGGAGTGGTCCGGGTTTACAAACCAGGACACTAACCCGGACCACCCCATTTTCACATCCGAGAGAATTCCAGACTAATGGTCTGGGTTTGTAAACTAGGACCTAAACCCGGACCACACCTAAACCAACCCAGAGACGGACCAAACATAATGGTCTGGATTTGTGAACCCGGACACAAACCCGGACCACCCCATTTTCTTCACAGAAATCATTTTAAAGCTAATCTAAGGTAGGGTAATGATGGGTAATGATAGTATAAGGTAATTAAGACATGATTAATGATGTTTAATAGTCATTAAGGCTATAAATAACCTTGGAAAATAATTTTAAGTAAGTGACTTAAGTAAATGTATCTGAATAACAATGGGTTAGTAAGTATAAAACTGGGAAACATTAGGAAAGCAATGAGTAAGGTTAATTATAGATAATTAACCACCCAACTGCATGTATGTTATAGGACTTGAATTGTGAACACCGAAGGAAAGTCGGTTGCAAGTACAACGGTGAACGGTATGAACTTCTCATGCCCTGTATGCTACCTTGGCTACTCTGATTTGTGTGCTTGTGTGCTAATAGATCACCTAATAAGATAAACGCACGAATCAGAACTATTATGCTTACTTGTGATTATATGATATTGTTCCTTGTTGAATATTATCTTTAAATCATAGTTTGTATAATTCATGAAATGTATGAATGGTGATGAAGTGTGTGTATGCTTGATGTACTATGTGTTGACCGTATGACATTGTGATGGACTTCTAACAAATTCCTAACAAGCTAACCAATCTAACATAATAAATTGGTAAATTGGAATGAGTAGAAGTCCGATATAGTATCGGTCACGCGTGAGGAGGCGGAGACACAAGAGGTTGGATCCAATTCCTGGCTTTAAACTTTTCCACGGCCCAAACCCCTTAAATGGGTAGCATCCTGGATTAGTGAGTCACCTAAAGCCCGGTGGTGGGACGGTGTAGTCCCTGCCCGGAGGTCATACCGACTTAACATGAGTAATAGTAAGTAAGAAAGAGTAAGTAAGTAAGTATGGAAAGTAAGTAAGTAAAGTATGAGTATGTTTGTGCAAGTAATGTGTAATGAGTAAAAGAGTAATGAACATCCGATTAACCCGGATGTGTAATTGGCTAACCCTTGAGAAGGTAAGTACTGTGTATGTTATTGTATTACTGTTTGGCTTGTGTATTGGATTGTGTATGAATGTGTGGTATATGTAAAGCATGTATGCATGTTAATAATGAACTGCATGTATAGTCGACCAAAAATAGTCGGTGTACCCTAGTTAGCACGCGGTATATGCGAAGTTTATATGTAGCTTTTTGTTGAGCCCCTTGGGGCACTATTTTTAATATTTTACAGGTGCTCGTGAAGCGTGAAGACTTTGTTGAGATCAAGATGATTCTTTTTGGTGTAATTAATAGACTGTGAATGGTGTACTAAGTTGTACACGGCTATAGGCCTTTTTGTTTAGCCGGTGTACCATGGGGTACACCCTTTTGGATATTGTGGGAATTATGAATTGGTATAGCTGAGACGTTTGTTTAAACTCATTATTTTTGTTAAGCTAGTGAAAGGATGTAATTGAATATACTTGGATACTCGGTAATCACTATTGTAAGTATATGGTATTTTGTAAGGGCAAGTAATGTTTGTAGCTCGGTATCCTTTAGACATCAGACCGTTACTGTAAGTAGTGGAAGCCTTGCTAGCCGTATGGGCGGTTAGCAGCGTGTATCACCCGCCGTAGTAGTAGTATTTCCGCTGCGAGTAGTAGGATGAACGGGGCAATTAGACGGTAAGTAAGGGATTAGCGGTAGGGGTGTTACAAAAAGTGGTATCAGAGCGTAGTTACGTTCTGATGTCCTAAAATTACTGAGCATAGGGATTACCAAGTTAGGATTACAACCGTTTTAAAACGGAAATCTAGAAACCTAACTAGAAATGACCGTTGATAACAACGGATACCCTTGACGTCCTTAGGGACGATACCTTTGCTTGAATTCAAGACCATTGGTCACATGTTACAAGCCTAATGTGAATGTTACATGTTCAGATGTCAGGACGAAGTCCAGGCCGACCCAGAGGAGGGGCCAATGATGGACCAGGCCCGCAGACGATAGCGGAGATCGTCACGGTCACGGTAGCACAGATGTTACCCCAAGTAATCACAGCTGTCCAGCAAACCCAGCAAAATCAGCAAAACCAAGCGGGACCAATCCCTCCCCCTCCACCCTGAGAAGCAAACTGGGTAAAATCTGTAGCAGAACTCCGACCTCCATGCTTTCTAGATGAGAGTGATCTAGCAAAGCTAGAAGCCTACATCTCTGAAATGGAGACAGCCTTTGAAACCCTCGAAGCTCCTGCTGGAGTTTAAGTAAGAGTAGCAGCCTACTATCTCAAGGATGCTACGATGGATTGGTGGAAATTAGTCAAACACGAGCATGTAAATGACCCCACATTCGACTGGGAAACCTTCACCGCTCTCCTCTGATCCAAGTACTACACTGAACATGTCAAAACAAAGAAAAAACTAGAGCTTGATGCCTTGAGGATGACAGAAAAGATGTCTGTTGATGAGTACTACCGCACTTTTACTTATATCCTTCGTCTTCTACCCTACCTTGGGTACACCGGCCAGGTGCTGGTCGATTGCTTCTATGGCGGTCTGAGTCATCGCCTTCGGTACGGTATGGGCTACACCAGATTTACCTCCCTTCAGGTAAACTTTGGTTTAAACCCTTAGTACCATTGTAAATCCTTTACCTTTATCTTTCTGAGTAAAAATCCTGTCTAATACCTGAAACTTCAGGAGTGCTATCACGCGGCATCTCGCGTTAAGATCACTTGCCAACTAAGGGATGAGGAAACGACGCTTAAGTGCAAGGCCAACAGTAAAAACACCAGTACTGAGGAGCAGAACCAAGGCAAGAGCTGGAAAAAGAAGAAGGGGAAGTTCTTCCAGCAATCACAGAAGAGCTCCCCGAGTGAGAGCAGTGCCCATGCTGAGAAGGGTAAACCAGTTGAGCCTCTTCAGTTGGGTATTTCTGTGCTGGTGGCTGCGAAGCCACTGAGATCACACCCGCCTAAGGGTAAACTTCTAACCTAAACTCGTATTCGTATAATTATCATACCTAGTATTCCCGCACGAATGTGCTAACACTCTAAGCCTTAGGTTCTGGCTCCGGGTACAACAAGAACTACTCCGACAGCCGCAGCTTTGTGTGTAGAAAATGTAACCAAGACCATCCCGGCATGGATTGCCAAGGGAGAGAAATCCGGTGCTACAACTGTCAGAAACCGGGACATCAAGCCAACATGTGCCCAGAGAATGCCAAGCCCAAAGGGAACTTCCAGATCTACAAGCAGAGGGAAGGCAAGGAGGTTGCATCTGACGATGCACCAGCCCAGCAGGCTCCGCAGGGACAGGGATCCCGAGGTCCTCAGAGGGGCGCACCTCAGAGGCAGCCTGCCTTGCACATTATCGACCGAGATGGGACCGGTTCTAAGTCTGGCCTAGGTAATTAATTCGAACCTTGAATCCTTGTGAAACATGCCTAAGTGTTGAAGTAACAGTTTAAATGAGTGCATGAGTAAATGAATTAAAGTATGTATTGAGCATGAAATGAGGTAGTTGAGACTAGTACTCACCGTAGATGAAATTTATAACCATAGGTAGATTTAATATCTGCAACCCGATACTTTCGAACCTAAATCAAGAAGAGACTGACATCACCACTTACCACTACTCCAGCGAGCAGTGTCAGGTCATCCGACCAGGTATCACTAGTACAAAAATGGTCTATTTCTGAAAATGGTCAGATACCTATTTCGGCGGTTCTTATGTAAAAACCGCCGAAATAGGCCTTTTTCTATTTTTTTTAAAAAATAAAACAGACCTATTTCGGTGGTTCTTACATAAGAACCGCTGAAATAGGTTTGTTTTATTTTATTTTTAAATACGGACCACCTATTTCGGCGGTTGTAACTTAAAAACCACCGAAATAGGGGCGCATTTTTTAAAAAAAAAAAATATCGACGACCTATTTCGGCGGTTCTTAGGTAAGAACCGCCGAAATAGGTCCTTTAATAACATCCCCTTCCCTAATTCATCGCATTTCACCCCGACGCTTCAAACCCTCTCGAACTGTCGCTACTGCTGGCAACCGAAGAGGCGACTCAGACTACACCTCCTTCCGCTTCCGCCGCCGCCTCGTCCTCGCCGCCGCGCCTTCCTCGCCGTCTGGTCATCGCCGCCGCGTCGTCACCGCCTCACATTGGTGCCGGCGAAGTGGAACAGCAACAGCAGCAGCTAGGCGATTTGAGGGAGAAGAAGAAGGTAAGTTCGATTTTGACCTAAATTTATGGATTTATTGTGATTGTTGCTGAAATTGTGGTTGAATGTGAATGTGGATGATTGAATTAGTGGAGTGTATGAAATTTGTGTATATATGTAGTATTGTAGAAGTGAAATTATATGTGCACACAAGGTGCTCGACAAAATGTTTGAGTAAATAATTGTGGTTTTTTTGCTCATTTTGTGTGGTTGTGCCTTTGTTTTTGATTTTTACTTTTCTTTTATTCTTTTTTTATTTCTACTTTGTGTAATTATACATCAAATTTGATTAGTGAGGATTAAGGTTGCTTTCGTTTTAGACTTTTAGTATTTGTTCGGATTGCTTTGTTTTTCGTTTTTGATTTTGCGTTTTGCTTTTCGTTTTTAATTCCTTGAATATGAGGAACTAACGTTGCTTTGAGTATTAGTGGTGTTATTGTATAATGAGGAAGAGATTGAGTTGTTTTAGTGTTAATAAAATGATGATTAAAGGGCTTGGAAGCCAAGGGGAAATAGATGAGTTTGTGCAGAAATTTATTGTATGTTAGTGCTTAAGATTGTTGTGGATATTAGAAATGAGTTGGTGAGCTGAAATTGTGTGTGGGCAATGCTAAAATTATAGGGGAAACTCTGTCAAAATTGTCCTAGAAATTAGATGACTTAAGTGTTTGAGTTGAGGAAAAAAGAACTGTAACACCCCTACAACGCACTTACCATCTACTGAAATCGCAGCGGAAGTAAACATCCTAACATTACCTAAACGCAATGGTGCTACAACGCCGTTAACCACCCACGTGGTTAACTAGGCAGAATAAATACAAGAGTACCGGTCTGATGATCAGACTCCCGAGCATAGGTCCTAACATCCATACATAAACATAACCAAACCATACCGAGTATTTATTTTACATACCAACTGTAACCTTAAACACCTGTCACT
Source organism: Limonium bicolor (assembly GCA_023374045.1). NCBI lineage: Eukaryota > Viridiplantae > Streptophyta > Magnoliopsida > Caryophyllales > Plumbaginaceae > Limonium > Limonium bicolor. The sequence goes on from CM041777.1 coordinate 280,921,831, forward strand.
GTAAACAACAGTACCAACATAAACAACACTACGGGAGCACAGGCGCATCCCAGGTTTATCTTACAAGATCCAAAAGTATTCCAACAACCTAGGATCTAGAGCCACTCCGCTTCTTCGATCCTCATCCTGCAATAAAAATATGGAGCCCCCAGAGGGGGTCAGCAACCTTTTGCTGGTATGGTTAACGCGCAGCCCATCGGCTACCGGGATACGCGCAACCAATTGTCATGATAACATGGCATTCAATTTAAACATCCAACATATATATAACATAGCTTAGCAAGGGAAATTGCTAGTAGCACAATAATACATAACACCATAGTTCGGTTCACACAAGGAACCTTCCACCATAATTAGTATACATAGTGAGCCTAGAGATTAATGCCATTCTCATGCTAAGCTCGTTACCAACCTCGTTACCGTCCAGTTATATCGAACGGTTAACTTAAACCCAAGGCGTGTCGGATATAGTAATCCCAAGCACACCGAAAACAACATTCGTATGTCCCTGTGGCCCGACGTGAGTCAGTAAACTAGCTTTGGATAAGCTAGGGAAAGGTTGAAACCAAATTGGAATACAACCTATACATACACCAAGAGAGTCGAACCGGATAGACATCGACTCCCATCCATCACACGCGTGGCCGGAACATGACCGGACTCCTCAATTCCCCGGTTAGCACTTGTTAGTGATCATACAAATAAACTTGTTAAGTCACACACGAACAAGTGTTTAGGTCTGGTTAGACACACCAAGGAAAGGAGTCACAACAATACAACATCATAATATATAACAACTGTAAACTCCTTTCATGTCTTAGTCTTATAAGGTCGTAACACACAGAAAAGCAAACAACATCCAAGCCGGTGTAAACCGGTAGGCAACAGACTGCAAGAAAACCATACCTCGGCCCTTGCCTCGACTGGTCCCCACCTTGAGAGAATCCTAAACACATTTAGTAACGTCGGTCAATTAACGTACTAGTTCACCGTTAACATTAACTACTTCACATTTCTAGTTATTTCTTTTCCACACTTTGTTTTAACTTCCCACCTTTTAAAATGTCATAATAACTCTCCTAACATGTCTTATATAACTCTATAACATCACCTCTAACTTATCCCCATCTTTAGACATCGTTTAATAACTTAAAACCAAATTTATGTAGTGGTCCGGGACTTGGTCCCTTTCTTAGGTCCCGGACCTATACTAAACAAATCCCCTCGGTTACTTTTAATGGGGTGGTCCGGGACTTCACCCAAGTCCTAAGTCCCGGACCATTCTAAGCAAATTCTCTCGGACAGTTTTAAGGGATTGGTCCGGGTCCTTGGACAAGAACCAAGTCCCGGACCTACGACCACGTACAAACTCTCGACTTAATTTTGACATATGGTCGGGAGGTCATCCAGACCCTAAGTCCCGGACCGAAGCTACAGAAATTGACGTACTGCATTTTTCATTGCCTGCTGCGTAAGTTATTTACACCCATCAAATGTATAGCTTCCCAAATGACTTTACGTACACTTTATACTCAAAACTTCATCAAATATACACCACATAACAACGTAGTGCACAATTTAAACTGCATAAATCTTAAACACTGAATTTCCACAATATATTTGCCTTTCACCTGCAAATACAAACAGCAGTACGTATGTCCCTTACTAGTCTCTTGAGAACATTTTCTAAGTCATTTACCTTTGGCTCTTTAGATAGTTTCAACAGACAACGTAGGTTTATTTTCCAAAGGAATTTTAAGCTACCTTTGGTTAACATAAAACATGGAGGTAACACCATTTTTCTTTGAGTTTCCATACCTTGAAGCAAAGGAGAATAATAATACGTGAAAAAGGTGAACTCAAGCTCCTTCCATGGAGATTCCTCTTGGCACCAAAGTGGAGCTCTTGAAGATTTGAAGGGACTAAGTCGAAGAGCTTGATGAAACTAAGAGATCGGTGGTCTCGGTTTTAGATTTGGACAAGTGAGTAAGAAGTTACAAGGATCTGAAATTGTATGTTTGTGCTGGTGCTGTTCGATCGTGAAGGAGAGCAGCGAAGGGGATGGCTACGTGAGATAGTAAGGAAATGAGAGAATGAATGATTGTAGTTGCTTTTAGAGATATTTAATTATGTAAAGCAAATAGTGTTTTTTTCAATTAACACTTATCTACTCAATTAGCTAGTACGGGTGGTGATTCACCACATGCAAACCGACCCACATTTAATAAAAGGGGTTAATTAGTCTTTATTGCTCAATTAATTTACATAACTTAACATATATTACAAACTAGCTTATTTTAGTTACTATTCATAATAACAAGGCACTTTGAAGCGAAATTCCTGATTTCTTATTAATTTAAACTTCCAAATGTGATACAAAATAGTACACATATTAATTAAAGAGTAATGATGGACAGTTAGCCATTCAAAACTCATTTATAAGACAGTTTTCCATTTTTTGGCAATTAATTGTATTTACTATTTATTAAATTGTTTACTAATGTTTCTAAGACTCTTTTTAGTCTTATTAATTTATTATTTAATATTTAAACCACTTATTAAGGTTTGGGGTATTTCAATCTACCCCCCTTAAAAGAACTTTGTCCCCAAAGTTCATACTTCCCACATATCTTACATTCTAAGACATGGGAATCACTTATGAAACAATACTTCCATAACAACATCAACAACATACCTACACAACATGGAACTCAAGGTCCCAAACCACATAATACCATTCAGACTCTAAGGTCTGAAACATAACATAGACGATGTATATAATACATGTCGAATACATCCATAACCGAAACGGCTCTACCCCCCTTAAAAAGGGGTACGCCCCGTACCCTATACATATAAACACTAAGAAGTAAACAGTGATGGGTACTTCGCCTTCATCTTATCTTCCAGCTCCCAAGTGGCCCCCTCAATGTCCTGGTTAGACCAGAGGACCTTCACCAGTCTCACGGACTTATGGCGAGTGTCTCGAGTCTTAGTATCCAGAATCCGTACGGGAGTCTCCACTGATCGCATGGTCGGCTCTAAGGTTAGCCTCTCAGGCTGAAGTACATGAGACGGATGAGACATATATTTTCAACTGGGATACATGAAATACATCATGTACCTTGCCCAGCTCGGCGGGTAAATCAAGTCTATAAGCTACTGGTCCTATCCGCTCTGTCACAACATAAGGCCCCACATATTTTGGGCTCAACTTGCCTTTCTGGCCAAACGAAACACTCCCTTCATGGGGGATACCCTAAGAAATACCTGATCGCCTACAGCGAACTCCAGGTCACGTCTGCGTACATCAGCGTACGACTTCTGTCTATCCTGAGTGCTTTCATGTTAGCCCGGATCTGGCGAACTTCTGCCTGAACCTGTTCCAGATACTCTGGTCCTATAATGACCGTCTCACTCGACTCATCCCAGCATAAAGGCGTGCGGCATGGTCTACCGTACAATGCCTGGAAGGGAGACATCTTGATCGAAACATGGTAACTGTTGTTGTAACTAAACTCGATCAGATGTAACTTATCAATCCAGCTGGTCTGAAAGTCAAGTGCACATGCACGTAACATATCCTCAAGCGTCTGGATGGTGCGCTCACTCTGACCATCTGTCTGTGGGTGAAACGCCGTACTCAATTTCAGTTCTGTACCAGTGCTTCTCGTGTGGACCTCCAATACCTCGATAAGAATCTGGTATCTCTGTCCGATACAATCGTCTTTGGTACACCATGATGTCTAACAATCTCTCTGTCAAAGAGCTCTGCAAGCTTAGCCACTTTCCAGGTGTCCTTCATCGGTATGAATCGAGCCACCTTGGTCAGTCGGTCCACAACAACCCAAATCATATTCAGACCTCCCCTTGTAGGCGGAAGCCCTACTACAAAGTCCATAGAAATGTCATGGAACTTCCACTCAGGCACTGGCATTGGCTGCACCATACCACCAGGTCGTCGGTGCTCAAACTTGACCTTCTGACAAGTGGACACCTCAACACATAATCATTACATCCTTTTTCATGCCAGCCCACCAAAAATAACGTTTCATACCCTTATACATCTTTGAAGCTCCAGGGTGAATGAAGTCGGTAGAACTATGGGATTCACTGAGTATGCGCTCCTTCAGCTCAGTGCTACTCCTCGGTATACACAGTCAGCCATTAAGCCTAATCAGGTCATCATCGTGGAGTTTGAAGTCGTACTTCTGACCCTCGAATGTGCCATCAGTAAGCTCTGTCTAATCTCCACCATATACTGATCTGTCATCTGAGCACTCCGCACCTCTTCAACCAAGCTAGTATGAGAGGCTAGCGAATGGAGAGAGTGTGCTCGGCGACTCAATGCGTCAGCTACCACATTCGCCTTACCCTCCTTATACTGTAAATCAATATCGTAGTCGTTTAAGAACTCGACCCACCTTCTTTGCCTCATGTTCAACTCTTTCTGAGTGAAAAGTATTTCAAAACTCTTGTGGTCAGAATAAATTGTCACGCTTACCCCATATAAATGATGTCGCCATATCTTTAACGCGAAGACAATGGCACCCAATTCTAGATCGTGGGTAGGGTAGTTCTCTTCATGCTTCTTTAGCTGTCGGGAGGCGTACGCTACGACCTTCCCGCGTTGCATCAACACAACCCATACCCTGCCTGATGCGTCGCAATAAACCTCAAAACCATCTGGACCGTCTGGTATGGTCAGGACTGGTGCAGATGTCAGAGCATCTTGAGTCTGAAAGGAAATCTCACAGTCGGTGTCCACTCGAATGGTGCATCCTTTTTCATCAAGGAAGTCATCGGTTTCGAGACACTGGAGAAGTCCCTCACAAATCTCCTATAAAAACCTGCCAGACCGAGGAAGCTCCTAATATCGGTAACTGTCTTCGGCCTAGGCCGGTGCGCACTGCTCTATCTTTGCCGGATCCACAGCGATCCCAGCCTCATAAATCACATGAAAGAAAGGATACTTGGTCCAACCAAAATTCACACTTAGAAAATTTTGCATACAACTGATTCTTCCTCAGTATCTGTAACAATTTCTCAGGTGGCTTTCATGCTCACCTCTCGATTTCGAGTACACAAGTATGTCATCAATGAAGACTACCACTGATTTGTCCAACTGATCTTGGAACAAACGGTTCATCAGGTCCATAAAACTTAGCTGGTGCATTGGATAAAAAATGGCATAAACCGTAAACTTAGTGTCCATATCTGGTTCTAAACGCTGTTTTCTCAATATCACTGTCTTGACTGCAATTGATGATAACGGATTGTAATCTATCTTGGAGAACACTGATGCTCCTCTCAACTGATCAAATAAGTCGTCGATGCGTGGTAAAGGATAACGGTTCTTCACCGTAACTGCATTCAGCTCTCGATAGTCAATACAAAGGCGGAGGCTACCGTCCTTCTTCTTCACGAAGAGGACCGGCGCTCCCCATGGTGAAACACTAGGGCGGATAAAGCCCTTGTCAAGTAGGTCTCTCAGCTGCTCCTTGAGCTCTGTCATCTCTGCTGGAGCCATACGATAAGGTGCCTTCGCAATAGGTCCGGTGCCTGGAATCAAATCAATCTCAAACTCAACCTCCCGTGCTGGCGGCATGCCCGGCAGTTCCTTAGGAAATACATCAGGAAACTCCGAGACTACCGGCACATCTGGGCTAAACTCAGGGTCTCTCTCTATGTCCTGGACATAGCAGAGGTATACATCATTCCCTCGTCGTAACTCACGATACATGGCCATGGCGGTGATGATCTGTGTCGAAGGCTCCCTGGGCCTCTGGCGGTATGATATAGTAACCCCAGATGGACTCCGAAGAAGCAGTCGATGCTCGGCACATAGGATTCTGCCCTTGTACCGCTCCAACCAGTTCATCCCGATAATCACATCAAAACCAAGTCCGTCGAACTCTATCAAGTCGATCGGAAACTCTTCCTCCCTGATACGTATAACAACATCTCGGTAGTAGCGGGTACACTGATCCGCTCTTTCGACGGGAGAGTGACCACAAAGTCTGGCATCTCTTCACCGTCTAACCCCAGCCTCTTCGCAAACGATAGCGAAATAAATGTGTGTGAGGCTCCAGAGTCGAACAAGACCGATGCATCCACGCCATTCACTGGAAAGGTACCGGTGAGGATTGTGCCGCTCTTGCTGGCTTCTGCCTTATTGCAGACACTCAGCATACCTCCCGTTCCGTGTGCACAGCCTAATTCATTTGCAAACTCATAAGTATACAGTAGTAACACGTTGGACATACTTCAAAACAACATCTCTTATTCATAACACACTCCTTACACCATAAGTTGGTTTACATTGTAGACATGGTTAAACATAGCTTCCTTAGCATACAACTGGCTTAATACATTACATGATTACACAAGGCTAAAACTGCCTGAAGTCAAATTCAAACGTCCGGGTTTCAGATGTGTGGCATTTACCACTGCTGATGGTGCGGTATTCAGTTTGATCTTCTTGATACCGTGGTATAACATCCTTGATTGTCCACCCATAATTAACACATCACCTGATTTCAACACTAACTTCCTTGCGAGGTCACCACGCTTCTGCTCGCCATATATAAACACTGCGGTATCACCAATGGACCAAGACACCACGGGTACTCCCTTACGTAGAGACTCGGGTGACTCGTCCTTATCTTGGTGTAATCCCAACCGTCCACCCTTCTGGTAGAAGTTCACAATACAAAGATCTGCCTTAACGTTCGGAATCGGTTCCGATTCAACTTGCTGAGCAATTCCCACGGCGTGGTTAACGACCGCAAGGAACTCCTCAGGTATACCTGGTACAGTTGCTTCATCTTCAGCTCGCACTTCTTGATATGACTTGGTGTAAGGATTCCAGTCCTTACCCATGCACATCATCTTCAGCTTCATCTTCGAACCACTCGGGTATTCGGGTGTGTAGAAACCTCCTGGTGCTGCTCCAAGTTCGTTGCATCGCCTGATGATGTGGATTTGTGCTTCCGGTGTCAGGTATCCATTTAAGAGTATCATACCTGGCTGGATAACCTGACATTGCTCCAGTGGGAATTCGGTGATGCTGATGGCTGTCTCTTCAGGGTTCGGTGTGGGCGGGATTGGATAACAGATATTGAAGGTTCCTAAGTTTTCATTTCACATTATTCTTTAATTCACTACTTAGTGACATTACTCACTAAATGCGGTAAGCAATCACTTTTCACTTAACAGTTTAGGTGGTACCTGGTCTAGAAGAGGGTCCTGGTGCCTCAGACCGGTCCACTACATTCAGGGCGGCCTTGCCGGTCCCTGTTCCCTTCCCCTTCTGGGATTCAGTGTACTTCTTGTCAGAGGGCTGCTGCATGATCGCCTTTGGGCTTTCGGTGGTCGCGGTAGTCTTACCCTTCCACTGCCCCTTTGGCTTATAGTTCCTACCATTGGGGTTCTGCCAGCACTCAAACTCGCGGTGCCCCATCTTCTGGCAGTAACGACACTGTACGTCGTTCCCCTTGCAGTCTTTGCCGGGGTGGTCTCCGTTACACCACTTACAGTAAAAGTGGCGCTCCGGTCCAGAGCCCGCGCTATCTGCTATAACAATGCACAATCATTACTCACTTCACATCTTAACAACATATATTTCAACTTGTTACACATGGTTAATCAATTACCCTTAGGCGGGTAGGAGCGTAGAGGCTTTGCTGCATACGCATATGTGAGCTTCAGTGGCTCATCGGCTGTGGTGGTCTGGGCTTGGCCCTTGTCACCCTGGTACTGACTCTTCTGGGGCTGAGGGTAGTGTTTCTTTTTCTTTCCTCCCCCATACCCTTGCTGACTCTGGCCCTCATTCGTGACCTTGCGCTTGTGCGCATTCTCCTCGTCCCTCAGACGGACGGTAATCTCAACCTTAGCAGCGGCATGATAGCACTCCTGAATTTAGGATGTCAGCCATGCCCCGCAAAACAAAACTCACCAACTCACATCAACATTCACTGTATAAACTGATTCACAACACGGTATTTTAATTACCTGCAAGGTAGTATACTCAACTGGCCCCATCCCGTAGCGGAGACGGTGGCTAAGACCATTGTAGAACCGGTTCACCAGCACCCGGTTCGAGTATCCAAGGTCCGGTAACAGTGGATAAGGTCGGTGAATGCGGTGTAGTAGTCATCAACCGACATCTTATCCCCCTGCCTCAGACTATCCAGCTCGAGGCGCTTAGCCTCTTGCACATGCACAGGGTAATACTTGGCTCGCAGTAGAGCCGTGTACTCCCTCCAACCAAACGCAGGATCAGCCATCCTCCTCCTTCACAAGCTTCCACCAACTCTGTGCCGAACCCTTCAGGTAGTAAGCGGCAAGACGGACCTTAGCTTCAGCAGGTACTGCCAAGGTCTCGTAGGCGGTCTCCAGCCGGAGATGTACGCCTCCAGCTTACTAGGGTCGGTCTCCCCATTGAATGACGACGGTCTCAAATCAGCCAACGCCTTGACCCAATTGGTCTCTCGTGGCGGTGGTGGTGGTGGCTGAACACCGGGCTGTTGCCCCTGCTGCATCGCAGTAACCAACTGGGGTACCATCTGGGCTACGGCGGCTGCTACTGCCTCAGCCATGGTCTGTGCCGTAGTGTCGTCGCCCTGGTCACCCTCATCTCCAGTACCGCGCCCGCGGCCTCTACCTCGTGGTCTACCTGACATCTGAATTCACATGAACATTTCATTAGCATTATGCTTGCACACTTACCAATCCAACGGTTGTAACATCTTCCAACAACAAGCTAATTCCACACTTAGTTAGTGGTTAACCTTCCCAACTGTTCACCTAGGTAGCTAGGGTTGGGTTTCCTAACTCGGTATGTTTCTAGCTCGGTATTCTAGTCATCAGAGCGATACTTCGCTCTGATACCACTTTTTGTAACACCCCTACAACGCACTTACCATCTACTGAAATCGCAGCGGAAAAACATCCAACATACTAAACGCATGGTGCTACAACGCCGTTAACCACCCACGTGGTTAACTAGGCAGAATAAATACAAGAGTACCGGTCTGATGATCAGACTCCCGAGCATAGGTCCTAACATCCTACATAAACATAACCAAACCATACCGAGTATTTATTTTACATACCAACTGTAACCTTAAACACCTGTCACTGTAAACAACAGTACCAACATAAACAACACTACGGGAGCACAGGCGCATCCCGGGTTTATCTTACAAGATCCAAAAGTATTTCGACAGCCTAGGATCTAGAGCCACTCCGCTTCTTCGATCCTCATCCTGCAGTAAAATATGGAGCCCCCAGAGGGGGTCAGCAACCTTTTGCTGGTATGGTTAACGCGCAGCCCATCGGCTACCGGGATACGCGCAACCAATTGTCATGATAACATGGCATTCATTTTAAACATCCAACATATATATAACATAGCTTAGCAGGGGAAATTGCGTAGCACAATAATAATACATAACACCATAAATCGGTTCACACAAGGAACCTTCCACCATAATTAGTATACATAGTGAGCCTAGAGATTATGCCAATCTCATGCTAAGCTCGTTACCAACCTCGTTACCGTCCAGTTATATCGAACGGTTAACTTAAACCCAAGGCGTGTCGGATATAGTAATCCCAAGCACACCGAAAACAACATTCGTATGCCCCTGTGGCCCGACGTGAGTCAGTAAACTAGCTTTGGATAAGCTAAGGGAAAGTTGAAACCAAATTGGAATACAACCTATACATACACCAAGAGAGTCGAACCGGATAGACATCGACTCCCATCCATCACACGCGTGGCCGGAACATGACCGGACTCCTCAATTCCCCGGTTAGCACTTGTTAGTGATCATACAAATAAACTTGTTAAGTCACACACGAACAAGTGTTTAGGTCTGGTTAGACACACCAAGGAAAGGAGTCACAACAATACAACATCATAATATAACAACTGTAAACTCTTTTCATGTTTAGTCTTATAAGGTCGTAACACACAGAAAAGCAAACAACACCAAGCCGGTGTAAACCGGTAGGCAACAGACTGCAAGAAAACCATACCTTGGTCCTTGCTTCACTGTTCCCACCTTGAGAGAATCCTAAACACATTTAGTAACGTCGGTCAATTAACGTACTAGTTCACCGTTAACATTAACTACTTCACATTTCTAGTTATTTCTTTTCCACATTTTGTTTTAACTTCCACCTTTTAAAATGTCATAATAACTCTCCTAACATGTCTTATATAACCTATAACATCACCTCTAACTTATCCCCATCTTTAGACATCGTTTAATAACCTAGAACCAAATTTATGTGTGGTCCGGGACTTGGTCCCTTACTTAGGTCCCGGACCTATACTAAACAAATCCCTCGGTTCTTTTAATGGGGTGGTCCGGGACTTCACCCAGGTCCTAAGTCCCGGACCATTCTAAGCAAATTCTCTCGGACAGTTTTAAGGGATTGGTCCGGGTCCTTGGACAAGAACCAAGTCCCGGACCTACGACCACGTACAACTCTCGACTTAATTTTGATATGGTCCGGGACCTCATCCAGACCCTAAGTCCCGGACCGAACTACAAAGACGTACTGCATTTTTCATGCCTGCTGCGTAAGTTTTTACACCCATCAATATATACTTCCCAGTACACTCTTATACTCAAAACTTCAAATATACACCACATAACAACGTAGTGCACAATTTAAATTGCATAAATCTTAAACACTGAATTTCCACAATATATTTGCCTTTCACCTGCAAATACAAACAGCAGTACGTATGTTTACTAGTCTCTTTGAGAACATTTTCTAAGTCATTTACCTTTGGCTCTTTAGGTAGTTTCAACAGACAACGTAAGTTTATTTTCCAAAGGAATTTTAAGCTACCTTTGGTTAACATAAAACATGGAGGAAACACCATTTTTCTTTGAGTTTCCATACCTTGAAGCAAAGGAGAATAATAATACGTGAAAAGATGAACTCAAGCTCCTTCCATGGAGATTCCTCTTGGCACCAAAGTGGAGCTCTTGAAGATTTGAAGGGACTAAGTCGAAGAGCTTGATGAAACTAAGAGATCGGTGGTCTCGGTTTTAGATTTGGACAAGTGAGCAAGAAGTTACAAGGATCTGAAGTTGTATGTTTGTGCTGGTGCTGTTCGATCGTGAAGGAGCAGCGAAGGGATGGCTACGTGAGATAGTAAGGAAATGAGGAATGAATGATTGTAGTTGCTTTTAGAGATATTTAATTAGTAAAGCAAATAGTGCTTTTTAATTACACTTATCTACTCAATTAGCTAAGGGTGTGATCACCACATGCAAACCGACCCACATTTAATAAAAGGGGTTAATTAGTCTTTATTGCTCAATTAATTTACATACTTAACATATATTACAAACTAGCTTATTTTAGTTACTATTCATAATAACAAGGCACTTTGAAGCGAAATTCTGATTTCTTATTAATTTAAACTTCCAAATGTGATACTAAATAGTACACATATTAATTAAAGAGTAATGATGGACATTTAGCCATTCAAAACTCATTTATAAGACAGTTTTCCATTTTTTGGCAATTAATTGTATTTACTATTTATTAAATTTTTACTAATGTTTAAGACTCTTTTTAGTCTTATTAATTTATTATTTAATATTTAAACCACTTATTAAGGTTTGGGGTATTTCAAGAACCTAGAGTAACTAGGTGTTGTAGAGGTAAACTTGAATGGTTAACCACCTTGGTTTTGGTTTATAAGAGAATTGGGTAATTGAGTAGAACCTTGGGTGAAGATAAGGCAAGTGTGTGCTAGATGACACTAGTTAAAGGAACATGGAGTGGTAGGAATGAGAACAAAATCTGTAACAAGGAGAACTTAGAAAACTAGAGCAAGTGTTGAAAACTATTTTGTTTATTTTGTCATCAGTTGAATTGGTTTTGTATTAGGTTTACATAATTCTTTTTTTAGGTTTCAAATTTAATTCTGTAGGTTAATAGTATGTAGTTCGTTTATCTTTTCTCTTAGTTCAATTAGGATATATTTACATGCTAAGTTTTAATTTTCTTTCTTTTTAAAATTTTGTTACGTGTTTTTTCATTACTCTTTTTTTCTTGTTTTATTTTTACTTTGTTTAATTATACGTCAAATTTGATTAGTTAGGATTACGCTTGCTTTCGTTTTAGACTTTAGTATTTATTCTGATTTTTTGCTTTTTGTTTTTGATTTTGCGGTTTGCTTTGTTTATTTTATTTATTTTGTCATTACTTGAATTGATTTCGTATTAAGTTACATAATTCTTTTTTTAGCTTTCAAATTTAATTCTGTAGGTTTAATAGTATGTTGTTCATTTATCTTTTCTCTTAGTTCAATTAGGATATATTTACTTGATAGGTTTTAATTTTTTTTCAATTTTATTTGCGTTTTTATTCTATTTCGAGTCGATTAATTAATTTTATAGTTTTATTTTTGTTTTTTACTCATTTTGTGTGGTTATGCCTTTGTAGGGGGAATCACTAAATGGGCTCACCAGATTGAAGTCGTACAGGGCTGAATACACTTCATTTGTGAACCCGTACTATACTCAACTTACATCTTCATATTTTTAGCTTATTAATATATTTTTGCAATCCTAATTACGAACAATTAACATACATAAACTAATGAGTTTCTATTCTATCTATAGAGAAGTGCTTAAGATTTCCCCATTCATTGCACGGTAGATTGAAAGCGGAGTGGAAGAACCGGTAATATAATCTAACTTATCTTTTTCTCTTTTATACTTTGTATTTCCACAAATTATTGAAATTTGGTTTGATGAATAAATTTGGTATTAGTTTGATTTGTGATGGAAATTTGTGTTGTTGAATGATTGGTGAATGCTTAATAATAAGCATGGGATAGATAAATTATGAAAAGGTCATGCTGATTTTTTTTAACAAAATCTCTTGTAATTAATATTGTTTGATGTATGTGTATATGTATAACAATATCTAAATTTTGTCTTTATCAGGTCTCACCACATTTAAGTCCGTGAACCACCTCTCTTATTTTCTCTTCTTCCATCACCGTTGCAGTTTCCTTTTCTGTGTACAAGTAAGCAACTAAACTTTGTTTTTTGTTTGATCATTGAGATTATGTATTCAGATAATATAGGTGCTAGTATATAATTTAGGTTGAAAACTTAGAGTTATGGTAGCTAGCTTATTTAATATGTATCCAGTCACGCTTCATTAGAGTATAAATACATAGAAAGCAATACAATCCATGATACAAAAACATTTTCATTTTGAGTATACGGTATTAATCGTACCGGTTTATGTTTCAAATATAGTATGGAGCGTGACTCGATGTACGGTGATCGAGGGGATCACTATGACAACATGTTGAAAGAGTTTTGCAAAGCGGAAGTGCAACACAAGGACATGACAAAGGCGGAGAAAATACCTTGTCCTTGTGTTGACTGCGGTGTCATAAGGAAATTTTCAAATATTGGGGAAATTGAATTCCATCTGAAGACTCGCGGTTTCATGCCACACTATAAGAGATGGATTTTTCATGGAGACAGTGTTGAACATAATGTCGGGTCCTTGTACATTAATGAAAGGAAGAGGATGAGAACCGACCACACATTTGATTTTGTCGAGTTGGAACCGATCCCAAGTGCTTTTGGAGTCAATGACAGTGAACCGGCTTATCATGATGAGCAAATAAACGAGATTCTTGATAACGTTGAGGATAATTTTGTCGATCGGCCGGATGAGTATCAAAGGTTGTTGGACGCATCCAAGACGGCATTGTATCCTACGTGCACTAAGTACACGAAATTGATGGCTATATTGAATTTGTTCAACCTGAAGGGAAAATATGGATTGAGTGACAAAGGTTTCTCGGCATTCCTCGAGCTGATTCATGATATGCTACTGGATGAGAATGGTCTCCCTACCACCACCTATGAGGCAAAGAAATGGGAGTGTCCAATGGGAGTAGAGTACAAAAAAATTCACGCGTGTCCAATCAACTGTGTGTTGTACAGGGGTGAATACGAACATCTGGACAATTGTCCAAAATGTTCGTTGTCCCGGTATAAGCATAAAGATGGTGAGTACTCCTCCATTCAGAAAAAAATCCCTCCAGCTAAACTACTGTGGTATTTACCGATTATACCCAGATTCAAATGATTGTTTGCGAATCCGAAAGATGCAAAGAACTTACGATGGCACGCAGAGGGTAGAAAGAGTGATGAGAAATTAAGACATCCAGCAGATGGACCTCAGTGGAGAAACATCAATAGACGGTTCAAAGAACATTTTGGGGGTGAAGATAGGAATTTGAGACTTGGGCTATGTACTGACGGGATGAACCCGTACTACACGTTAAGCAGTCAACACAGTACTTGGCCCGTTTTACTAGTGATCTACAATTTGCCTTCGTGGTTGTGTATGAACGCAGGTACATAATGTTATCACTTTTGATAGCTGGCCCCAAGCAGCCAGGTAATAATTATTGAGTATACCTCGCCCCATTGATTGATGATTTAAAGTTGCTGTGAATAAGGTAACCGTTTGTGTATGATGCTTATGCAAGGGAAAAGTTTCACGCTCAAGGCGTTGTTGTTTCGTAACGGTCCATTCCCTACATACGGGGAACTTGTTTGGATACACTGTGAAAGGAACATTGCATGTCGGTGTGCGAGGATGACACATGTTCGGACCGCTTACAAAATTGTGGTAAGAATGTTTACATGTGTCATCGACGTTTCTACCTGAAGATCACCCTTATCGTAAGAAGAAGAAACTGTTCAATGGTGAGGCTGAGACTCGAGTGGCCCGTCTACCTTTGGACCTCTGACGAAGTGTATGCAAAGGTTAAGGACATTGTGAACGTCTTGGAAACACATCGAAACCGCAAAGAACATTTGGAAAAATGCTCTATCTTTGGGATTTATCGTATTGCGTCATCTGCCTGTCAGACACATTTTATTCATGCACATCGTAAAGAATGTTTGGGTGAGGCAGTGAGTGGGACTTTGCTCAACATACCCGGCAAAACAAAAGACGGATTGAAGTGAGAAAGACATGCAAGCATGGGTATAAGAAAGAGTACACCCACAGGAGAATGAGGATGAATATACCTACCTCTGCATGCTACACACTTTCAAAGAATGAAAAGATCAGCTTCTGTAAATGTCTACACTCGGTAAAAGTACCGTCTGGATATTCTTCAAGCTGGAAGAACATTGTATCATGAAGGATTTGAACTGTTAGGCATGAAATCTCACGATATCATGGATTGATGTTACATCTCTGCCAGTAGCAATCCGTGGGATATTGCCAATGATGTCAGAAAATGCGTTAACTAGATTGTGGTTTCTTCTTCATGTTGTCTGCTGCAAGGTAATTGATGTAAAACTCTCTCGTGATCTACCACGTGAAATTGTGATCACATTATTTCAATTAGGATGTATTTCCCACCATCATTCTTTGACATAATGGTGCACGTGATAGTCCGCATTGTTTCGAGAGATCCAATATTGTGGTGTGGTCTACTTCGCTACTTGTACCCTTTTGAATGATACATGTGTATTCTAAAGGGTAGAATGAGGAATAGATATCGACCAGAAGGGAGCATACTGAAGCAACGGTGACGAGGAAGTCACAGAATTTGTGACTGATTATCTGAATGAAGCAGAATCAATCGGTATCCCAAAACCAAGACACTACGGCAGATATAAAGGCAAAGGTGTCATTGGAAGAAAGATTTGTGCAGTACCACGTCAACTGATCATCAAGCCCATGTTTGTGTTACAACACTTGAGGTTGTTGACCTTTCTTTGATACACATT